>MU226986.1:6427333-6439839 GCA_018584345.1 Thuja plicata
ATTTTAATATGAGTCTATCACTTGATATCTGGCATGTATATGCTACCAATATTGATCAACCTCTATGGGCACAATAGGTATCTGACATATCTGGTGCTACCTAACTACATCAGCCTCCTTCTTAGACCATGTGTCAGTATCAGGCACTCAATGCTATCTTCATGATAAAAATTTTGGCAATCTGTTAGGATATACCTTAATTATAGAAGACGGTTAAGTCCTGCTCTGTCAAGAGACTTGATGCTTCAATGGTTAAACTGAAACACTATGACCTGTTTCTAATGAAACTTGAATTTTAGATTTTCAGCTCTATTTAAGTACAATACCTCTCTGATCAATGTATCAATTCAATTCCTTGTGCTCCACACTTTCTGCTTTGTGATGTTGTGATTCACTGTTCGTCGGTGTCTGCAGAATTCTTTAGCTCTTCTTCAGTTTGATTGATCAAGACTGTATGAAGTTATCCTTCATCAGTTTCTCTTCAGTATCCTCTTTCTATTCACTCCCCTTTAGTGTATGTGATTGCTTGTGATTACAGAAATGAATTATGCTTGTCTCTTATATAGACATGATATTCCTTTATTCTTGATTCTTGATTCTTGATTCTTGGTGTGAAAAACAATCTAGCCAATCTGATTTATGGCTTTAACTCCTGATTTATCTCATAGTTATCTTCTTTCCAACTGTATAAATCTTCTTTAAATAAATTACTTAACTCTGGGTGAATAAAACAAATAAAACAACCAGTTAAGTCTACCCTTAAGCTCTACCAGCTAGATATTTTTTCATTTTCTGAACTCTCTGTTCCGTCGGTCAATTCTGCAGTTAGTAATTGGTGACAACTGTTAGTTCTATTGGTATAACTCCAGTTAGCTTCGGGATCTCTGTTCGCCGGGTATCATTGGATTTTTCTCGTCGGGAAACTCTGTTTTTAGCTTTTCAGGCATCCTATGATTCTGCTTCGTTGGGAAACTCTATCTTCTTCTCGTCGGGTATCACTGTGAATTTTTCCTTTACCGATGGTGTGCACTCCATCAGTGTTGTCTATCACTTAGTGAATACTTGACTTTTATGCATTACTGAAAGCATAATCTTTGTTCCATTGATTCTCTGAAGTCTATGGTATTATGTACATGACCGTACAGATGATATCAAGTTGACATCAATGACAATACAAACCATTAACTGATTTAATGTCTTGCATCATGTTCAACTTAACATTATCAAACATTCAATCAGTTACATGTCATCAGTAACCTATTCTATCTTGACACAACTAAAACAACTTTTTTATTGGAAAAGAATGAAGATATATGGTTATGGCATAAACCAATTTGTCATGTAAATTTTGACAACATGGTTAAGATTAGTAGAAAAATAAAAGTTAGAGGCTTACTGAGCTTATCTAAACTAGACCTTGTAATGTGCAAAAATTGTGAAATGGGAAAGATGTCAAAAATCTAGTTTCAAGAGCAAGAATTTCTCATCTAATGATACTTTTGAGTTAGTTCATATAGACCTGTGTGGACCAATGAGAACACAGAGCCATTATGGTGACATATATTTTATTTTATTTGTTGATGACTACTCTAGGATGATGACTGTCATGTTCCTAAAAGAAAAATATGAAGCATTTAAGATGTTTAAGTGGTATAAATCTAAAGTAGAAAAAGAAACTGGTAAAGATCTGAAATGTTTGAGATCTGATAGAGGAGGTGAATTTAATTCTCATGATTTCACTAAATTTTGTAATGAGTATGGAATCAAAAGACAAGTTTCTGCACTAAGGACACCACATCAGAACGAGATTGCTGAAAGAAGAAATAGATCAATTGTTGATTGTGCTAGAACATTGATGATTGAGAAAGGAGTTGCACAAACATATTGGGAGAAGCAGTCAGCATAGATGTTTACACACTAAACTGAGTACAACTGAAGAAAGATTCAAACAAAACACCTTATGAGCTATGGTATGGTTATACACCGAATGTAAGTTACTTTAGAATATTTGGTAGTAAGTGTTATATTATGAAAGATGATCAAAATGGAAAATTTGATTCAAAAAGTGATGAAGGAATATTTATTGGATATTGTACTAAGAGTAAAGCTTACAAATGTTTGAACAAGACAACTAACAAAATCATTGAAAGTATAGATGTGAAAGTTGATGAATTTGTTGAGCTAAATGACGACGAAAACATGAAAGAACCTAAATATTATAATAAATTTGTTTACTAGGAAGAACCTGATACTATACCGACGTAGATTCCTATAATTACCGTGCAATAGGGTAATGTTACCAGGCAATATGTTAATGTCACCGGGCAACAGGTAGCACAGATCAAGAATCAGGAAAATACTAAAACTAAAGATCATGAACCAAGAGACAATGAACCTATAGAAGAAGATGATGAAAGATAGAGAGTTGAACCTGTACTTGCTAAATATGTAAGAAGACACCATCCACAAGATCAGATTATTGGAGATAAAAGAGCAAGCATAATGACAAGAAGTAAGTTCAGAGATGACACTTGATTAATTTGTGAATTTGAGCCTAAGAATGTTATAGATGCATTGGAAAATGAAGAATGGCTTAATGCTATGAATGAGGAAATTGAGTAGATACAAAAAAATAAGACATGAAAATTAGTATCGAGACCGAGTGATAAAAATATGATTGGTACCAAATGGATTTTCAGAAATAAACTGAATGAAGATGGGAATGTAACCAAAAATAAAGCAAGATTGGTTTGCAAAGGGTATGCACAAGAAGAAGGAATTGACTATGGAGAAAATTTTGCACCAGTTGCTAGACTTGAAGGAGTAAGAATACTACTTGCATACACTACATATAAAGGATTCAAGGTATATCAGATGGATGTGAAGTCCGCATTTTTAAATGGAACACTGGAAGAAGAGGTATACATTGAACAACCCAAGGGATTTTTTGATCTTGATCAGACACACATAGTATGTAAGTTACATGGATCTTTATATGGATTAAAGCAAGCACCGAGAGCATGGCATGAAAGATTTCATTCATATATTATAACTATTGGATTTATTAGAACAAGTGACAACAAAAATTTGTATTTAAAAGGAGGAAATGATGATAAGACACTTATTGCTGAAATTTTTGTTGATGATTGATAAGGTATATTAATGCCATACTTTAGAAGCCCTAGGACAAATTTTACTAGGATATTTTTCTTTTTTTCATCATGCTTTTCTAGATAATTTTACTTATATTTTCTATTATGTGGCATGCTGCCACCAAACGTATTGTGTGGTTAAAAACACTTAAATACTCTATGCTTGGATGAAAATGCTAGATTACTTATTTTGGAATTATGGTTATGTCTCTTTGAAATGAATTAGTTATTTTAAACATAAATGATGTATGCATATATTGATGTTTGTTATCATAAATGTATCTAACATCTGGAGTGCAGCACACTGAATTAGCAACCATTACCTTGACCAGGTAAAACACCCCCATGTGCTGGACGCTCGACCCGGTCTTACAGCAGATACACATGGAGAAACCTCAAGGTGCAACACCAACAGGAGGATTTAGATGATCAAGGTGGAAGTGGTTGAGAAAAGACTCATGCATCATAATAAATTCTCTGAGGAAATCTAAGGAAGAGTGGGAAGTTGGAATTTTTTGCAAAAGCATTTCTTTCCTCTTTCATGGATCTATTCAATCTCCAATTTTATAGTTTCCTTTCATGTTTAATAGGGTTGTAATAAAAGCTCCGCCTATCTTTATGATGTGACTAGATAGAAGTTAGATGTTTTCCTTCTTTAAATAAAGACCCACTTTTGTGTGATAAGGAGGGCATTATCAGATATAGTTTACCTTCTATTTCTTTACAATTGAATTTTGTAATATGTTTTTGATCAATAGTGAATGAAGTTTTAAATACATAGTTCAGTATAATTAAGTTTGGATAATAACTCAATGGGGCCTACTTGGTGAGGAATTCGTGTTATCTAGATATGATCATTTGCATATAGTTTAAGTTTCCTACATCTTGGTTTTGTAATTACGGTGTTAACACAGTTCCTATAGCCAAAGTCGTAGGATAGTCCAACACTTCTTGCAGCCAAAGAGGCAGAACTGTTGAAGCATTATGATTATGTTTTCAAGTCTTTATGTTTTCAATTTGTAGTGTTCCTTCAAGAGATTTCACTTCTGTATTTTCTTTCCAGCATTCTTTACAGCTATAGAATAGTTTCCTTTCAAAGCAATTTGTTTCGTGCAACAATAGAATAGTTTCCTTTCAAAGCAATTTGTTTCCTGTAGCTATAGAATAGTTCCCTTTCAAAGAAATTTATTTCTTGCAACCATAGTGTGGTCTGAGTAAGAATCCTTGGTGCATATGATTTTCTGACCCATTTCAAGTAATACATCCCTAGGTTGATAAATTGAATGAGTTTCTATAAAGGAGGATAACTGCTTGATCGGATGTCCAATCCTTGAGTTATGGTACTTGCATAGTATTTGATACCTTAATAGAATTGATCATTTTTGGTGCTGTTGTCGGGGATGGTGTCGAGCCAAATTATTTTACATAGCCATTTGTAGAATTCAATTCAAGCATGTGCATCCTTTTTAAATAGGGTTTACTATCAAAAATTCTTTTACTCCACCACCACAATCTTTCATTTATCTGTATGCATAGAAGAAGAAGAAATGCTCTAGGAAGGTACTTACTAACCTACCCCAACAACCGTTGAGGAGATATTTTTTTTCCAGAAGGAGACACAGAAGAGGGTCAGTTCATGGATGCAATTGTAGACCTTCCTGTGTCAACATCATCATCATCTGCAGAAGGTTATCCACTAAAATTTCATATTCTAGAAGGAAAATTTGAGTTTAATTCATTTGCAGACGCCGTGGCCAATCTCAGAATCCCATACCCAGATAATGAAGAAGAAAATCCACTATCTCTAGTCATTTACCAACAACAAGGACTCCCTTAGCATCCACCCATAATGACAAACCCCTCTACCTTTCCATTTCCCATTACTAATCAGCATGATAACCACAACCTCAAGAATATTCCCTCTTCAACACTCCCAAAATTTTATGGCCTAGTGGCTGAAGATCTAGATACCTTCCTCTTTGAGTTTGACATCCTTTTCCATAGTTAGGAATACACCACAGATGTGTTAGGATTAACAAGGTAGAAATAACAATTACATGCATAAATAACAACCAATAACAAAGAATAATAAACCAAACCAGCATAGAACACAAGACATAAAGATTTAATGTGGTTGACCCAATCCCTTAGCTACATCCACCAAACATCAAAGTGCAATATTATTCTTATCCAGTGATTACAATCAGATTGCAATGCACAGATCCCTCACAGCTCAATACCACCGTAAAACATACAACATAATAATGAAACCCTAACTCTAAGCCAATTTATACAAAATTTATGCTGCTTTAGGGTTAGAACATGTCGGTCAAGAAATTGGCCAAAATAAGACTCAAAAACATTTTCTTGGGGGCTCCACCCTTGAATCCCAAACTTGGGGGCTGCCACCACCAAACCCCCACTCGGGGTGATGCCCCAAACCCCATGCCTTGCAGAAAGCTAAATCAATTTAAAGGTAAATCACTTTCCCGATCAGTCACCATAATATAACAGGATACACATAGGCTCAAATTTTTCCCTACAACTCTGAAGGAGTCCGCATTAAGATGGTTTATGGGCGTAGGTCAAGACTTTTTCCATGATTGGGATGAAATGAAGGTAGCCTTCTTGATGAAAAATAAATAATACTACAGGGGAAATGATATGAGAGGGGATGACATCTTAAAAATGACCCAGAAGGAGGATGAAATTCTAGAGGATTGTGTGTCCAAATTCTTGTTCAGCCTGCAGAAAAATATGCATCATCAACTCAATGAGGAGTCCCAAAAACTTCTCTTTTTATGGGGTATAAATGAAGGATGCACTAAAGCCTTGGATCTTATGGATGGGGGAGTTATCACCCAATCTACATGGGGAGATATCAAGAAAATATGCCTCAATTACTCAAGAGCTATGAAAAAGAAGGGCAGAGGATATAGGGCCATAGTAGGAAAAACTAATGGCACTAGGGCCTCTTGGAAAGAAATCACACATTTGTTGTCTAACTTCAAGCAGGACATCATTAATAATATGGCCACCCAGTTGGAAACCATGTAGGAGAAAAATAAACATGAGGAGGATGAAGCTATTTTGGAAGAATTCTATCCATATTATAGACAGAAGAAGAGAGATTGCTGTTGTAAGTTGGTTTCCAACATGGAGACTACACAGTTACCCACTGATTACAAAATTATTAAAGGAGATGATGAACAAGTTTCTTCCTTCCACAATGAAGAACATGGGCTCATAGACAAGGTATGCCTCAGGACCCTCTTACTTTCAATTATCCATTTTATAGTAGTCAATGACAACCACCTGTGAACAATCAATACCCTCCTTGAAATAATACTCAACCACAGTGGCAACCTTAGCCAAGTCCTCAATGGAAAAAACCCCAAGGGAATTGGAAAAAACCCCAAGGGAATTGGAAACCTCCACAAGGGAATTGGCAAGAAAACCCTTAGTGGCAGGGAGGTTAGCAATGGCCAAACCAGCAGTAGGGACTCCTATAGCCACCACAACAACCACAACAATAAGCACTTCTGCCACCTTCTATAGCCACTACAACACCTCCTAAGCCTACTCAAATCCCTTCCCAACCTTAGCCGAATCCTAATAATAGGCTGCTATCACCTCAAAAAAATCTCTATTTAGTTGATCCAAACTAGTACCTTGCCTATGCAATCAATGAAATTCATTTACGGTCAGGCACTAATCTTCCCACACCTCCTATTATAACTGAAGTAACTCCAAAAGAGCCCCTACCACAAACTACTCTAGAGTCCACTCTAGTAGGCCTGATGGTATTACCATAAAAATTCCAACCAACTCCACCTCCCTTTCCACAAAGGTTGCAGGATGATCACTTTAAACATAAAGAAGATGCAACCTTTGACATCCTAGACCAATTAAAGAACATCAATGTTTAGATTCCACTTTTTCAAGAAATAAAGGATGTGCCCACATATGGGAAGGCTGTAAAAGAAGCTTTCTTTGAAAAGTCTGGTTGTAAGCGGAAGGACCCCCAGTCAGTCCATGTCCTGGGTAAAATTGTTGATATCATGCGTGACAAACTAGTGGTCCCCAAGTATTCTGATCCAGGTAGCCTGGTTGTCGAAGTGACCATTAATGGGAAAGCCATAAAAAATGCTTTGATAGACTTAGGAGCTACCATAAATGTCATGACAAAGGATATCATGCAACAACTACAAATCACCACCCTCCAAAAAACACCACTATCCTGTAGCTCATAGACAGTTCTATAGTCCAATGAGGTAGTAGAGGATATAGTTGTTGACCTTGAAACCTGGTTTTACCCTGTAGACTTTATGATCCTCTCACCTAAAGACACATTAGGAGGCTATCCCATAATTCTTGGTTGACCTTGGTTGACCACTGATGATGCCTTTATAGGGTGTCGTTCAGGTGGTAGGACCATATCTAATGGTAAACATACTAAGACATTAGCATTATACCCACCAACACAACCACAAATAGATTTATCCTTACCAATTTGGCCTGACATTGGGGAGGAAGCTGAGGTAGTAAACTCAATAGATCACCTCATGGTGTTAGAAAGGGATCCTTTCCTACAGCTACACAAGGAGGACGCTGTAGTTACCAACATTCTTAAGAACTAGTATGGTCCAGATTCAGATTTCATTAACTGTCTTAGCCCCCATAACTATTCCCTACAAGCTTTGTACCCTGATTGCGATTTACCTCCATCTCCTGTAGTCAAGAGACTCTACCACCAATTTCTACCCCATGAGGTCCAAGCACCTCCATTAATAGATGCATCTATGGTAGAACTCACCAAGTAGTTGGAAGTTTCCCCTGACCATTTCTTATATATTAATAGCGAACTTACCAACCAGGAACATACATCTTTGACCAACCTGGTGAAAAACCATACCACAACCTTCGCCTAGGATTATTCAGACATGAAGGGTTTGGACCCTAAACTATGTACTCATAGGATCTTCCTGAAAGAAGACAAACATCCTGTCAGACAATTCCAGAGGCGTATAAACCCTGTGTTAAGAGAAATAGTCAAAATAGAGTTGCAAAAACTACTTAATTTTGGTTTCATCTACCCCATTTTTGATAGCCAGTGGGTCTCACCTTTAGTCACTGTCCCTAAAAAAGGAGGAAAGTGACGAGTATGTATCGACTATAGGGAACTTAAAAATGATACCAAGAAGGACCATTTTCCCTTGCCATTTATGGACCAAGTCCTAGATTCCTTAGCAAGAAAACATTACTTTCCTTTACTAGACAGATATAGTGGCTACAACTAGATCAGGATCTTTCCTGAAGATCAGGAGAAAACCACATTCACTTACCCTTGGGGAAAATTTTCTTACTTTGTTCTTCCTTTTTTCCTCTGTAATGCTCCAACTACATTCCAACGGGCGGTAATCAACATTTTTGCTGATATCTCCCATGATTGCATGAAAATATACATTGACAACTTCATAAATTATGTGGAAACCTATGAGGAGGCATTGGTCAATTTGGAAAAATTCCTTACTAGGTGTAACGAGCATAACCTATCCCTTAAAAGTGAGAAATGTTGCATGATGATGTAGGATGGTGTTGTTTTAGGTCATTAGATATCTACTAAGGGAATCCAAGTAGATCCAACTAAAATTGAAGTCATCATGAACTTGCCTGCTCCAGCCAAATAGAAGGATGTCCGCAACTTTCTGGGGCATGTTGGTTACTACAGACGGTTCATTAAGGATTTCAAAAAATTAGTAGGGCCCATGTACTCCCTGCTCACAAAGGATTCAGACTTCTTATGGACAACATCTTTTGAAGAGTCATTCCTGTAGCTGAAGGCTGTAGTCACTCAGACACCAGTGCTCAGAGGAGATAACTAGGCATTTCTATTCCATATACACACAGATGCATTTGACCATGTTGTGGGTGCTATCCTAGGACAAAAAGGTGGACCTATGGAGCATTCCGTCTACTTTATCAACAAGAATTTGACGGACGCAGAGATGAACTACGCAGTCACTAAAAAAGAACTTCTAGCTATGATATATGCACTGAACACATTTCACCACTACATAAATGGTTACCCAATATTCATGCATACTGATCATGTAGCCATCAAGTATTTGGTCAACAAGTCTGATGCAACAGTGGTAATGCTGAAGCCTTCAACAATGAGTCAATGGTGGAGTTTGAATCCTTCAACACCCCAAGGTGAGGGGAAGGTGCTAGATACCTATCATAGGTATGCTAAAAGGACTTGGAGAAGGTTATCTCAACCCTACAAGACAATACAACCTAATCACTAGGCTTGTCAAAGTCCCGAGCACCAAGAAACAAGAATTCACTAAGAGGTGTCCTTAGGAAGATAAGTCCTCAAACCCCAAAAAATGGATACAAAGACCAGGGGTGACCTAAAATCACTGTAATTGCCTATTTAGGCCCTAACTCTAAAGTTCCAATGGTTCTTTCACTCACAAGCAACTGACAACACTTAGGTGCTTCACAAACTAGGCTTTGGCTTGTAGCCTTCACCAGAGACAAATTCAGACATAAGTCAAATGTTTCCCAAATAAAGTGTTAAGTGGATTAGGGATTCTAGTACCCTTTATGGCCTTACTAAACATGCCCAAGCACCCAGGATTGGAAACAAGAAGAAGGCTTTGCTGTCATAACTTTTAGACCGGGCTAAGAGGCCTAATTGGGCCACTTTAACAAAGGAACTACCCTCTAAACTTTTCACAAGGCTTCCAAATGACTTCCATTTGATGGGAAGCATGCCAAAATGTTTAGATCCATGATTTGGAGTCTGGGCTCAACGTTTTAGGCAGTCAAATTACTGCTGTCCTCTAAAATCTGGGGTCACACATGAAGATGTGCCCCTAGGGCATCAATTTTCTCTCTCCACCCTGCATCTTTCCATCTCCCAAAAAAAGGAAATCAAATTAAATTTTTTAGCACAAGAATTTGACCAAAGGTTTTTAAATTACCATGGTGGAATCTTCCAGAATGAGTAAATTTGTGTCAAGCCCTATTTTAGGAAGCCAATTCATAGGCTGTAGGAGTAAAACATGAATAACTTTTGATCTACAGGGTTTCAGGACCTCAAACCAAGTGAAAAAAGAAATATAAGACATAGGATAATCCAAAAATGTAAGCCTTCCTACTCCAGGAGTCCGTACACGTCTGTACCACATAGAAAACCTCCAAAATCTGTAGGAAAAAGGTGTATTTTATTGATTGAAAATGCCAAATTACATATTATGCCTTCCACCCACCTAAAAGGGCTATTTGAAGGCTTCCCCCATCAGTTCCAACTGATTTTTAAATAATCTAACCGTTGGGGGTGTTAATTACAACATTTGGCAAAAGTTGTCAAAGTTGCTAAGCAACTTTGACAACATTTTGTGCAATATTTGCAAAACTAATGACCAGAGTTGGTCCAAACTTATTCTAGTGATCCAACATGGATCTAAGACCCTAAAAACATGAAAAAAACTAAAATCCTATGATTCTAGGCCTATTGACCATTTTTTACCATAGTAAGCGAGGGGCTTATAATTGTGCCAATTCTGGAACTAGGCCTCACAACTTGGTCTAGGTGCCTAACTAGACTAAACTAGATATGTTTTAGGACTCTTAGAGTCATTTCTTGTTGGGTCTAGGGTTGGTTCTCCTGCACCATACTCCCCTTGAGTTTTAAAAATCAAGTTCCTACTTGAGGATAATTGCTCCACTGAAGTGCCATGTTGCTTGATTTGATCTTCAGTCAGCCATGTAGCATCTATGTTGGGGAGTCCCTTCCATTTTACTAGGTACTGCATATAGTTCTTGGTTCTCGTCTGCCTTAGTAACTTTGTGTCCAAAATATCCTCTAACTCCACTGGTTTTCTTTGGGGCAAATTTGTGACATAGTCTTCATCTTCAATGCTTGTGTCCTTACCCTGCTCATTGCTTGAACCTGTTGTAACTTTGTATGGTGTGAGGTCTGCAATATTGAAGATTGGAGAGATCTGCAAAGTTGGAGGAAGGGATATCTCATAGGCATTTTCACCTATTTTGTTGAGTATGCTACAAGGGCCTACTTTCTTCATTTGAAGCTTAGAGTATCTGCCCTTGGGGAGTCTCTCCTTCCTTAGAAATGCCCAAACCTTGTCTCCTACTTGGAAGTGGACCTCTCTCCTTCTTTTGTCAGCATTCTCTTTGTACTTCAAACTAGATTTTTCCAATGTTTCTTTTACTTGCTGCTGCACCTTTGTGATGAGTTCTGCCAATTCTTGGCCTTGTGAACTAATTTTGAAGTCAGAGGGGAGTTCCATAAGATCCAATGGTCCCTTGGGGTGCAGACCATACACTGCTTGGAATGGAGTTTTACCAATTGACCTATTTATGGAGTCATTGAAGGCAAACTCTGCTTGGGGAAGAATTGTATCCCAAATTTGTGAGTATTTCTTGGTTAGGCATCTTAAGAGATTTCCTAAAGACTTGTTTACTACCTCAGTCTGCCCATCTGTCTGTGGGTGATAGGAAGAACTATAGGTCAGATTTGTGCCCAACTTCTTGAAGAGTGTCCTCCAAAAGTGCCCTTGAAATTTTACATCTCTATCTGATACAATTGTTTGAGGCAAGCCATGGATTCTAACTACTTCTTTGAAGAAGAGGTTGGTTATATGGGATGCATCATTTGTGCTCTTGCATGGCACAAAATGGGCCATTTTGCTAAACCTATCCACTATGACAAACACACTATCAAAGCCTTGCTTGGTTTTAGGCAACCCCATTACAAAATCCATTGATATGGACTCCCAAGGCCTTGAAGGGATTGGTAATGGTTGGTAGAGTCCTTGATTTGTTGTCATTCCTTTAGCTTGTTGGTAGATTGTGCATGTCTCTATAAACTTCTTAACATCATTGTTCAACTTAGGCCAAAAATAACTCCTCTTCACCATGTCTGCTATCTTATCAATGCCAAAGTGAC
The DNA here is from genome assembly GCA_018584345.1 of Thuja plicata. Lineage (NCBI taxonomy): Eukaryota > Viridiplantae > Streptophyta > Pinopsida > Cupressales > Cupressaceae > Thuja > Thuja plicata. The sequence goes on from MU226986.1 coordinate 6,439,466, forward strand.
CTCCTAGGCCACCACAATGCTTTTCCCTCACTATGTTTGTCCTCATTGAGTACTTTGGTATACATAGTTGTGCTCCCTTGAATAGAAGACCATTCTGAATAAGATATTCAGAGAAATCAGTGTGATATCTTCCCTCCATCTTTGTACAAATCTGATATAGTTCTGCAAAATCAGGGTCATCCAGGTACAAGTGTTTAAGGGACTCAATTCCTACACTTTGTAATTGAACTTATTCAATAAGACCAACCCTCCTGCTAAGGGCATCAACAACTTTGTTTTCTACACCCTTTTTATGCTTAATGTTGAAGGTATAGGCCTGCAATTGCTCTACCCATTTGAGATGCTTGACTGAAAGTTTTTCTTGTGAATTGAGG
>MU226986.1:6461860-6490872 GCA_018584345.1 Thuja plicata
TCCATCTTGAATATTTTTAGAACTTCTTTGATGTATTTGGACTGTGTAATGAAAATACCTTCACTTTGTTGAATGATCTGTAGACCAAGAAAGAAGTTGATCTCTCCAAACATAGACATCTCAAATTATTTGGTCATGTCATCAGAAAATTATTTGCATAGCATATCATTGCCTCTAAATATGATGTCATCAACAAATATTTCAGCAATCAAAGTGTTAGCATTAGTATCTTCTTTCAAATAAAGATTATTGTTTTCACTAGTCCTCATGAATCCAATACTTATTAGATAGGAATGAAGTTGTTCATACCAGGCTCTGGGAGCTTTTTTTAATCCATACAAGGCTTTGTGAAGTCTACATACCATGTTCCTCTTGTTTGGATCCACAAACCCTTCTGGTTGTTCAATAGATACCTCTTCTTCAAGTATTCCATTTAGGAATGTTGACTTGACATCCATTTGATATACTTTGAATCCTTTGTATGTAGTATAAGCAAGTAGAATTATTTCTCCTTCTAGCCTAGCAATGGGTGCAAAGGTTTCTCCATATTCTATACCTTCCTCTTGTGCATACCCCTTGCATGCTAGTCTTGCTTTGTTCCTTGTGACTTCTCCATTCACGTTCAGTTTGTTCCTGAATATCCATTTTGTACCGATGACATTCTTGTCATCTGGTCTTGGCACAAGTGACCATGTCTTGTTATTTTTAATCTATTCAATCTCATCATTCATAGCACTTATCCATTCTTCATTATCTAGTGCAGCATTGACAGACTTTGGTTCAAACTTACAAATTAAGCAATTTAAGTTTCAAGACTTACTTCTTGTTCTTGTGCCAACTTTCTTATCTCCTATGATTTGGTCCTCTGGATGGTTCCTTCTTACATATCTTGCAGGTATAGGTATAGCTCTTTGCATATCAGCTTGATCTTCATTACCTTGAACATTATTTTGATCATTATCCTGACCGCCGGTAACAACATTCTGACCATCGGTTACAACATTCTATTGTTCTAGATTTAAGCACTGTTGTTCAGGTAGAGTTATGGGTTCTTCATAGTATACAAAATTGTTGTAGTGTTCTGGTTATTTTGTGCTTTCCAGCTCATTCTTTTCTGCAAATTCATCAATCTTCACATTTTCACTTTCAACTATTTTGTTAGAAGCCTTGATTAGACATTTAAAAGCTTTGCTTTTGGTAGAATACCCCAAAAAAATAAATTCATCACTTTTGGCCTCAAGCTTTCCATTTCTATCATCTTTTAAGACATAGCATTGACTCCTAGATATTTTGAAGTAACTTACATTGGGTGTTTTACCATACCATAGCTCATAACGAGTCTTCTTTGAGTCCTTTTTCAATTGTACTCTATTAAGTGTATAAATAGAAGTGCTAACAGCTTCCCTCCAGAAGATCTGGGTGATGTCCTATTCTATCATCAGGGTTTTTACATAGTCAACTATTGATCTGTTCCTTCTTTCAGCAATCCCATTTTGCTGTGGTGTTCTTGGTGCAAAAACCTATCTTTTTATACCATGTTCATTACATAAATTAGTAGGAATTCATCTGATATAAATTCTCCTCCTCTATCTGATCTCAAACATTTTTGATCCTTACCACTTTGTTTTTCTACCATAGCCTTATAGCATTTAAACATCTTGAATGCTTTAGATTTTTCTTTTAAAAACATGACTCTCATTATTCTAGAGTACTCATCAAAAAAGAGAATAAAATATCTATCTCCATAATAGCTCTTTGTCCTCATAGGTCCACATAAATTAGTATGGACTAATTCTAGAATATCATCAGATGTATGGGTTTTTCTTTTGAAACTAGCCTTTGTCATTTTACCTTTTTGACAATTTTTGCACATGATGTTGTCTGGCTTTGTCATCGTCGGTAAGCCTCTTACACTTCTTTTCATACTTATTTTCATCATGTTGTCAAAATTCACATGACACAACCTTTTGTGCCACAACCATATGTGTTTGTTTCTAGTCATTAAGCAAGTGGGGTTACTATCATTCAGATAGAATAAGTTACATTTGGTCTGTTCACCGGTACCAATCAGTTTTCTTGATTCATTGAAGATCTTTGACTTCTTGTTCTCGAATGCTACTTTGTGACCTAAATTATTCAGCTGAGAAACACTCAACAGATTATAATTCAATCCTTTTACACAATAAGCATTTTCATATTTAATCAGGTTATTTAGCATTACTATTCCTTTACCTTCAATTTGACAAGGAGAATCATTTCCCATTCTTACTATACCACCTTTATAGTATTCAAAATTTTTAAACTTTTCTTTGTCACCGGTCATATGGTGAGTGCAGCCACTATCTATAATCCAGATATCATTTTTACTAATCTTAGATATGAGTGTAGTTTCTTCATACCTTTCATCTTCATCTGAATCATCCTTCACAACTAAAAACACTATCTCAACATCATCATCTTGTTCGGTGTTAGTATCTTCATCTTTGTAAGAAGCTAGATAGCTAGCCTTCTTTCCTTTGTCTTTGTAATCTCAGATATCACTTCTTTCTGATCGTCAGTAACCTCTGTAATCTTTGTTATAACCTATGTCAGATTTCTTCTCAAAAGATCTATTGTCACTTCTATCATCTTTTCTTTAGTTAGGACATCTTTTAGCAAAGTGCCCAATCTCTTTACAATTAAAACATACAAGTGGTAACTTGCCTTTGTATTTACCTTTGCCTCTTAGCATTCTTCTTGCCATGAGTGCTTCAATTTCATCTAGATCTTCTTCTTCATTTTCAGATTCACTGTCTCTTCTAGATGAGTGTTTCTAACTAGATTTGTTTATTCTCATAGAAGACTTGAATGCAGACTCTAAGATTGGTAAGACACTATTATCAAAGTTATTCATCTCAAATGAAAGCAATCTACCAATCAAGCTATCAAGAGTGACTGTATTATTTGGTACTGCTCTCATTTCTTGAATAGCAGAGACTCTAATAGCATAAATAGGCAATAATATTCTTATGATTTTACTTACCACTGTCTCCTCTTCAAGTGTACCTCCAACGCCTCGTACAACATTGACTACTTTTATTCTTGTGTTGTACTGTGTGATTTTTTCACCTTCTTTCATTCTGAGATCATCAAACTTTCCTCTAAGGCTTTCTGACTTGGCTCTCAGAAACATTTACATCACCTCCATGTACAAGTTTCAACTTGTCCCTCATTGTCTTTGCATTTTTGCAATCTTTGACATCCTCAAATTCAACATCAGAGAGTGAGGTTGAAAGCTTCATAACCATGTAGTTATGTTCATGCTTTCCTCTTAATTGATCTTCTATCAATAGTCATGTAGGCAACACATATGCAGTATCTAAGTATTGAATAATATCATTGCCAATATCTGATAAGTGAAGCTTTATCTTGCTTTTCCATGAAGCAAAGTTGACCTTGTTCAACTTGGGCACATCTCGTCTATTCATCTTGTGATCTTTACTTAGGTCTTGAAACCTTCCTTTTAAGCACACAAGCTCTGATACCAATTGTTAGTAATAACTGAGAGGGGGGGGGTGAATCAATTGCCTCAAAAATTTATCCTTTTAAATTTCAATCCACCAATTAATACACCTTAGATTATTAAGTCCCTACAAGATGTATGCCTTTGAAATACTTGAAATAAATAATTGTCTATCGATTTACCTTTTTTTTCCTCCTTCTTGATAACTGATAAGCAGTAAAATTTATTTACCGATACTCAGTAAATATGCAAAGTATACCAGTCAATCCATAAATGCATATGTGAAATGTAAAACAATAAAGAAATAAGCTATACACACATAACACAAGGATTTTAACGTGGAAACCCTATTAAGGGAAAAAACCACTGGGACTGGTACCCCAAATTTTCACTCTTCTAAAGTGAGCCCTATTAGGAGCCAACCCTGATAAAGGTTACAAACACATTGTTAAGTGTGACCTTGTTAGAGGATTTTTATACATAGGTTGTCACTTAGTATCTAGCTTCTACGCTACCATCCTTGAATAAACCTTTAGACTGTCAATAGGCTTTATGCTAATCTTACTACCATCCTTGAATCAACCTCCTTCTTAGACTGTCAATAGGCTTTAGGTAAGACTGATGCTACTATCATCAGTCAACCTTCTAGTAATCTATTAGGATATACCTCAATTACAAAAGACTGTTAAGTCCTACTCTGTTAAGAGACTTAATGCTTCAATGGTTAAACTGAAACACAATGACCTGTTTCTAATGCAACTTTGAATTGTAGATATTCAGATATATTTATGTACATTACCTTTTTGATCAATGTATCAATTCTAATCCTTTGTTCTCCATTCTTTCTTCTCTGTGATGCTATGCTTCATTGTGTGTCGGTGTCTGCAGAATTCTTTAGCTCTTCCCTTAGCTTGATTGATTAGGATTGCATGAAGTTTAACCTTCATCAGTTTCTCTTCAACATCTTCTATCAATTCACTCCCCCATGTATATAAGTGTTTTTGAAATGAATTATACTTGTCTCTTATATAGACATGATATTCCTTAACTCTTGGTTCTTGATTCTTGATTCTTGGCATGAAAAACAATCTAGCCAAAATTATTTACAGCTTTAACTCCTAATTTATCTCATAGTTATCTTCTTGCCAGCTGTGTAAATCATCTTTAAATCACTTACCTAACTATGGTCAAATAAAAAAAATAAAAAAACTAGTTAAGTCTATCCTTAAGCTCGGCCAGCTAGATATTTTGTCATTTTTTGATCTGTATGTTCTGTCGGTCAATTCTACAGTTCATCACCGGTGACAACTGCTAGTTCTGTCAGTACAACTTCAGTTGGCTTCGGGATCTCTATCTGTTGGGAATCATTGGATCTTGCTCCTTGGGAAACACTATTTTTATCTCATCGGGCATCCTATGATTTTGCTTTGTCAAGAAACACTGTCTTCTGCTCGTCGGGTATCATTGTGACTTTATCTATGTCTTTACCGATGGTGTGTACTCTGCCAATGTAGTCTATCACTTGGTGAATACTTGAATTTTATGCATTGCTAAAAGTATAACCTTTGTTCCATTGATTCTCTGAAGTCTTTTGCATTATGAATATGACCATATAGATGATATCAAGTTGACATCAATGACAATACAAACCATTAACTGATTTAATTTCTTGCATCATCTTCAACTTTACATTATCAAACATTCAATCAGTTACATGTCATCAAATAGATCCTGCAACCAAGGAAATGGACAAACAAATAGTGAATATGGAAACAACATGCATGGAGATAGAACACGCCAAAGTAGTAGATATGCCTTCTTCTTGACAAGAAGTTAATCATGTGCAAGATGCCCTAGTTCCAACCCTGGATGAATTACCCATTGATGGGTGAGACATAGTCACAATAGAAGAGCAGGTCACTGCAGCCACTCCAATTAAAAAGATCCAGGTAAAACTTCATTCCATTTCCATTGACTATTTTAAATAAATTCAATATGAAAAGTCAATGTGGGAGATGGAAAATGATAGGTTAAAACGGGAAATAGGCAGGAAACAACAAGAGGTACAATTTCTACAGAGCAAGTTAGATTCAGCTATAAATCTAATTCTGCAATTAATAGAATGCAGACCACCTCCTAGGGTCTATGCTTTGTGTTTGAAAGAACAATTTCTCATGTATAAATTGATGAGGATCCTTTAGGATCTACACACAAGCATAGACTAGACACAAGAGTTTGTGACTGCTTATGACCAGTCACTAGATTGTATTTAGAATTTGTTATGTGAACTCTACTTGCATAATTATGCTATTCCCTCTTATACTAGATGGAATCCTTTGCTATTTTTTGTAGATATCCACCTATCCACTTTACTCTATTGGTCCAGTAATGAGATCAACTATGGGGAACAATTAAGGAAATAGAGGGGACTTGAAAAAATGTCACACTTCCCTTACAACCAGAAAGTGGTAGTCCCTGTAGGCTGTATTGTGATTGGATGGAGATAGTATATGGAATGAAAGACTCTATCCATAGAAAGAGGATAGTGAATAACAAGGAAGAGGTATTTCTAGTGTTTGAGAGACTCTCCTTATCATATGTAAACATAATAGAAAAAGGATTGAGACAAAGATGGGAAAGATTACCATTGGCATTAAAGAAGGTTGAACCTCACAGCCTTATAAACCTAAGAGCTACAATGCAGAGAGTTCAATGGTACATATGCCTGGGAAGGAAACCTTAGTCTCAGAAGTGGCTTCCACTTTCCTTCCAACCTCCTCTTCTCTTGTGGCCACTATATGGCTATGTTGACAATGAAGTAGATGAACAACTAAAAATGAGTCAATGAATTAAAATGGAGCACACCAATAGTTATTACTAGCGTGTAGGCACCTCCATAAATGGTGAGACATAGGAAGGAGATCTTCAAGTACTTGCAAAGATCAAGAATGTTTCAGTTCTTGAGGACAAGCATTAATCTTCGTAAGGGGGCAAAAATAATAAGGCATATCAATGCCATAATTTAGAAGCCCTAGATAAATTTTAGTAGGATCTTTTCCTTGTTTTCATCATGCTTTTCTAGATACTTTTACTTATATTTTATATTATGTGGCATTCTTCCACCAAACCTATTTTGTGGTTAAAAATACTTAAATACGCTACGCTTGGATGAAAATGCTAGATTACTTATTTTGGAAATATGGTTATCTCTCTTTGAAATGAATTAGTTGTTTTAAACTTAAATGATGCATGCGTACCTTGATGTATGTTATCATAAATGTCTCTAACATCTGGAGTGCAACGCATCGAATTAACATATGTTACCTTGACTAGGTAAAATGTGCCCATGTGCTGGACGCTCAACGTGGTATTACAATAGGTACATACGGAGAAACCTCAAAGTGCAACACCAACAAATAGATTTAGATGATCAAGGTGGTAGTGGTTGAGAAAAGACCTAGGCATCATAATAAATTCTTTGAGGAAATCTAGGGAAGAGTGGGAAGTTGGATTTGTTGTCAAAAGCATTTCTTTCCTCTTTCATTGATCTATTCAATATCTAGTTTTATTGTTTCCTTTCATGTTTAATAGGGTTGTAATAAAGGCTCCACCTATCTTTATGGCATGACTAGATATCAGTTAGATGTTTTCCTTCTTTAAATAAATCCCCGCTCCTGCATGAGAAGGAGGGTGTTATCAGAAATAGTTTACATTCTATTGCTTTACAATTGAATTTTGTAATACATTTTTGATCAATAGAAAATGAAGTTTTAAATCTACATTCTACTATAATTGAGTTTGGCTAATCACTCAAGGGGGCCCACTTGGTGAGGAATTCGTGTTAGCTAGATAGGATCACTTTCATAAAGTTTAATTTTCCTGCATCTTGGTTTCATTTCGTAATTCTGGTGTTAACACAGTTCCTGCATCCAAAGCCACATGATAGTCCAACACTTCCTGCAGCCAAAGAGGTAGAACTATGGAAGCATTATGATTATGTTTTCAAGTTGTAGTGTTCCTTCAAGCACTTTCACTTCTGCATTTCCTTTCCAGCATTCTTTACAGCTATAGAATAGTTTCCTTTCAAAGCAATTTGTTTCCTGTAGCTATAGAATAGTTTCCTTTCAAAGAAATTTTTTTCCTACAGCCATACTGTGGACTGAGTTAGAATACTTGGTGCATATACTTTGTTTACTCATTTCAAGTAATACTTCCCTAGGTTGATAAATTAAATTAGTTTTTATAAAGGAGGATAGTTTCTCAGTCAGATGTACAATCCCCGAGTTATTGTACTTGCCTAGTATTTTATAACTTAATAGAACCGATCAATGATATCATATTTGGAGGTAATGATAACTTATGCACTTCATTTGCTGATGAAATAAGGAAAGAATTTGAGATGTCGATGTTTGGTCAGAAATTTTTTTTTCTAGGATTGAAAATTTTACAATAGACTATAAGTATCTACATTACTCAATCAAAATACATCAAGGAAGTATTAAAGATGTTCAGAATGAAAGAATCAAAACTAGTTGGAACACCTATGGTGACAGGATGCAAACTGACAAAAGAAGACAAGACACCTGAGGTAAATCAAACCTTGTACAGATCTATGATTGGTAAATTGATGTATGTTGTCCACACAAGACCTGACATTGCACATGCAGTTGGAATAGTTGCAAGATTTTCTATTAACCCCAGAGAATCACATATGACTGTTGTAAAAAGAATTTTTAGATATTTGAAGAATACCAAGGATTATGGACTATGGTATTAAAGAGAAGGAAATTTTGAATTGAAAGTTTATACTGATGCTGATTGGGCTGGGAATATAGATGATAGAAAGAGTACTACTAGTGGAGCATTCTTTATTGAAGAAAGACTAGTTACTTGGATAAGTAAGAAGCAAGGATGCATATCTCAGTCAACTGCAGAAGTAGAATATGTTGCTAGAGCTACAAATTGTTCTAACAATAGCATGGATAAAATAACTATTGAAAGGAATGAATAAAGAGATCACCAAACCAGTAATGATTTATTGTGTTAATACAAGTGCTATAAATATTTCAAAGAATCCTATGATGTATGCAAAGACAAAGCACATATATATAAAATATCACTACTTGAGGGAACAAGAACAAGAAAAATAAGTAATACTAGAATATGTACAATCCAAAGAACAACTTGCTGACATATTCAAAAAACCGTTACCGAAGGATACATTTGAGCACTTGAGAGGTAGACTAGGGATTCATCCCTTGTCTATTGGTAACTAAGTAGATTAGGAGGTTGCATCAACCTACATGAAATCAGAATATCAATCATGTTGATGCAAAAGTTGAACTGGACTGACACAGACATATCTGTACACTGAAAGTTACCTACTGCACCAAATCTCAGAGATATTCTATTTTGGCTACTGAGAAGTTGCATATTTTCTTTTTGGCATTATTTTCAAAGGGAGAGAGTTTCATGAAATATAAAAGGAGAGAGTTGATCGATGGAATATCTACTCATTGAAGGAGTACAGAGAAAGGGAGAGAAACATATCTAATCTATAGAGAGATTCAAGAGATAAAATATCAAAACTACAGGGAGAGATTGTATAGTAAGTATTTTATTTATACTGACACAGGTTATATTCAAGCCAGGGAGAGCTATAAAATTGTTGCAATTGTAGAAATTTTTCTTGGTATTTTTTTGTATGGCATATTTCATATTGTGTTTTCATCAATGCCAAAGGGAGAGATTAATGAACTACAATCAATTATATGTTTGAAGTCATTTGTTGATATTTAACCGAGTTGCATAAGTGATGATAAACATTATCAGTTAATGTTTTGTCATTGATGTCAACTTATTTGAGTGTTAATATGGTGGAAAATATTTGTTATGATTTAAAGATATAGAAAAAAAAATGTTTATGTGGTCAGCAAATGAAGAGTTCAGTATACACCAAGAGACAGTAATAACCGAGTAAAACACAGTGTATACCGAGCACAGTGACAACCGAGCAAGATATTACCGACACAACTATTGAATGAGCAATTAATTAAAAGTGAGGTTGACTTGGATGTTGAGCTAGCAATTGATAATTTCAAGGTTAAATATAAAGTTTTTTATTTGATCAAATGGTTATGAAAATTCAAGGAAGATCAGATGATAGAGATTGAAACATGTTTTTAACACAACTGCCAAGGAAGGATCAAGAAAGAAAATGAACAATGGAGATTTAGCGACAAGATCTGAAGGATGAAAATTAAATGATACATGATGTCTATATAAGAGACAAGAGATTCATTTTGAATCACATCACACATGCACCTGATTCTTACATGCAAATTTTATGCATGACTGATCAAACTAGTTAAAGACAAAACCGAGCATTTTTTGCAGACATAACCAAGAAGACAGAGGAAAGGGGATTATCGAGAAAACCAAGTATGAGGTATGAGATGAAATGAAGAAGTAAAAATTGATTAGAGGTATTATGTGCTTAGAATAGATCTGAATATATGCAAATTAGAGTTGTATTTGAATCATATCATTATTGTATCAGCTTAACTATTGTTACAGATAAATCTCTTAACCGAGTGGGATAGTGAGTCCTTATTATAACATTAAGAGAATGTTGACTTTTTTCTTGTTGACCCCATTGTGAATGTATGGTCAAGAGAGAACTGTTAGTTTAAAATCCTCTAACAAGGTCACATTTAACAATGTCCATTGTAACCTTTAACAGGGTTGGCTCTTCACCGAGCTCACTTCAAAAGAGTGAAAATATTTTGGGTTACCGGTCCCAAGTGGTATTTTCCCTTAGTAGGGTTTCCACTTAAAAAATTTATTTGTCAATGTGGATAAATGTTGTGGATTGTTATTATACTTTACACTTTATTTTAGTGACTTAGATTGGTAATCACAATATTAATCTACTAACATTCGATAAACACTATTGATGAAAGTTTACATAATACATTTTCACCGAGCTGAGTTTTATATGATTGAATTTTTTTTGGTATACATCTAGAGAAATTTGGGACTGTAGGATAATTTGTGAGGAAAATAATTCTAACTGATTCACCCCCCTCTCAGTTATTCTAATAGACATGAGTTGGCTTTGATAAATCATAATGCTCAAAATCTAAAGAAAGACAGTCTGAAGGAAAATCACTTGAGATACCTAGTCAACGAGAAGATCCTCTACAACAAGAGGAACCTAGAGAACAATAAAAAGCTTTGAGAGGTGTTGGTTGTATTCCCAGTTCTGGTGTTTACCCTAAAAAATTTTATATCTTCATGACTGAGAAGTGCACAAAATCTAAAAATGTGTTTAAAGCTACAAGGTCCCTAAGAAAATTCCATGTTTTTAGGTAAAAATCTAGAGAAATGGTAAAAAACCCTATCTTAGGTTTCATTATATGCAAAAGTTTCAAAAAACCCTAGATATGTTAATCGAGTTTATATTTTTGAGTTACTTTTTGAAAAGCTTAAGTTATAAAAAGGTCATGTCCTTTTTAAGGTTAGTCACCCAGTCTCCAAATGTTAAACAAATATTCCATTTCATAATGAGACTTAGCAATTCACTTTAGTCGGGATATCTCTAAATGGAAAAGAATATACCTTATAAGTCATGAGACTTAGCGATAAGCTTTGGTCGCAAAGTCTCCCGATGGAGAAAACATGATCTGGTGACATGGAGATAAAAGGGTTAAGTCACGGTGTCATGCAATATATCCTACAGTTAGTAGATTGTCACAAGACTTAGCAATTCCTTCAGTTGTGGAGTCTCCAAATCAAAACACACTTAATGATGAGTTTAAAAATCTTCAGTCGCCATGTATCTAGATAAAAGGTCAGTTAAGTAAAAGGTTTAGAGACTTGTTGACAAACTACAAATTGAAATGAAATATATAGTGGTCAGGTAGTCACTGGTCAAACTTGATAAGTTAGCATTCTTCTAGTGACTTGGAGACAAACAACTAAAGATGAGACACGTGTCCAAAATGAATAAAGCAAAAGGCATCGGTCGTGTGGTCTCCAAATGGAAAAATATCATCTGTCGATTAAGAGACTAAAAAATGTAAAGGTATGTATTTCACTATGGTCGCATGGTCTCCAGATGATTTAGGGTTTCAAGAATGTATTCAGCGACTTAGTAGAGTCGTCAAATGTAGAATAAGATAAGATCAACTGTAGTCACTGAGTCTCTATAAAATTTTCATAGAGTAAAAATGTTCTCACAACATTGAGACTGAGCTTTAGTCGAGTAGTCTCCAAATTGAATTTAAAATGATAAAATAAAGTTTCATAAGCTTCATCGCTGAGCCTCCAAAGGAAATATTAAAGAGAAGTTTTATTCAGCGATTAAGCGACTAAGGGTTGTCGCAGGGTCTCATAAAGGAGAAGAAGCATTCAAAGACTTTGTGATCAGAGTTTAATAGATGAAAGGGTAATTGTAGTTGCCGGGTCTCCAAATAAACTTAGAGTTAGGCTATTCTTCTAGCGACTTGGATTCTTTTAGTTGCATGATCACCAGGAGTGAACTACAGTTAAGCTAAGGTGAAGAGAATCACACAGTCGCCAAATCTCTAGAAGAAATTAGAGTTAAGGGATTTGATCAGCGACAAGGAGATAATGCATAGTCGCTAGGTCGCTAAATATGAAAACTGATAGTTATGATAAATGGAAGTTGTTGACATGAAAATAAAGATATTTATCAACCAATAGGAATGAAGAGGATTAATGACTATGTGAAAAAGGTAGCTGAGATGTCCGATAAAGAACCAATCATATCAAAATGTGATTTTTTTTCAAATTTTATAAGGGTTTTTTATGAAAAGTACTCATTTGAATTTGATTTCCTGTCACATTCATAAGCTATGGATAGGATTTCAATTAGTACCATAGCATGTAAACTTGAAGGTGGAATTGATTGATTCTTCAATGATGAGATAAGTACTTTGTAAAATTACCATAAAGGGATGATCTTAGATTTATTTTCATTCATCATGCATCCAGAATTTCAGAGCGTAAAATTTTCTAGGTTTTTTTTGTCTAAGAAGAAAGAATTGTTAATTCAGTAAAGTTTTTATCAATTTCAGGGTGATTATTTAGTTTTCAGAATTCTTGAATTGTTTTCAGTACACCGAGAAGGGTAAGGTGTCCTTGGAGAAGATTTGTTCCAATATCAGTGAAAAGGAAGTGGAGAATAGAACAAAATGAGTAAAGCAGTTAGTGTGGCATCTACCAGTGGGAAGAGTGATGATGTGGATGAAGATGCTAGGGGAAAGAGGAATTTCTTTGATGATTTTTTGAATTTGTTACCTGGATCTACACAAAATAAGAGGGAAAATGCCAACATATTGGCAGATGAGTACTGCAATATCAGAGATGCCTAGACACCAGGGTCTACAGGTTTTTCTCTTTACAATTACTTTTATAAAAATGCTGATAAGGCCATACCAATATCAAAACCTTGGACTAGTGGTTTGGCTAGGTTAATTGTTCCTGATGTTTTTGTAGATGTAGATTTGTTTTTAGGTCTAGCAAACCACTATGACTCCTTGTCAAGGACAATTAAAAAGAATGATGGTACTACATTATTAATTTTGAATAGGAATTCTTTTATGCAAGCCTTCGGCTTGTATAGTACTATGTCTACTCAAATTAACCTCACAAAGTAGGAGGAAAGATATAGGTTATAGCCTGGGATTGCTAGGAATCAATTACAGAAACATATCCTTAAAGAGGTCAGAAATCATATTGTCCCTTTACCAAGAACTACACCTTATTGTTTCAAGGATTTACATATTTATATCAAATACATTGCATATGCTTTGTGTAAGGTGCTGGGTAGGGATAGAGGAGCTGAGAAGATAAATGTTGGGATTTTAATGATGGTTTTGGATTTACAAGATGTTCATTCCAGCACTAGCTATGACTACATTCAACACATCATTGATAGGATGCATGAAGGATTTGTGGCCATACAGAAGAAGGATAAAGATCCTAAATTTTTACACTTTTCTATTCTGATGCATCTTTTATTGCATTTTAATTATGGCATCATGGATGTAAAAAATTTAAAACCCCAAATAATTTTTCATGTCTGGCCTAATCCTGTCCAATTTTGGATTAAGATATGGAATTTTACTTCCAAGGATTGTGATTTCTATGGATTTGAGAACTGGATTGTTTACCCTTTAATGCAGAGCTGGGTGTCAACAAAACTAGACTTCTAGTGAAGGTGTTACAACTGTTGAGACCATGTGAGTTTGTTGACAAGTGGGAAGGTGATCACAACTGGGGAGACTTCTTTTTAGAGGAGAATTTCACTATGACTATAATGTATGGATGCACACATCCTCCCCATTTCCTACCATATCATGTACCATCAAGGATTGCAGCAATGAAATTTATTTGGCAGATTTTGTTAACTGATAATGAACATTTTGCACTACATAGGAAGGGGACATTAACCCCTAGGCAATTTAAGATTTTTTAATTTATAATCGGCAAAGGTGCTATTGATTTAGTGAGTAAGTGGTTGGAAAGTTGTAAGATGGGAAATGGAAAAGAAATGGACTAGCATTTGGTGGTTTTTACCCCGATTTGCCATATTTTGATAAAATCAAAGCTATGCTAGATAACTTTTACACACTTTGTGAAAATTTGGATAGAATCCTAGATGTAAAAAAGGGAGGACAAGAACCTGAATATTCAGAGTTTGAATATGAAAGTGAGAGTGAAGAAGAATATATTAGTCCACATCATATAGATCAACCACAACAAAATGTTGCACGAGCAGTTTAGGTACAAGGAGAAGAGGGACACCTTATAGATTTGACTGAAGTTTCTCAGCCTGATGATATGGAAGAGCCTGATTCCAAGAGGCAAAAAGTTGATCTTGGTCAGACATCTCATGATAAGACTTACATGAGAAAGGAGAAAAAAAAGGATAGAGTAAGTGCTCTTGTTCCTGGTAACAAAGTATATGATCATAATTTGAGAAAGGAAATCAGGAAAGAAAAAGAAACTACAGCAAGAGGTAGAAGAAAACATAGAATTGACTTTTAGAACATGTATAGATGAGAGATTGATCCATCAACAAAAGTTCTTGGAAGATGATGATTTCATTACAACTGATGAATTCAAAGATTTCCTTAGATGGTGAAAGAAGGAAGAGATCAGAGAGAAATTGAGAATAGATGGTGAAGAAGCAGTGACAAATGGGGCTCTCTTGGCTCTATAAGCATATGATCCTGAAACTAAGGACATCACTCCTGAAGAAGCCATAAAATTAGTGTTGGAAAGTGGCATGTTGCTTGCTGAAGGATGGGATTTAGCTTCAACATTTATAATAAATCAAATAAGAAAGCAATCAGATATAAAGATGACCACTGAGATCCAAATGGGTGATATGATTAAAGTATTTGGATATAGTCCAAATTCCCAAGCATTTTCCATGTGGAGTCTATGTCCTAAGGACCAGAAGCCTCAATTGTTGAATATTCAAGAGAGCATGGTGGGAAACCAAATGGTTTGGATAGTTCAAAACACAGGTGATCTGGATATTTCCCAAATAATGACACACTGGGCACATTTGAATGAAGATAAGACAAATAAATTGTCTGAGAAATGTGGTGTCCTGATAGAGGAACCTAGTGCCCTAGCTATGGATAGTGAATTGTGTCACATCAAGATTCATTAGCAAGATAAGGTAATTGCTGAATTGACTAAACAATTGTGTGAAAAGCCAGAAGTGGTATATGTACCTTCAGAACAACCTCCACAAATAGAATAAAAGGTTGAAACAGGGGAAGAAGTAAAAATAGATGATATCGCTAAGAAAGATAATGAGATTTCCATAAATGCATTGTTGAATATACTTCAACATAGGATTGATATCTTAAAAGATAAAACTGATATAATCCTAAATGCCTTCTGTTCAAGTCTTTCTTCCATGGCCTTCTCAGCATCTATGTTCTGAGATGTGATTGCATCAGTGAGAACCACTAATTGATTAAGCATGGGGGTTGTTTGATCAACATCTATATCAGGTACAATTATTGACCTCCTATACAGTCTTAACCCTGAGTCAGAAAGATAAGCGCCCCACTTCCACATCTCCACCAAGGAATAATGAGGCATCTACTTCCAATTCTAAGGAGGCTAATCAAGGAGTAAGGATTCTAGAACCAGGTAAGGAGAAAAACTCTTTTAACATTATTCAATTTTGTAGAGATTCCAAAATTCATATTTCCCCCATAGACTATCTTAAGTCTAACCCTATAGAACTGCCAAAACTAGTAGATTACTATAAAGAGGGGAGTCAAAATGTAAATCAAAATTTCATGACTACCATAGAAAATGAGTCTATATTTGCAGACCCAATTGGGCAAGGTGAGCCATCTATGTTGGCTACTTTCCTAGGAGAAAAGTCTGACCCATTCTATGTGTCATTGTATATTAATGGTTGGAAGTTAAGCAATTGCATGATAGACTCTAGAGCCCCAGACAATGTAATTTCATATATTGTAGGTAAATCCTTGGGACTTACCCTCACTAAAGCCCATGGTAGGTATTACTCTATGGATTCCAAACAAGTACAACTAGTTGGTGTTGGAAACACTGAGAGGGGGGGTGAATCAGTGTTTAGCTATTTATTCAAATTTAGCAACTTAAACATAAATCAAATATACATCCAATGAAGCATAATAAAATATCACATAACACTTGATATGATTACGAGGAAACCTTGATTAGAGGAAAAACCCTAGTGGGAATTAGTACCCACAAATATTGTATTATTATAATGAACCTGTTAAAGTTCCTTTGCCCTATTAGAAGCAGTCTTTACAATATGAGTAAAATGACCTGGTTAAGGGTCTAAACCTGTTAGGAGTCTTTTAAAATTAACCCTGTTAGGGGTGAAGACTCACTATCCAAGAGCTCACTTCTCAAAGAGAAAGAAGGCTACAAACTCCTGAGAATAGATATGCACTATATCCAAAAATGAACTCCTGTATGTGAAACAGATGTCTGATCAGTTCCAGTTATGCGCTTATGATCTTAACTTCTTTAAGGACTCTATCTCATAATAATATCTTCATACTTCTCTACTATACATCTTCTCTAACTTATTCTATGACACTTCAAATGTATCTTTGCATTACATATATATCTTTATGTCTGAATAGACACAACTATAAACACAACCTTAGTCGACCCAAAAACATAATACACAATGCTTCCAAAAAAATTGGCTAAAGCCTGTTTACAAAAATGTTCAATACATGCTTACAAACTTATTACAATAGGTGCTTAGCCTTTACATAAAAAAATATTACACGCTAATCAAAACAATGAAGTCGGCTTCATACTCTGTATTCTGGACTGCTAGTGAACTTGTTCTTTCTGTAACTTGTCCGTAATGCCATTCCATACAATGTGTGTATAGGGTAAGCATAATAACATACCATAGAGCATAATTCTTTCATATCCTTAGGTTATTTTACATACGTGTGCTGATTCCTTGATCGACTGCAAGTCACTGTTCTGTTCTGTCTTCTACACTTAGTTAATTTTCACTTCATAGTTTACTATCAAAAACTTCATATGACTTTGTTGCCATAATTACAACACAAAATAAGCCATATGCTCCCTAGAAGTCAACTTTCTGACAATCTCCCCCTTTTTCATTAATGGCAGCAAAGGAATGTGGCCAAGTTACTCAAAATTGACTAACACCCAAAAATTGTATATCATTATACTTTATAATATATACTACACATATTCCTTGTATATTACTCCCCTATTGACATTAATGACAAAGGTGTCAAAATTTTAATATATACATACTCCATATATACTTACTTCATATATACATCTAGATATACAACTTGATGATTCTTTAGCTCCTGTTGCCAGAATGCCTTCATTACATCAACTGTCTTGAGATGAGCACATAGAGCATAAGTGAGCTTCTACATTTTTATTAGGTCCATTCAGAGACCTTGATCATATGTGAAAATAGTGGCATCAATCTATTTTATGTTCTCATCCAGAACTACTAAGGAGGGCGCAAGTGCATTTCTTAACTGAGTCTGTCGGGTCCTTATCTTATTGATCTCCATTTTGGCTTTTTCTATCTTGTCAAGATGACCTTGATAGATACTATTGCAGATGTTCATGTCATGCATGGATGTCTCGACTGATTTCCTAACACTTTCAACCAAGGTTTCTGCCTCCTCTATCTTCTTGATATGTTCAAAGGTCAATTTTACCCTGTCCATGTAGTTGGCAATTACATTTCTGCCTTTAGCTGCCAACTCTTTCAACATAGACTAACCAATCTTCAATGATTTATTTCTAAGGTAAAGTTCTTTACTAGTTCATTCAACCTTTCTTTTTTGTACTCATCTTCTTTGATTCTAATAGTTGAGTCTACTAAGCTTGTAAAATGTGTTTTGAAGCTTGTTATTATACTGTCTACATCATCAACTAACTGAATTTTTTCTACTTTCTTGTTCGCAAGTACAAGGTCATTCAGAATGTTTATTGATTCTAGGAAGAGAGGATTCCTCATAACCTATTTCTCTTTG
Organism: Thuja plicata; assembly: GCA_018584345.1. NCBI lineage: Eukaryota > Viridiplantae > Streptophyta > Pinopsida > Cupressales > Cupressaceae > Thuja > Thuja plicata. Next base: position 6,479,966 of record MU226986.1, read on the forward strand.
GCCTTTTCCATGGCTAGGACACTGATCTTAATCAGGTCTTCTTCTCCCCAAGCATCCAAACTTGCTGAGTAAGGAGTTAAACTTGACAACAATGAGGTGGATGGTTGAATGGATGGTGTGAATATGGTATTTTGACTAGTTTCCATGCACTCAATTTTAACTGGGATCTCCATGACTGGTATCTCATTGTTTTGATTATCTTCCTCTTTGTTCAAATCTGTTGAATCTATAGAGGGAAATTTATCTTGTTGCAAAGATTTATCATCAGTGCATGCCTGCTCTGTCTCTTCCGAGTTCACAAATGATTTTTCAACTTTATCCATATCATTATCAAAATCAGTCATAGATATCTTGATATCATGAATCACTATAGTATCCCTTGTATCTTTTTCTATATCAGAGGCTATTGAGACTGAGGGCACTGAAACCTTTGGATCTGTCTTAGGTGCATTCTGAATTACTGGTTCTGCAACCTGTTTAGGAGGAATTGGAGTTGCCTTAGCTGTCGGTGTTGTTGATGGATACATATGTCTATCCAGAAATACCCACTCAAATGCCTTATGAGTCTCTTCACTAACCAGATCATATTCATTGTTCATGATATGAATAATTCTTGTTTTGGTTCTTAGGTGCGGCTTTACTAAATCTAACAAAATGACTTTCTCATCATGCAAGCACACCAAGAGAAGAATATCCAATGTTTCTTCTCTTATCCTCATATCCTCTTCAATTGCTTTCCTCTTCAACATATCAAGTATATTCCATACTTTGTCTGGTATGACAGTCTTAAGTTCCAATACAGTCCTTTTGAACTTAATCATATGAGAGATGATCATAGAATGAATCTCTGATTTGTCTATCTCTTGATATTTGTCATATATTTTTTTGAGAGACTCTAGTCTTCCTTCATTGACAATTCTATTCCTTAAGACATTAATAATAGGTCTAAAACCTACCTCAGGAGGAGCTTGAGTGTTCTTACCTTGCTCCTTGTAGTTCTTGAGGATGGATGACTAGTGGGCACTTGCTTCCTTCCTCTAGACTTCTTTCTAGGTACTGATGGTGGAGATGCATCCAGATCAATGGTGGTTGATGGCATAGATGTATCTTCATTTGATTTCTTCTTCTTCTTCTTGGGCATATCATCAATCTTTTCTATTTTTACTTCTGTGGGATTCTTCTCAAGTTCTTTGGCTATCTTAGCTTCTCTAGCTTTGTCAAGATCTTCTTGTGTAACACTGTGAACTTTTAGGATATTTGAGGTAATCCTTGATGCCTTCATTTTGTTCTCAGAACTATATAAGATAGAATCAACTTGATTTGTCTTTTCTTTGTAAGTAACCCATCTAGGTTCATTGGGATCCTTGGGTGCAGATAAGAGGACTTGAGCATAACCTTCCAAAACATGTTCTTCAACTTCATAACCAAGAGGGTGAATCCATTTCATCCTAGGCTCAACTGCCTCCATGCAAGTACAATCAGTCTCCACCATGAAGCTTATGGTGTCTTTATACTTCTCCACTATTTTCTTAGGTATCCTAAACCTCTTCTACATCTTGATTCTGAATGTCTTGATGTCCATATCCATAGAATCCTTAACACTACTCTCTGATGTGGCTTTTAGTGAAATCTGTGACATAGTGGGTTTGCTTCTATCTAGGTAGAGATTTACAACCTTTCCTACTATGTGGAAGTAGAGATATATGATCAGTGAACCAAACCTGAATATCTTTCTCTTGTCATGCTTGATAGCTCGGATGTTGGTGATCAATTGAGCACGCAATATCTCACATAGGTTATACTGAGTATTGTCTTTCACCATTTTTATTGCTGCTAAGACAGTGGCTACAAATGCACTATTTAGTCTGCTTGTGTGCTAGAATTTATAACCTAGTATCATGGTAACTAGTTTAATGTCATCTTCCTTGATGAGATCAATTTTCATACCGCACCTATCACTCCTGGATAAGCATGATTTCTCAACTTGTTTCTTCACATATTTACCAGTTGGAAGAACTAGTCCAATCTTGGGTAGTCCAGTCATCTCATGAATTATATTAGCAGTGATGTAGATAGGAACCTCACATATCTAGTATAGATCATCATGTATCCTACTCAGTAGTATCTTCACCCATTCTGGCTCATAAAACTCGTGCGCATTGGAATAATAAAAGATAGGGTTATCAATTATATGCGCATATTCATCCTTGAATGTATAATCTAGTTTCATCATAGAAGCCATGAGAGATGCAATTCTGTTATCCCCAACTATTTCTTTTTTGCAGTAAACATATGCGCGGATGTTTTCTACATGTACGACTCTAAGCGGAGTCCTAGAGAATGCTCCTTCGACATCATCTAGTATGGAATTGAATGAATACTTCTTAAAAAGAAATCTCTTCCTCTCAGCAATGTTGAATACAATAGGAGTGGCCATACTTACTTGTAACTAGGTTAAGTAGGGTTTCACGATGATTCTGAAATGACGCGACTGCTAGGGTTCCATTCCAAATGTAATCCGTTCACAAACCAACTAAACTTCCAAGCTGTAGTTCTTTGATGCTTGATGCCTATATTCTTTCTAAATGCTTCAATCTCAAATGCAAAGTGAGGTTTTAAGATCTTTTGTCAAGTTATATAAAGATCAATTGCATTTAATGTTCATTGCCGTAAAGTAGTTTACATAGAGAATTTCAAACTTTGTTCTGATCAATGTAAAGGCTATGCATGAATGCATACAACCTCAATTCTTGATTTCATGCATGAATCCATAGGTGCATACTCAGAGGTGAGTATACCAGCCACGCAGGGGTTTAGAGCTAGAATAGATCCCACTAAGACCATGAGGATCAACTATTCAGAAGTAGAAGGTGCGTCCACTGAGGATGCAGCTATTAGAAAGACTGAGAGGGGGGGTGAATCAGTGTTTGTCTATTAATTACTTTTCAGCAACTTAAACATAAATCAAACATACATTGAATGAAGCTTAACATAAGAACTCATAACACATGATATGATTACAAGGAAACCTTGATCAGAGGAAAACCCTAGTGGGAATTAGTACCCACAAATATTGTACTAGGTATAATGAACCTGTTAAAGTTCCTTTGCCCTATTAGAAGCAGTCTTTATAATATGAGTAAAATGACCTGGTTAAAGGTCTGACCCTGTTAGGAGTCTTTTATGAAAACCCTGTTAAAGGTATATGGCTCACTACTAGGCTCACTTCTCAATAGGATGAAGGCTACAACCTTCTGAAAGATGATATACACTATATCAAAATGAACTGCTTTGATGACACTGTTGTCTAATCATTTCTATGTATGTGTGAATGCTCTTACTCTCTTAAAGAGATATATCATATACTAACTTCATTATACTTCTCTTCTATATCTTCCTCTTACATCATAATCGACGCTTGTAACATAACTTTACATTACATACTTATATGTTCATATCCGAATAGGCACGAACCAAAACAAAATACTAGTCGGCCCTAAAAAAAATATACAATGCTTCCAAAAAATTCGGCTCAAGCATGTTTACTACAATGCTAATTAAATTATTAAAAACATATAACCAAAGGCACTTAGCCATTACATTACAAAATAATTCATGCTGATCAAAATAGTAGTCGGCTTCCATGCTCTGTCTTCCAGACTGCTGGTCTACTGATCTGCCTATAACTTTGTCATACTATGATTTCATACTATGCATGTCTAGATGTAGAATGTACACATGTCATACAACATATATTTGAATGTGCATACACTGACTTGATCTCTCACACATGCGCTAATGTGCTGATCGCTGAGTATCTCTGTTTACCCCATTTTCCATACTTAGTCATTTTGTCTTTCATGATAGAAACTAAACATGACTTTGTTACCATGATGAAAAAAAAAAATGAGTCATGCATCCTTAGGAATTCAAATTTCCAAAAATCTCCCCCTTTGTCATTTATGGCAACAAAGGAATGTGGCCAAGTTACTCAAAATGACTTAACACAAAAAAATGATTGTATATCATAACATCTTATTGATATATACATATACTTCTCCGCATATACACATTCTATATTACTCCCCCTTTGACATTAATGACAAAGGTGTAAAAAAACTTGTAAGTCTTCTGCATACTTACTCCATGTAAACTTCAGGGTACACAATTTGAAGAGATTGGATCTCTTTCTGCCAAAATACTTTCATAGCATCAACTGTCTGAAGATGCGCGCATAGAGCATATGTCAGTTTCTCCATTTTCATCAGACCCATGCAAGGAACTTGATCATATGTCACCATGGTGTCATCAATCTTTTTGATGTTCTCATTAAGGACTGCTAGAGATGGCGCAAGTGCATTTCTCAACTAGGTTTGTCTTATCCTTATCTTGCTGATTTCCATTTTTGCCTTCTCAATTTTATCCAACTATCCTTGATAGACATTATTGCATATGTTCATGTCTTGCATGGATGTTTCAACTAATTTTTTGATGCTATCCACCATTAACTCTGCCTCTTCTACCTTTTTAGTGTGCTCAGAGGTGAACTTCACTCTGTCCATGCAGTTAGCTATAACTTTCTTGCCTTTAGTTGCCAATTCTTTCAGTATGGATTGCCCAATCTTTAAGGAGTTCATGTCTAAGGTAAAGTTCTTTACCAATTCATTCAGTCTCTCCTTCTTATATTCATGTTCAAAAATCTTAGTAGCAGAGTCTACTAAACTTGTAAAGTGTGATTTGAAGTTTGTCAAAATGTTGTCCACATCTTCAACTGATTGGACTTTAGCTACTTTTTGTTCAGCAGGCACTAAGTCATTCAATATGTTTACTATTTCCAAAAAGTGAGGGTTCCTCATCACTTGTTTCTCTTTTTCCTTTTCCATAGCAAGAACGTTGATCTTGATTAGGTCTTCTTCTCCCCATGCATCCAAACTTGCTAAATCAGGAGTTAACCTTGACAACAATGAGGTAGATGGTTGAGTGGATGGTGAGAATATAGTGTTCTGACTCATATCCATGCATTCAACCTTTACTGGTATCTATTTTATTGGTGTCTTATCACCTTGAATATCATCTTGAGTATCTTTTTCTTTATTTATGTCAATTTGATCATTGATGGGAACTTCATCCTGTTGTGCAGATGTATCATTAGTGCACATTTCTTCAGTGCTTACAAATGCCTTATCAGCTGTGTCCATATATTTTTTAGATGCTGTCATGGATATCTTGATGTTATCAACTACTATAGTGTCATCTAAGTCTTTATCTGTATCAGAAGTTATTGTCACTATGGGCGCTGAAACCTGTGGACCTGTCATAGGCACTATCTAAATCACTAGTTTTGTAACCTGTTTGGGAGGAGCTAGAGTAACTTTTTCTATAGGCGCCATTGGTGGATACATGTGTCTATCCATAAACACTTGTACAAATTCCTTTTCAATCTCCGTACCTATCTTCTCATATTCTTTTTTCATAATATGTAGGGTCCTTGTGTTAGTTCGGAGATGAGGCTTCACCAGAACTAATAATATAGCCTTCTCATCATGCAAGCATACAAGGAGAAGAGTATCCAATGTTTCTTCTCTAATATTCATGTCTTCCTCTATTGCATGTCTTTTCATGATCTCCAATAAGTTCCATAACTGATCCAGTATCACTATCTTTAGTTCAAGAACTATCTTCTTAAACTTGATCATATGAGATATGATCATAGAATCTATCTTAGTCTTATCAATTTCTTGATACTTGTCATAGACTTTAGAAAGTGTATTTAATCTCCCTTCATTTACAATCCTGTTCCTCAAAACATTTAGACTCGGTCTAAATCCTACCTCAGGAGGAGCTTGAGTATTCTTTTCTTTGCTCCATGTATTCCTTGATGATGGATGATTTGTGGGCACCTATTTTCTTCCTCTAGTCTTCTTTCTTGGTGTAGATAGTGGAGATGAATCTAAGTCAATGGTGGTAGAGGGCACAGAGGTGCTCTCTACTTTCTTCTTCTTCTGGATATTTTTAGCTTTCTCAAGTTCTTTTTCTATCTTGGCATCTCTAGCTTTGTCAAGATCTTCTTGAGTGACTCCATGAACTTTCAATATGTTAGATGTAATTCTGGATGCTTTCCTTTTATTATCAGCACTATGTAAGATAGTATCCGCTTCATTGGTCTTCTTTCTGTAAGTGCCCCATCTAGGTTCATTAGGATCTTTGGGTGCAAACAATAGAACTTGTGCATATCCTTCTAACACATGTTCTTCCACTTCATAACCAAGAGGATGAATCCATTTGGTTCTAGGTTCATCTGCCTCCATGCAAGTGCAATCTGTTTCCACCATGAAACATATGGTATCCTTATATTTTTCAACTATCTTCTCAGATAATCTGAACCTATTCTACATTTTGATCCTAAATGTCTTAATATACATATCCATGGAATCCCTTGCACTTCTCTCTAAAGAGTGAAATCTGAGACATCGTGGGTTTTCTCCTGTCTAGATAAAGGTTTTCAACCTTTCCAACTATATGGAAATACAAGTAGACGATTAAATTTCAAAACCTGAATGTCTTTCTCCTGTCATGTTTGATGATTCGAATGTTGTCAATCAATTTACCACACAAGATCTCACATAGGTTGTAGTGAGTGTTATCCTTCACCATTCTGATAGCTGATAGGACTGTTACTATAGAGACACTATTCAACATGCTTGCTTGCTGAAACTTATACCCAAGTATCATAGTTAGAAGTTTTATGTCATCTTCCTTGATAGGGTCAACTATCATTCCGCGCTTATCACTTCTAGATAGGAAAACTTGTTCAATTTGCTTCTTGACATCTTTGCCAGTAGGAAAAACTAGTCCAATCTTGGGCAGTCCAGTTAATTCATGAATTAGGTCTATAGTGATACACACAGGGACCTCACCAATCTAATAAAGATCATCATGTATTTTTCTTAACAAAATCTTCACCCATTCTGGCTCATCAAACTCATGCAAATTTGAGTATTCAAAAATAGGGTTATCAATCAAGTGCACGAACTCATCCTTGAATGTGTAATCAGGTTTCATCATAGATCCCATATGAGTGGCTATTCTGATATCTCCTACTATTTCCTTCTTATAGTAAATATACACGCAGATATCTTCCATGTGAACAACACCTAGTAGGGTTTTTGAGAAAGCCCCTTCCACATCATCCAGTATGGATTTGAATGGATGCTTCTTGAATACAAATCTCTTCCTCTCTGCTATATCAAAAACAACTGGGGTTGCCATACTTACTTGGAACTTGCTTATGTAGGATTTCATGAAATTTTGAAATGACGCAACTGCTAGGGTTCCATTTCAAACTTCTTATCCGTTCTCTTAACTGCCAAATCTATTATGCTTCCATGCCTTGATGTCTAGTGCTCCAATGCTCTCCAAATTATGTGCTCTTGAATGCAAGTGTGAAGAAGATCGAACACTTACTTTATTTTATACAATCTACCACATTTAATGTTTGCAACCGTACGCAAATTACTCAAAGATTTTGAAACTTTAATCCTAATGCATTTGAGACAATGCATGTATGCATACTGCAATATTATGTGCTTATAACCATGAATTCATAGGTGCATACTCAGAGGTGAGTATACCAACCGCCAGGGGTCCTGAGCTAGAATAGATCCCCCTAAGACCAAGAAGGTCTATTCAAGAAGAAGTAGAGGGTGTGTCCACTGTGGATGCATCAACTACTTTGTCAAAATCATTGTCCTTCTTTATTGCAACCCAAATTTTTCTTGAATCTTCATTTGCTTGAACAAACTTGACTTCTCCTTTTTCTTCAAATAGTGATTTCTTAAGATCCTCTAGCTTTTGAGTTCTGGATCTACAAAACCTTGAGATGTGTCCATCCTTTCCACATATGTGACAAATGATAGGAGGTCTGATGCTCTTTTTCATCATGCTACATTGCTTTGTTGTGTGTCCATTGTAGTTAGATATCTGACATGTAGTGTTCTGCAAATTCCTTTGAGGTTGATTTCTCTGATTGTTTTGATTCATTCTTCTTTGATTCTGTTGTGACTGATTTCTTTGATTTGTTCTACAATGTATAGCCTTGTGACCAAATTTATTATAGGAGAAACAATAACCATTGAAAGGTCTTACCTCTTTGCAATCTCTTACCAAATGACCATGTTTTTTACATGCATAACAAGTTTTGTTAACTTGCTTGATTTCCCCTTTAGGTGGATCTGTTTTAATCTCTTCAATATTTGCTTCTTTCTTTGCTTCTGAAGATGCTTCATGAGGTTTCTTTCTTTCTTGCAATGAATTGACTTCAATTTGTGCTATAATGAATCCAAGCCCAGTAGTGTCACCTTTTTTCTTTTGTGCATTGAGCTGAGATTGAAGTGAATCAAAACTTGTGTGAAGTTTATCAATCTTATCCTTTGTTTCTGTTAATTTAGGTTCCAACTTCTTATTTATGTTTTCCAATTCCAGGACTTTCATGTTTTCTTTCAAGAGTTCATCATCTAGTTGTTTTCTTTCTTTGATCTTTTCTTCAATAGCAATTTGGCTATCTGTGAGCTATTCATGCTGATTTTCAACTTTATCTTTCAGAGACATATTCTCTTCACTGAGATTTTTGATCATTTTCCCTAAGTCACTTGTAGAACAATCTTTCAAATCTTTTCTTAGTTTCTTGATAAGCACTTGTGAGCCATCAACTTTTAGTCTAAGTTCTTCATCTTCTTTTTCAGATCTATCAAGATCTTCAAGAGTTGCTTCAAGATTATTTTTCAAATGTTTTGCTTCTACTGAGTCCATGATCTCCTCAAGTGGTTAAAATTATTTTCTAAGGACCAGAGCTTTGATACCAATTGTTAGAAACACTGAGAGGGGGGGGGAGTGAATCAGTGTTTGTCTATTAATTACTTTTCAGCAACTTAAACATAAATAAGACATACATTGAATGAAGCTTAACATAAGAACTCATAACACATGATATGATTACGGGGAAACCTTGATCAGAGGAAAACCCTGGTGGGAATTAGTACCCACTGTAATCACCTAAAAATGGTCACCTAAACCCTAGACCCCCAATCTCAGCATTTAATCAAGAAACCATAACCTTGATTAAACCTAAGTCCTAAATCAAACAGGCAATTATCAAATTCAAACTGATCTGACCTAAACCCTAGGTCCTAATCGATCATCATACTTAATTAATTAATTAATTCCTAAAATCAAATTACATTGACAAATAAACCTTATGTTAATTATTTAATTGATATTATGACATATTAATTAAATAAAAATACAAAATTGTCAATTAAATAAAAAATGAATTAAATTAATTATAAAATCATAAATGTGCATTCAAAATCAATTTAATTATTAAAAATGCATATGACATCATCAAATCTAGTTAACTGATTTATCAAAATGGAAACAATCTAGTTCCACTCAGTTAACTGATTCTCTACTATTTATCATTTTAGAAACATTTCAGTTAACTGTGAACTGATTTTAGAAGTTTCTAAAATAACTAATCAGTCAGTTTAGACAACTGACTCTCTCGACCAATCACATCGCTTGCACATGGATTGTGCTTCTTCAATCAAATCTAAGCCACTCTTTTATTTCGATCTCGACCGTCGATTCGAGAGAGATTTCTATAAAAGAGAAACTCTTTTCCTTCACAAAGGATCCTAATTTTTGCTAAAGTTATTATGCTGCATTTTCATCTTAATTATCTTGCATTCTTAGCATAGCTATTATTGTTGTTTAATTTCATGTTAATCATGCAAACCTAATCTTAGAGCATATCTCAATTGGTGTTTTAAAATCAATCTTACACACTTTAATTGGTGCTCTAAAACTAGATCTTAATTTGTTTTTGATTAATTGCATCTACATAACTATCTTAGATCATTTAGCAATAGTTTTTAAATCCTTCGTTTAGGTCTTTGGTGTAGTCACTGAGCTTGCAATGACCTGAGAGCAAGCTCATACTCCTACCTTCTAGAAGGCAACAGGTCAATTCTTTCAGACATGCAGGGTGAACGAATCGATATTCATTCCTGTATGCGGCTGAAGAGCAATGACTATGTTGAAGTGTTCTGCTAAATCAGAGGCTCACATTTATCATGCACATTTTTGGCGCCCACCGTGGGGCTGAAAATCAATTTCAGGCCTCATTATTGAATTTTGTTTTTAATTTCATTATCTATTCACTTTGAGTCAAATCTAACTCCACGGTTGCGTCCGAAATGTCATTTCGGTCAAAAATGACTATAAACACGCCTATGTTCGGGCAAAGTTGAATTTGTCACAATTTTTTTTTGCAAACAGAGGTCGTATAGCCATCTGCATGCAAACCGAGGCGACTTCTGTACGTATATCGAGGAAGAAATTTTGAATTTTTTTTTTCTTTTCAAAAGTTTGTTTACACTAATCAACTCTATTTTCAGACTGGGAGCGACATGTCTATATGCATCTTACACGATGAAATCTCACCCAACTAATACCTTTTCTTTTTTAAAGGGTTGCATGCTTTGTTTTAAAAACTATTAAATGTTTAATGCTGTGTGCATGTGGGATTAAACATCCCACAGCACTCCACCCAACCTCCGCGCAGCTCTTCTTCTTCAAACACATGCGTAGCCTTCTCCCACAGCACCACCGCACTTCTCCACCCACCACCTCTGAAACCCTCAACTGCCACCGTGCCACCCCATTCCTCCCTCCACCCACTCCACCACTTCCCAAAACCCCAGCCACCTGCCGCTCTGCCTTCTCCTCACCTCCATCCGCCTGCACACCCGCTCCTCTCCACCCGCGCGCAGTACCCAAACCCTCACCTCCCAGCTCCCCGCTACCTCCCATCCCCTCCCTTCACTCTCCCCACCCCTACCTCCACCCAA
>MU226986.1:6498999-6512545 GCA_018584345.1 Thuja plicata
TAAATTAATTATAAAATCATAAATGTGCATTCAAAATGAATTAATTTATTAAAAATGCATATGACATCATCAAATCTAGTTAACTGATTTATCAAAATGGAAACAATCCAATTCCACTCAGTTAACTAATTCTCCACTGTTTATCATTTTAGAAAAATTTCAGTTAACTGTGAACTAATTTTGGAAGTTTCTAAAATAACTGATCAGTCAGTTCAGTCAACTGACTCTCTCGACCAATCACATCGCTTGCACATGGATTGTGCTTCTTCAATCGAATCTGAGAAAATCTTTTATTTCGATCTCGACCGTCGATTTGAGAGAGATTTCTATAAAAGAGAAACTCTTTTACTTCACAAAGGATCCTAATTTTTGCTAAAGTTATTATGCTGCATTTTCGTCTTAATTATCTTGCATTCTTAGCATAGCTGTTATTGTTGTTTAATTTCATGTTAATCATGCAAACCTAATCTTAGAGCATATTTTAATTGGTGTTTTAAAATCAATCTTACACACTTTAATTGGTGCTCTAAAACTAGATCTTAATTAGTTTTTGATTAATTTCATCTGCATAACTATCTTAGATCATTTAGCAATAGTTTTTAAATCCTTCGTTTAGGTCTTCGGTGTAGTCACTGAGCTTGCAATGACCTGAGAGAAAGCTCATACTCCTGCCTTCTAGAAGGCAACAGGTCGATTCTTTCAGACATGCAAGGTGAGTGAATCTATATTCATTCCTGTATGCGGCTGAAGAGCAATGACTATGTTGAAGTGTTCTGCTAAATCAAAGGCCCACATTTAGCATGCACACCCACAAACAATGTACTAGGTATAATGAACCTGTTAAAGTTTCGTTGCCCTGTTAGAAGCAGTCTTTACAATATGAGTACAATGACTTGGTTAAAGGTCTGACCCTGTTAGGAGTCTTTTACAAAAACCCTATTAAAGGTATATGGCTCACTGCTAGGCTCACTGCCCAATAGGATGAAGGCTACAACCTTCTGAAAGATGATATACACTATATCAAAATGAATTTCTATGATGACACTGCTGTCTGATCAGTTTTATGTATGTGCGAATGCTCTTACTCTCTTAAAGAGCTATATCATATATTAACTTCATTATACTACTCTTCTGTATCTTCCTCTTACATCATAATCGATGCTTGTAACATAACTTTACATTACATACTTATATGTTCATATCTCAATAGGCACGACCCAAAACAAAATACTAGTCGGCCCTAAAAAAAATATACAACGCTTCCAAACAAGTCAGCTCAAGCATGTTTACTAAAATGATAATTACATTATTACAAACATATAACCAAAGGCACTTAGCCATTACATTACAAAATACTTCATGCTAATCAAAACAATAGTTGGCTTCCATGCTCTGTCTTCTGGACTGCTGGTCTACTGATCTGCCTATAACTTTGCCATACTATGGTTTCGTACTATGCATGTCTGGATGTAAAATGTACATGTGTCATACAACATATATCTAAACGTGCATATGCTGACTCGATCTCTTGCACATGCGCTGATGTGTCGATCACTGAGTATATCTGTCTGCCCTGTTTTCTATACTTAGTTATTTTGTCTTTCATGATAGAAACTAAACATGACTTTGTTGCCATGATGAAAACATAAAATGAGTCATGCATCCTTAGGAAGTCAACTTTCCCACAACATCTGCTACCTTTTTCTCTTCAATGTCCTTCTTTACTTCAACCCATATTTTATCTGAGTTAGCTTTGGCTTCCACAAACTTTGACTTCTCCTAATTCTTCAAGCAAGGACTTCTTGGGATTCTCTTGTCCTTTTTTTCTTGATCTACAAAACCTTGAGATGTGTCCAGCTTTTCCACATGAGTGACAGATGATAAGAGGTCTAGTGTTGTTATTCATCATGCTACATTGTTTTGTTGTGTGTCCATTGTAGTTAACTATCTGACATGTAATGTTTTGCAAGTTTCTTTGAGGTTGATTTCTTTGATTGAATTGAGTTTGATTCCTTTGGTTCAGTTGTGTTTGATTTCTTTGATTTGTTCTGCAATGAATAGCCCTACGACCAAATTTATTATAGGAGTAACAGTAAACATTTAAGGTTCTTACATTCTTACAATCTATTGCCAAGTTTCCATGCTTGTTACAGGCATAGAAAGTATGGTTGACTACCTTCTGCTTATCTTCTGCTTTAGTCTCTTCATGATTTTCAGTTTTCTTTTCTTCTGAAGATTCTATTAGAGCTTTCTTTCTTTCTTGTGATGAGTTGATCTCAATTTGAGCTAAACTGTATCCCATACCAGTGGTGTCACCTTTTAGATTTTGTGCATAGAGCTATGATTGAATCAGATTAGAGCTTGTGTAGTTTATAAATCTTGTCTTTTTCTCTTGATAGTTCAGATTCAATTTTGTTCTTGATATTTTCCAAATCCAAGATTCTCATATTGGCTTGCATGAGTTCTTCATCCAACTATTTTTTTTCTTTGTTCTTCTCTTCAATAGCTATTAAGCTATCAGTTAACTGATCATTCAATTCTTCTATTTTATCTTTCAGAGACTTGTTCTCTTCATTCAGTTTCAAATCATTGGTGGAGAAATATTTTAGTTCTTTCCTTAGTTTCTTGATAAGCATTTGTGAGCCATCAAATTTTAGTTTGAGTTCTTTGTTTTCTTTCTCAGATCTGTTTAGATCTTCAAGGGTTGCTTCAAGATTCTTTTTTAGATGTTTGACTTCTGCTAAATCCATGATCTCCTCAAGTGGTTAGAATTTTCTCTCTAAGGACCAGGCTCTGATACCAATTGTTGGAAACATTGAGAGGGGGGGGGAGTGAATCAATGTTTAGCTATTTATTCAAATTTAGAAAATTAAACATAAATCAAATATACATCCAATGAAGCATAACACAATATCACATAACACTTGATATGATTATGGGGAAACCTTGATTAGAGGAAAAACCCTGGTGGGAATTAGTACCCACAAATATTGTACTAGTATAATGAACCTATTAAAGTTTCTTTGCCCTATTAGAAGCAGTCTTTACAATATGAGTACAATGACCTAGTCAAGGGTCTGACCCTATTAGGAGTATTTTACAATTAAAACTATTAGGGGTGAGGACTCACTATCCAAGAGCTCACTGCTCAAAGAGAAAGAAGGCTACAACCTCCTAAGAATAGATATGCACTATATCCAAAAATGAACTTTTGTATGTGACATAGATTTCTAATCAGTTCTAGTTATGCACTTATGCTCTTAACTTATTTAAGGGTTCTATCTCATACTAATATCTTCATACTACTCTTCTATACATCTTCTCTGACTTATTTGATGACACTTCAAATGTATCTTTGCATTACATATATATCTTTATGTCTGAATAGACGCGACTATAAACATGACCTTAGTGGACCCAAAAACATAATACACAACGCTTCCAAAAAAATTGGCTTAAGTGTGTCTACAAAAATGTTGAATACATGCTTACAAACTTATTACAATAGGCACTTAGCCTTTACATAACAAAAGATTACACACTAATAAAAACAATGAAGTCAGCTTCATACTCTGTATTCTGGCCTGCTGGTGAACTTGTTCTTTCTATAACTTGTCTTTACTACCATTCCATACAATGTGTGTATAGGGAAAGCATAATAACATACCATAGAGATTAATTCTTAATGTGCATATCCTTGGGTGATCGTACACACGTGCGTTGATTCCCTGATCGACTGCAAGTCACTATTCTGTTCTATCTTCTACACTTAGTCAATTTTCACTTCATAGTTTACTATCAAAAACTTCATATGACTTTGTTGCCATAATGACAACACAAAATAAGCCATATACTCCTTGGGAGTCAACTTTCCAACAATAGTTGGACAAATCAAAGACACCCAAGTGGCTCTAGCAGCACATCCTGAGAAGAAAATGTTGTTAACAATACTTGTTGCTGATATATCCGCTAGTTACGGTTTGTTTCTAAGCAAGAGTTTTTGCATAGACCTAGGAGGGGAAATAAAGCTAGATTGGTCTCAAGATTTTCCCAGTGGGTAAAAAAAAGATAAAGCTGGTCCCTGAAGAAAAAGCTAAGTTTATAGTGTTGAAATCGGATGACCCTAAAGCCCAAATTCTATATTAGGAATTAGAATTTGGCAATTATATGATGTTTATAGATGATCATGATGAGGAAAATGAACTCAAAGAAGAAGAAGATCAGTTTTCCACCCAGGAAACACCATCAAAAATTTGGACCCTCAAATTCAATGGTAGTTGCGCATCTTTAGGGTCTGGCGCAGGCGTAGTCTTAGTATCACCAGATGGAGTATGTGAGCCCATGGCTTATAAATTGGAGTTTGGGAACACCAACAATACTGTCAAGTATGAAGCCTTGTTGCTAGGAATCACTTCTACAAAAGAGAAGGGTGTGAAAATCTTGAGAGCTCGAGGTGATGAGGAGTTCATCGTGTGCCAAGTCAAGAATGAATACTCTGTAAAAAATCATAGATTAAAAAACTATAGGAATATATTATGGGATGAAATAGAAGCATTGGATGTGTTCTTTATTGAATTTGTACTAAGAGAATTGAATTCTAAGGTGGATTCTTTAGCAGTGTCAACCTCATTACTCCTCCCTCACCTAGAGTTCAAGGATAAGAAATACCAAGTAGAGGTAGTGTATTGACCATCTATGCCTAATAATGAAGAAGATTGGAAAGTGTTTGAAGATGAAAAGAACCTCCTCCTCTTTTTGGAGAGTGGTGGCAACTTCCATAAAGATGCTCCCGGTGATCATAAGGAAAACTGTCATGGAAAATGGAAGAAGGACAAGTCAGAGGTCATCTAATTGCAAGGCAATATCATCCCTCCCCACTTAATTGAACTTTAAAAACTCTTCAACAAACATGATAATTTTGTTAAGAAGAAGATAATCGAAAGAGGTCCTACCACTGGCGAGTATGAAGGAATTAATATCGAAAGTGAAAATGACCCCAAGATGATCAATATCGGGAAATGTTGCACTGAAGAAGAAAGGGAAAAGGCCAGGAAACTTTTCCTGGAATACCAAGATGTTTTTGCCTTGAGCTATGAAGATCCGAGAAGCTTTATGAATGGTAAATTCAAACACCAGATTCCCTTAAAACCTGACGCTGCCCCATTCAGGAAAAAATAAAGGAATTACAATCCCAAAGTTGCTGATGCAATATTTAGAGAAGTGGATAAAATGCTTAAAGAAAGGATTATCTACCCTATCCATCACTCTACCTGGGTGGTGAATATTGTCCCTGTTAGGAAGAAGAACGGAGAAATAAGGATCTGCATAGACTTCAAAAATCTTAACCAGTCTTCCCTGAAGGACAATTACATCCTCCCCAACATGGATCACTTATTATAGAGTGTGGCTGAAGCTGAGATGATGTCTATGTTAGATGGTTTCTCAGGGTAGAATTAGATAGAAGTAGAGAAAGTAGACCAGCATAAAACAGCTTTCACGACTCCATGGAGCACTTTCGCATACCACAGAATGCCATTTGGGTTAATCAATGTTGGAGCTACCTTTCAGAGAGCTATGGATCTTTCTTTTAGTGATATGAAGAACAAAATAATTGGTATGTATCTGGATGATCTTACTGTGTTCTCTAGAAAAAGAGTAGATCATATAAATGATTTGAGGAGAGTATTGCAAAGGTGTAGAAAGGACGAGATTTCACTAAATCCAAAAAAATTAGTTTTATGTGTGACTGAAGGGAAGTTGTTGTGCCACATTATTTCCTACGGAGGCATAAGAATTGATCTAGAAAGGGTGAGAGCAATCCAGAAATTGAGCTTACCTATGAACAAAATTGGAGTGAAATCATTTTTTGGTCAGGTAAACTTTCTCAGGAGGTTCGTTCCAGATTTTTTTGAGATTACCAAATGCATAGTGGACATGATGAAAGGAAATATAAATTTCAAATGGAATGATTTTGGTAAGAAATCTTTCAAAAGCATCAAGAACGCCATAGCCAATGCTTTGTTGTTATGTCATCCAGATTACAAGAAGGATTTCATAATTTATTGCTATTCTTCTAAACATACCCTATCAACCATCCTCATGCAGGAGAATGAGGAAGGAGTTCAAGCTCTTATCACTTTTATGAGCACACCTCTAAAAATTCATGAGCTGAGATACTCTCAGACTGAAAAGCATGCCTTCGCAGTAGTAAAAGCTTAAAAGAATTTCAGATTCTACATTTTATACTCACTCTCTTGTATATGTGTCTAACATTGCAGTAAAAAGCATATTGACCCAACAGGACATGGGATGTAATAACAGAGGAGCATGGGTGGCTAAAACTCAGGAATATGACATAGAAATCAAGCCCACTAAGCTGGTGAGAGTAAATGCACTATATAAAGTGATGGAAAAAAACCAAGTGGATGAAGACCCTGAAAACACACACAATTGGTCCTGGCAGTGAGTATGCAAGATCCCTGGTTTGAAAATATTGTTTATTTCTTGACATATGGTGAATGTCCTGAAGGATTTACTTCAAAGCAAAGAAGAGATCTAAAATTGAAAGCTTCTAAATATATAATTTGGGAAGATGGATTGTATAAGAGGTCTATAGATGGAACTTTCCTCTAGTGCATTGACAAATAACAACAAGAGAAGTTGTTAAGGGTGTTTCATGATGAAGCTTATGGGGGACACTTCTCCTCATCAGTTACTACATTCAAGATATTGAGACAATTCTATTACTGGTTGGGAATGTTTAGAGATGCATATCATTAGGTAGCGAGATGTGAGAAATGTAAAATGTTTACTGGAAAACCACAGTTAGCAGCACTACCCCTTAGACCAGTGATAATCGAAGGTCATTTTCAATAGTGGGGTCTTGATTTTATTGGTCCTATAAATCCCATGTCTAGCACAGGCCATACCTACATAATCACTGCGACTGACTACTTCATGAAATGGGTGGAGGAGAAAGCAACCAAGAAAACTACTTCAGAGGTAGTATGTGAATTCATCAAAGAGAACATCCTGGTAAGGTTTGGTGTACCTATTAATTTAGTTATGGATAATGCCACATAATTTTATTCTCAAGAAATCACCAAATTTTGTTTTGAGTATGTAATTATGATCAGTCACTCATCTGACTATTTCCCTCAAGGAAATGGTCAAGCTGAGGCCAGTAACAAAAATCTGGTGAACATCATGAAAAATCTTGTAGCAGAAAACCAGAGAACTTGGCACAAGAAAATATACGAAGCCCTCTGGGCAGATAGAGTGACTCCTAAAAGAGCCATTGGTGTATCTCCTTTTGAACTTGTCTATGGGATTGAAGCCAGTCTTCCATTGCCATTGGAACTAGCAACTTGAAAAATGAGAATAGCAGTAGAAGATGGTATAAATGAAGATGGTCTAGAAAAGAGGATTCTTTACTTGAACAAACTTGAAGAGGAAAAGGATAAAATGGTAGATCATATCACACGGAATTAAATGTGTGTGAAGAACTTGTCTGATAAAAAGAGCAGACCTCAGAAATTTATGGAGGGATATATGGTGTTGTTATGGGACAAGCGTAGAGCACCCAAAGGTATGCATGGGAAATTTGAAATATTCTGGAAAGGACCCTTTAAGATCCATCAATAATTCGAGAGGAATTATTTTAAATTAACCTATCCAAATGGTGAAGCACTACCCCTGACATATAATGGCTAGGACTTGAAGTTGTATCAGACCTAAATTTAAAATAGGTAACCCCTGTATTGTACAATAGTTACGTTTAGTTCCTGCTTTCATTTTCTTTAGTTAGGTTTCCTTTCTTCTTTCTTTTCTGTGTCTTTCTTTAGTTTTGTTGTGAACTACCTTTTATTGAGCTTTGCAAAACTAGAGAATTGAGTTCCTTCCTTGGACATGTGAATGTCCAAGTCCACAAACAGAGCTAGTTGTTGCCCCACTTTTGGTCTTCATATCTTTCAGACAAAGTAGAGGTTTAATGTGTAGTAGTGGTCTTGAAATCTCTGTATAAGTCTTGAGTCTAAGTCTAGCTATCCTCTTAGGCTAGGAGGCCTTTATTGGATTTCCCTAAATTGCCTTCTCTTTTGTGAGATGGAGGGAATTTGTACCTAAATTTGCATTTTATTGGGTAGGTTAAGTTCCCAAATCCGGTAAAGGTCATATTTCAAAAGATTCTAACATTGGTTTTACATGTAGTCGAAGTATTTTTCCTTAACGTATCCTTTTGCAACGTTGGTGGAAAATTGGTTTTGAGATTCTCCTTGGCGGAAAATCACTTACACGATGTGTTTTCCACAATTAACATACTTTAAAGTATCAAAGGTCAGTAAAAGTTGAAAATGAGAGATTTGGGAATAAGGAAGCTTTGGGCATTCAGATCAAATCAATTTTGAGCAAAAGGAATGATTGAACAAGGAAGAATTCAAGATGCAAGCTTAATGGCAAAAAAGTGGAAAATGGCTTCTCCGCTGCTCCAACATGTGAAGTACATTTTCTGCCAAATCATTATATGGAAGAACTTTAAAGAAGAATTAATCTCATAGGTAATCCAAGGCATAAAGAAAGCTGATGAAATCAAGACATACCATTTTAGCACCTCAATGAGCTAAATTTCTCCTTCAGTGGATTTTTGAGTAGAGAGCACTCCAAAAGTATTTCTCCACTAAAAGGGAGGTGGAAAAGTGATTCTCCGCTACCTCCAGAAATTTACCATTATGGTTACTAAAGTGAAAGGATGTTTCTTAATGGCTTGTAGGGGTAAAAGAAATTAATTCAAATAAAGCCATTTTGCTCCATAACAAAAATTTTCATTAATGTCTTAGCCTCTTCATTCATGTGGCATGGGAAGTCAATCGTTAAATGGTAAGAATTCAAAGTTATAAAATCAATGAGGTATTACAAACAGGTTCTACCATCTGTTTAGCAAATTATCTAAATATGAAGCTCTTGACTATATTCATTCCTTGCTCTTGCATTCTTGAGAGATACCCCTTATCCCAAGTAAGAATAAGTGGAAGTATGGCTACTAAATTCATGGGATTTGATGGGATGAATGGCATCGCATCCGATTGGCATAAAATTATAGACACCTCCTTGAAGTTCTTTGATATGTAGAAATTTTAGAGTAGATTGAAGACAAATTAGATACACCCTGTCACTGAGAAGTTAAAGGAGAGCGGGTTAGTAGAAGCTGTTAGTTTTCTTGTTATCACTCAAGCTCCTAAGCTTGTTCAAGAGTGCATAGCTCAATATAATCCAGATACCAAGAAAATCCTCATGCCCAATAATATGGTGCTTCTAGCCATTGATTGATATTTTTTCCAAAACTCCCTACGCATTCCAGAGTAGGCTGAATATTTAGAAATGACATATAGTCAAGTGGTTACTGAATATGGAGAAAAGAAGGCAGTGTGGAAGAAAGAAATAATGAAATCATGGTTTCAAGAGCTGAGGAACGCCAATGGAAAGTTTCCCAAAACATTGTACGACACAAATATGAAGCCAGAGATTGTAGACATCTTAGTGCTGCTCCATAGGATCTGAGGTGAGAGTGATGCACTGAACTTTGTTGAGCATCTTTTCTTCTTAGTCCAAGTGATTTTTTCTCAATGCCATTTCATCGATTGGGCTCTTATGGTAAGCGAGAATCTCTCCAGTGTCCTAAGTAGAGCTAAGCTTCAGAATGAGTTCTGCATGTCTTCAGTTCTTATATACATATTGGCCATAATTCAAATTTGGCCAGGGCTTCCTAGAGTAGAAGAGCTTCCAGATGATGTTAAAAGCTATGAGTTTTTTCCATGTCTATAATTACATAACAGTTATGCTGAATATCTCAGTGTTAATGATACATTTACAATGAGACTGTGCAAGGAGCTACAAGATTGCCTGGAAAGGAGATTTTCTGCTAAAGCCATGGCTTTTATCAGCCAATTTGGGTGATTTTTCATTCAATTTGTGGATTTATCATATATTCCTCTTGCAGGATTTGATGACTTCCCTTTGAAGTAGCCTAGATATCTTGATGATATGATTGTGCTGGTCGAGGTAATGAGGTAGGCACTCCAAGTGAACCTGATCTGTGTTGATGCTAAGAAGAAGGGCTATGATTTCCTGATGACCATTGGAGCTTACAGTTGTGCATCCTGGTCTGAGGAAAAAGAATGTTCTAAAGAAATTCTCAAAGAGGTTTCAGTTGGAGACATGTGATGTCTTGAGGCCGCAGTATGATCTTGTAAATTATGCCCAAGATTCCTTGCAAATGAGTCATGAAATTCATCATGTTGATGATATTGAAGACTACTAGGCTAATTGTAAAGATGACTTAGAGAGCAGAGAGAGATTCTACGCCAGGTTAACCATTGAACAAATCAAAAAGTTCAAAGTTAACATTATAGTGGAGGGGTTGGAAGATGATGGTCAACATATGTATGACAATACATATTTGGATAAAATAAAGCCACTCCCTATAAGCTCCAAACCCATGCTATGGCAGGCCATTAAACACTTGGAAACCTTAATAGGGGGATTTACAAAAGAACAAAACAGTGGGTTGAATGGACTAAGGGCAGAAGGAAGAAGTCAGAAAGGAAGCCTCCTTCTTAGTGAACCCTAACAAAAGATACTTTGAGCAGTGCAGAAAATTCTTCAGTAACAATCCCAGCTGTGACTAAAGGTTCATTTCAGCTAGCTGGTGGAGGTGATGAGCATCGTAAGAAAGAGATCAAACCAAAGAAGACATTTGGAGAGGGCCTGCTTCCAGACATCAGGTCGACAGAAGAAGTAGTTTCTATATACCTGGCCAAGCCTACAGAAGATCCCACTAAAGGTCCAGGACTTAAGCAATAAGTTAAATCTAGTGTTGTAGATACACAAGTTGACACTTCGACCAAAGATACTCTAAGATGAGGATCCCCTATTGTAGTAGAGGTGGGTGAAGATACCTCCAATACCTCAACCACAAAATTGGATGAGAGGGTTGAGAAGCAACAAGAAGCTGCTCAAGTCATCAGATTAGTTTCCTCCTCTCCCACATCAGTGAATCCATTCGCTTCCATGCCTAAAGCTACTCCTTCATTCATTAGGAATTTTTTCATTGAAGAGTTGGTTTCTGCTTCCAAAGTTACCAGTGCTGAATCCTGGATAGAACGTACTCTATAGCGTAAAAGGAAGAGAGTAGAGGAAGGGACTTCTAGCAAGATACTCTCTCATGGTCCTTGCAACCCAACACCAAAGTGGGTAAAGCAAAGAAAGTGAAGAAAATGTCTACACTGGGCCGAGATCCTACTATAAGGAATTTCACTATGGAGGTGGCCAAGCCTACAAAGGAGGGCAGAATCGAAGATATGACTGCCTCCAATTTTTAGTTGCAGTCATTTTAAATGGGGCTTGTTCAACATGACACCAAGGTAGACTGGTGGAAGTCCACCAATGTGGTAATAGAAGAAGAGCTTAAAGAGATCAAGACTACTAAAGTCTAGCTTAAAGAAGAAGTAGCTAAGCTAACTAACTTCATTAGATAGTTCATCACTCTAATAGCAAGTGTTCCCAGTACCCAGACCACTTTTGATCCCAGTGCTATAGAGAACCAATCCATCATAGCCAAGTTGCAAGAGGACAGACACTTCAGACAGATCGGAAAGAGGTGGATTGAGAGGCTCAAATTTGCGGGACTGGTAGTTGTTGAGCAACTGGGTAATGCCCTCCTAAGGCTAGAAATATAGAGGAATAATATTGAAAAGAATCTGCAGACTCTCGCATCAAAGAGAGTGAGATGTCAAAAATGCATAGTGATGCTGTAGGTGGTGGTTAAAATGAAGATGAAGGAGGCACTAAAGGCCAAGATATTATAGAAAGGAGATGAACCTTTGATCGAATGGCTTCAAAGCTTGGAATTTTAGATCGAGATGATCATCTAAGATAAAATAGGGTTACAAAAAATGTCAATATCAAGGAGGAGTAGAACAAAGATTTTAAACTCCTTCAAGGTCTGCACATGGAATCACAGACAAGTGGTCAGGACAAAGAAATGATTGGATTGGCTAGTATGTAGAAATCATTTTCTGATTATGTGCATAAACTGGCAGAACAATCTTCCACCCATTTGGACAAAGTGCTAAAACTCCAACAATTGAGCAGATGTATCTTTAAAGCCATGGAAGAGTTAAAAGATCAGATGGATGCAATCAAGAGCCTGGCCAAAGAACATTCCAGATGGCTCATCAGATATACCAATGTCCATATCAATAGGCACAAAGAGCTCATCCCAATAATTACAGCTATCACCACCTATAGGGCTAAATTAGACAAGGGGAAGTAAACTGAAGCTTAGATATATTCCCTCTTGTGCTAAATTTTGATAGTATTGTAACAGATAAACCTTGCTTATCATTTCTGATTGGAGAAGTGGAACTATTTCAATTACCCTTTTGTAAAGGTCCAACTCTGGAACCCTATATGTATTATTTCCAAAATCAATACAAAGGTCAGCTAAATTTTGGTGTGAAAGATAACATTTTGCTGAGTCAAATTTGTATGTCTAAATTTCATTTCTTTAACTGTTCCACTGCATTACATTTACCTATCTATTAAATTTGAATGTTTCTTTGGAATTAGATTTACAGTTTGTGGTTGAACCAGAATTTTGTATTATGATTTGATACAGTTAATTAGGGTAAATCTAATGTTATTCTAAGTTTGGGAGATGTCCCTATGAAATAGATCATTTCATTGTCACTATATCATTAAATATTTAAGTCTTACATTTGCATTTTCATTATCGGTGTAGACACCTAAAATTGACCAGGTGTATCTCAAGCATTCAAAATTGCAAATCTCAGCTAAATGCTTTAAAATATCATCTCAATGAAAAACAAATGGACAAAAATCAAATCAAATTAAAAGATCAAATAATCATGAAATCAACTAATTAAATTCAAGCCTAAAGGGATTAATCAAATTATGCAATTGATTTTTCAATTGTATAGTTCAAATCAAAAAGATCAAATCCAACCCATTCACCCTTCCATGGCTAAATTAATTAAATGATTGAGTTATTTAATTCCTAAATTATTTGAGACAACCAACCAATTTTCCCTCCATTTGAGAACACCTCAAAGCTTTTGACTTAACCAAACTTTGATCATGAGCAACCCATTCCACCCCCTACCCTTGGGAAAATGCTATAAATACAAGCCATTTCCTTTGTGTTTGGGATCCAAGAATTTCAAGAGAAAAAGCATCCTTATTATAGGCATATGAATACAATTTGAGAGCATTTGAGAGCTTTTGAGAGTATTTCAGCATTTGCATAACATTTAGTATATCATGTTTAGGAGAATTTGTTGTTTTCTAATGTATCTTGGAGTATTTTGAGCATTTTAAGTATTCTAAGCTAGATTTGAGCATTTGTTTATCATTCATTTCTCATTCTAGGATTGTCCTTGAGAGAGATTAAGCCTAAGAGCTCTCTTAACAAAGCTTGGATAGAGAACCATGAGATGATATAGATTTTTAGCTTCAATTCTTAGATTAATTT
>MU226986.1:6523518-6555665 GCA_018584345.1 Thuja plicata
TAAATGATTGAGTTATTTAATTCCTAAATTCTTTGAGACAACCAACCAATTTTCCCTCCATTTGAGAACACCTCAAAGCTTTTGACTTAACCAAACTTTGATCATGATCAACTCACTCTACCCCCTAGCCTTAGGAAAATGCTATAAATACAAGCCATTTCATTTGTGTTTGGGATTCAAGAATTTCAATAGAAAAAGCATCCTTATTATAGGCATATGAAGAGAATTTGAGAGCTTTTGAGAGTATTTCAGCATTTGCATAACCTTTAGTATATCATGTTTAGGATCATTTGTTGTTTTCTAACATATCTTGGAGCATTTTGAGCATTTTAAGCATTCTAAGCTAGATTTGAGCATTTGTTTATCATTCATTTCTGATTCTAGGATTGTTCTTGATAGAGATTAAGCTTGAGAGCTGTCTTAACAAAGCTTGGATAGAGAACCATGAGATTATATAGAATTTTAGCTTCAATTCTTAGATTAATTTGTATTGTCTTTCCATAGAATTGTTGTTCTTAATCTTAATTTCATGAAGGTGTAATCTTACACACAATCGGTTATTGAATTACCAATTTTAAGGAGTCATATGATTGATGAAGTCTTGAAATTGGCTAAAGTTAGAGTTGAATCTATCCTTCCTGAGCTATTTCTTGTCTAGGTTTAGCTTGGTTTACCTCTTATCTTCTTAGGTCAAGAACATACCCCTGTTAGAATAGGAAAGATTGATATTCATTGAAGATCATTTACTTAAGGGAGTTTTACCTTTAAATTCAGAGGAAAATTAGTTGTTTAGTCACAATTTCCCAATTGTTATATTCAATTGTTCTTAAATATTTGGGTATTCTAGAGTTAAAGCATAAAAGAAAAATCTGTTTACCAACAATGAGCTCCCCCTTTAAGAATGCCAAAGTCTGGTACACACCAATTGAAAAATAGGCCTTTACTTTAGTTCGGGTCATGAAGAAATTTTAGCACTACATTCTCTGCAGAAAAGTGCATATCATTATCCTAGACCAGGCTGTCAAGTATTTATTTCTATAGAGTGAACTGGGAAAACGCTGGTGGAAATGGATGGCCATCCTACAGGAATATGACCTTGAAATGCAACCGATGAAAATAGTTTGAGGCCAAGGACTATGTAAAGCAATGGCGGAGGCCACTCCAAACATAAAATGTCAGACTTACACTATGGAGTCCATAACTCAAGATCCATGGTATACCGATCTGGTGTACCTATTACTCAACAACCAGTGCCTAGAGGTGCTCCCTCCTAACAAATGTCACACCTTGCGACTGAAAAGTGCCCACTTCATGATAAAAAATGGGAGGCTTTTCCACAGGAACTTTGAGGGGATTTATCTCCGGTGCGTAGACAGGGACCAAGTTACCAAGATGATAGAGGAATTCCATGGGTAGTATGGAACCGGGCATGGATCAATTGATGCCACCGCCCATCAGATTTTCCAAGGCAGATATTTTTTTCCCTTTATCTTCAAAGATCTTCATGCTCACGTAAGGAAGTGTCATACCTGTCAAATCACTACTTCTCGTGAGTGAAACCTGGCAATGCCTTTACAGCCAGTATTTGAGGTTCGACCCTTAGCCCAATGGGCATTCAAATTTATCAAGGAGATAAACCCCAAATTATCTGCTAACCACCGGTAAATTTTAACTACTATCGATTACTGTACTCGGTGGTCTGAGGCAATCCCATGCAAAACTAATACTATGGATGTAGTCATCAAGTTCTTGGAAGAGAACATCGTCACAAGATTTGGAATGCCTTTTGCTATCATATGTGACAATGGTCCGACATTTTCTTCAGCACAACTTTTGGAATGGACCTATTAAAGAAAGATCACCTTGAAATTTTCCAACAACTATTATCCCCAGGGTAACGACATTGTTGAATCCACCAATAAAAACCTGCTAGAAGTAGTCAAACATTTGCTAGAGAAGAATCCCCGGGACTGGCACTAGAAACTCAAGTTCACCTTTTGGGCTGATTACATCAAAATTAAGGTAGCCCTGGAAACTTCTCCATTTCACCTGGTTTATGGCCAGAATCCTATATTCCCCATAAACTTACAAATCCCTATCTTGCAGTTCATGCAGGAATTCAATACCCAGGATAACATTGTGCAGGTTCGCCTCTTGAACCTAGTGAAAATGGAAGAACAAAGAGACACGACACGTGAGCATTTTGTGCATCACCAAGCAGTTTTCAAACACTGGTTTGATAGAAGAGCCCAATACAAAGCCTTTTATATTTTAGACCTAGTCCTCTTATGGGACAAATCCTGGGAGAAGAAGGGAAAACATACTAAATTTCAAAGGCTCTGGCTCAAACCTTATTTAATCTTAGAGATCTGTGGGGCAAACACTTATCACCTTAGTGCCATGACCGGAGAAGTCATTCCACTACCCATCAATGGAAATTTTATCAAACATTACTTCGAGTGAAAGTGGGAGGTAAATTTCCTCAAAGTTGTATCATATGTATATTCATACCTGTAAATTTTCTCAGCACTCCTTGGGAGTGTTTTGTCCCTATAGATAGTCGGCAGCCCTCTAGAGCCACTTTCTTTTCTTCATTTTGTTTTCTATCTTTGGGTTCTTTTTTCTTTGCGTGTCTTTCTTTTTCAGGTCCCATATATGTTTCTCTCTTCTTGTACACAGGTATGTTTTGCATGACATTTAGTCCCTGGAATGGTGCCTTACGCATTTTGGTTTGTCCATAATCTTTTGTTAGCATGGTGGGATTTGTCCACACTCTAGAATTATTTTATACGCATGGTAAAAGGTTATGGGAAATCTTCACTAGATTCACATCTCAAAATTATTGACATCAGTTAACAAGAAATCATAAAAAATAAGTAATTGTATGATCCTTGAGAGCACAATGGTTGCACTGGCTATTGGCCATATCCAAAAATCAAAAAAATATCCCAGGTCTAGAGCGTCTCTCCCATTCATTAAATCAAAATGGATGGCAAGGTGAAAGAAATACCACCGTGAAAATTAGCTAAGCTTAAGGTTCACGGTGAAAGGATTACCTCCTTCCCCATCTTCAAAAGAAAATTGGAGAATAGAGAAGTTTGGGACCTAGGAGATTGCGCATGATATAGCAATTTTGGTTTGATGCACTCAATGTTATCTCTCTATTTCTCCCAGAAATCATCAACTTGATTTTCTTCCAAAGCACACACTTCACAATAGACAAGAGATTGAAGGATTGAATCATGGTGAGTTATATTTTCTCAAACACCCTGTGCCTTGCAAGTGAAATGCTTCAGGTAACAATGAGTCTTGGTTTTGCTAACTAGAGATTTTGTGGTTCTCGGATGCACTAAGGCATTTGTCCCAGCGAGTTGCCATTTTTTATGCCCTGCATACCCATCCCTACATTTTGTTGGCAAAATGTTGGGTCCCCCTTTTTTTCTCTTTTTGGTTCTTCCTTTTGTTTCTTTTCACCCCTTTTTCTTTCTCTGGCATTTGCCTCCACATGACCATTGTTTTTGCCTCCTTTTGGTTTTTCATACTTCGGGATTTGGTCTAGGAGTGTTTTGTTCCTTCGTGCCAGATGAATTTTGGACCCCAGGATTCTTGTGCCATTACTTCCTCTTTAGTTGGAGGGTGTGGTCGCCCGAGATCCCCAGGCCCAGAGTCCAAGGTTTTCCTTTTTTCAGGGTTTGTGGAAGGGAATGGTGCATTTTAATCCAAGGGATATAAATTAAGCTTCTCCTGTCATTTTTACACTTACCGCAAACAATTTACCATCAGAGAAATTAAGAGTGAACTGTGTGATTTTGCAGCGAGCTAATTGTGATTTTATTTGAGTTATTAGTAGTGATTCAGAGTTCAAACCTGTGCATGTTTCAAGGTATCCTGCAGGGTTCTCGGTGTGTTTGTGGGTTTTGAAGAGTTGTTCATTTGCAGAGGACCTCTCATGCCCTTCCTTTTGCATCTCTAGTTTTTAGGTAGGTCATTCTGGCCCTTCTCTTTCTTTCTTTTGGTTTACACTTCATTTCCTTCCTTTTGGGCTTTTTTTCTTTGTTTTCTAGTCTTTTTCATCACCTCCCACTTGTGGGATGGCTCTGCAAGAGGGTTGTCCGACCTCTGCGCATTTGTGGATAGTGTAAAATAGTGTAAATAATTGTAAAGCCTTTGTAAATTTGTAGGTAGTGGTTTGTAGGTTAGTTGTAAGTTTGTTTGCGTCTGTGGGTAGCCTATGTAAATATTGTTCTTCGGCCTATTGTTAGTAGTTTTCATAGCATGTCATTCCTATGTGGTTTTCTTTAAATTCATGTACATGGTTTGTACATTCATTCGAGTCCTACCCATCCCATGACAAGCTCATCATGTCCTCCATGTCGTTTGATAAAATTCAAGCTCACCCACTTGGTTTTCATTGGAATCAAACTCATCACCTCACTTGTTTAGGTTGTGGCCTTTCTCTCTCCTGCATCACTTCAACATTAATGGAAGAATTAATTCCCCATGCACGAGCGTTTAAAACCATCCCAAGAGGAATTCACTCCATTCATGTTAAGACAAGTGTCACAATAAATGTCATTAATTCGTTCATTGCATGACCATGTGACAGTCCATGTCAGCCTGGTACGACAAATTGCCTGATCATTTCAATAATGGTCAGTTTCTCCAAACTTTGGGTTCTACGTAATCCCAAAGCCTTCATCTCATTTTCTGCATGAACCAGAATCCTTGAAACCCCTGGGTATTGATCAAATTTGATGTAAGTTATTTTTTTTTTTTCATTTCCAAAATTTGATATAAACTAGAATCTTCTCGAGGACAGGTGTGAAATGGTGATGAAATCTCTAGAACATGGGAATTTATTATATTTGATTATTTTTAGTAATGGTTGTTCAGTCTTTCAGGCTATGAATAAATCATCAAGCAATATGTCTAAAGTATCTTCCCCTCCCAATAGTTCAGAACTCCCGTCCACCTCAGCAAGGGTGGCCACTAAGACAAGGGTCGAGAAAGCATTAGAGAAGCTCTCACTCACATCAAAATATCTGAAGGATGGTGTCATTGTGGGATCCAAGGTGGATTCCAAATTTTAAAAAAATCACTGACACAGAGGTTAGACCATGGCCTGAATTACAGGGCCTTGTAAGGAAAATGTTCAATCAATGTTCTGTCAGAGACAGTATGGCAAAGAACATGGCTGCCACCGGCATAATCAAAGCCATCTACTTCCCTTTCTCTGTGCAGTCCCCGGAGCTGATTCTCACACTAGGGAAACATTACAACACAAACATCTAGGTTTTTATACTTACTATTTCCCTTCCTTTGGGTTACCCAATGCCCCTAGTATCCCTTAACACTACCACTTTTGCTTTGGGACTGGGGATCCCCCAGTTTGCCAATTCTATCGTTATCTCTTGGGCCGCATCGCTGTAAGAGTTCAAAAATGTTCAATAGGCTGCCTGGCAGCACCTTAACACCCATTGGTTGATGAAGCCAAAGAAGGATTACAAGAAAATAAAGTTGGAGATCCCCTGTACGGACTTCAAGGAATGCATACAAGTGGGGATCATCTTCCTATGTTGGGTCTTCAGGGAACCACATGCCCGGGAATTTTCAGCCTAGATGTATTACTTTTTGTACAACATCACCACCAACGGGAAAATTTTTGATTGGGCAACCATTATTTCCAATCATGTGGACTTCCAGCTGAACAAGGTTAGCGAGACATATAAGTTCCACATGACTTATTATGTTCTATGGGCACTGGCACAACAAAGACCCAGAATCTAGGGTTTACTTATAGTAGGCATCCTTGGGATCATTTCCCCCATATTCAATGGGAAGCCAGCTTCCCCAATTTCTGTCAGGTAAATGATACCTTCGTTTACTACAACATTTTGATACCCACTTGGGATGCTAGTTACTGGTTGTCAAAGAAAGCCATAGCCTTGGTAATTTCCTATGGTAATTATTTCATTCAATTCCAATAGCATTCATACATTCAGGTAACCAGATTCTCCGGCAAGCCCTACCTATTGCCCAAACACTTGGGGGATTGGATTATTTTAATGGAATACTGTAGAAAGATCCTGGAGGTCTATAGTTATTATGGCCTCAAGAAGGTTACCACCATCCCTTTCCTAATAACTTGTAGGAATTACACTTGCAGCCTTGCAGTGGCCAAGGAGGCTGACAATGAATTGAAAAATCTGGGGCTGGCAGAGTTCTACCTGGTGCAGAGCAATTTTGATTTGCTAGGAAAAATTAATCAAGCATTACCTCAGGTGTCAGCACCCCATGAGCCTCACATGGAGGATTTTTGGGAAGATTTTCAGGATGACTTCAAGGTCCGAAGTTGACATTATAAGATCATGACAAAAGGTATGATGAAGTGCATTGGTCTCCGAACCTTTCCAAAGGATTTCTTAGATAGCGGGCCCTTGGAGGACCCAGAATATAAATCCAAAGGGATTGATAAGATGGCTCTCCCTTTGGTAGATTGTGACACCCTGTAAATTTTGATGATAGAGGATATGACTAAGGATATAGTGAATCACAATCATGAATATTTTTCACGGGTATGTAAAAAGAGCACCCGCTGAGATGGTCCATTTTTGTGGGGATCCACATCTGACTCTAGAACATTAGGGAAGGATATAGATAAGGGGAAAACAAAAGAGAGAACCTTGGCCCTGGCTCCACCCCTGGCTCTAGCCTCTTTTATGGAACAACTTAGTACCTGGTTGGAGTCACCTTGATAGCTGGGTGAAACAATCAGTGCCAAACTTTCCCTTGGTCTTGCAGTCACTCCGGTGGGATCTTCCCTTCTTTCAGGCTCCCCTTCACTCACAACACTCATGAGTTGGGAAGAAAAAATGGTTGATAAGGGTGCAACTATTATGGATGTCGGGGCCTTGTTACAAATGAGGAGAAGGAAACAGAGAATAAATAATCCTCCACCAAGCATAGATGCAAGCCTCGGACCATCGGGCAGTATTCCTATGGAGATTATCCCTTCCTCCCTTGAACTAGAAGATCGTCTAGAGGCCTCCCCTCCCCATGATAATTATTATGACATCTTTCAAACTACTGATCTGGTAAATTTGCAGGAAATTATGGAGAGGGTTGTGGAAGAGATCGCCGCACAAGAAGTAGATATTATCCCCAAGGAAGGGGAAGGAAAAGAAAAGGATGTTATCCTAGGAATAGGAATAGGAAAACATACAAGATGTGGAAGAGATAGCGGTCTTGGGGACTAAGACAAGAAAGAGGTAGGTACAAGTAAAACAATTGAATATAATTGGGGAAACCGGACCTTCGAGGACAATTGTACCCTCAGTCATCAAGCTCCAAATGCCTCTAGACACCCTGGATAACCCGTTACCCTAGGATATGACATTTGGCAAGGTTTTCTTTGTAGTATAGTAGTTAGACCCAGGTTGGACACCTTTTCCCCCTCCACAAAATAGGCCCCTGGAGGAGAATGTCCTAGAAAAGAACTTCAAAGGAACTCAGCAACAACAGGATGTGGGGGAAAACCCCCAAAATATGGATACAGACACCATAGGTGCTGGGGAAGGTGGGAACCCCAAAACTATAGATGTAAATACCACTGAGGTTGAAGAATAAAGAAATCCTGGGAATAAATAAAAGGAGTCCATAGTGACCACTGATGTCGGGGAAGCACAACAAGCTGCCCAAAAGGACCCAAGTATCCAAGTCATAGCAGTAAGACCACCCACGCGACCACAATGGCTGGTAGAATCAAGGAAGAGAAAGGACTCAATGGAAATAAGAGCCCCTCTCTCTCTGGTCGAGATGATGACTCAAAATAAAGAGGCCCATAAGCCTAAGAAGGCCAAGACCCTCCATACCATTCAGACTGGTCTAGGAGGAAACATCATCATGGTAGTAGCAACACCTCCCCTAGATAAAGAAGAGGCAATAGTAGGAGATGTAGATTACACCGTCACAGAGGTCTCTCTTGGGAGAAGAGATAAATAGGGGGAACTTTACCTGTTAAGAGAAGCTAGCCGTGCAATTGAGGCCCAGTATGAAAAGCAAGCGCAAAAGATGGAGGCAAAATAAAAAAATGATAATATCTTTGGGCTTCTTGTAGAGCTAACACAACCATTGGTTGTGATTCCTCTAGAGGCCTCCACATCCAGAAGACCACTCCCATAGGGTGATATCGACACACTAAGGACAATGAAGAAGAAGGCACATGCTATGGATGATTGGGTAACTGAGCGGATAGGAGTCATAAGGCATTTCCTAACAGCAACACTCCCAAACCTGCATCAGGCTAGTAACATCATGGGCTAGGTAAATGGTGTTGTTTCTCAGTGGGAGGGGGAGATAGAAAAGTATGAAGAATGGAAGAGTGATTTGGAAGAGATAATAAATTTTGGGGAAGAAGCCATCACAAAGACAGGTATTTTGGGAGATGAGCATTTCAAGTTCCTTTGGGCCCAACACTCCAGACTTGGTCTTAAATTTTAGATGACCAAGCAACTAGTAGTGGCCCTAAAGGATAAAGTCTCGATGATCCAAAATTCATTAAATTTGTATGCAGCATTCATCACAATGGTTTCGGTGGTCGATCCCTTTAGCACCCACACATGTGCTCCGATAGATTTTGTTTTGAGTAGATTTGATGAAATAATGGAGGCACAGTTCTAGTCCTTCAAATATTTTGATGGAGAAAAGATGTCACATCTCACCTATATGTTTCTCCAGGTGCACGATATCGCAAAGATAGCGGCAGAGTTTAAGGAAGGTGCTCCAGATGTGGGCGACCAATTGGAGGCTACCAAAGACCACTAGGAATATATTAAAGAGATAGATGAGGATGGAATTCTCCAGATTTTGGAGACATTCCAAAAATGTAAAGAACAGTGAATTCTTCCGGTCTCTAGATATTTTTTCCAGTAGGGCAAAGTTTTGAAGATATGTTATTCTTTGAGTGTAAGCTCCCAGACTATGGAATTCTAGGTCCCAATTTTGTATTATTTTGCAACAATCTGCATCAAGGTTCTCTAGAGCCAACCGATCACTGTCAACAATTAAAAATGGTCAGAATGTAGTTGATCTAGATAATGATAGGTCAGGTAGATGGGATGGTTCTGACAGACATATTCTTATTCCCCCAAGGTGTCACTCCCGCATTTACTACCTAGCACACCTCAAAGACAGGGAGCCACAATCAGCATTAATGAGGCGTGTGGCCTAAATTACTGAGATGAGAAATTTTCCTCTATTAGTACCATGGCTCTCTTCTCTAGGCCAATTCTTCTATATTTCTCCCCTTTCTTCTTCTTCCATCTTGATTCTTCTAGATTTCTCCCCTTTCTTCTTCTTTCATCTTGTACATCCTAAGATGATTGTAAGTGGTGCAAGTAGTACTGGTCACGAATATTATATTTTATTTAGCAAGTGTACATGTAGATTAGGTCAATTTTGTGTATAAATAATAAGACCGATGCCTTAACAAGGGTCGGAAAATTGAGGATTTTTTTGTCCAGTAATAATAGCAAATAGCATTTTCAGGTTCATTATAGTTAGAAGTTTACTTTCAATCTATTCTCAATAGCTTAATACTCCCTTGGAGCCATGAATGTACTCGCCAGTAATTCTGGAATCATTTCAAGTTAATGAAAAAAAGAAGAACAAATTGTGGCCCTATGTTATTTGTTGTTTTGATCTCCAAAGTTAGAGAATATCTTTTGTGTTGTATGTCTTCTTATGTCCTTCACTCTGGTTTTTTTCATTTAGTTAAATGATCGTATCTCCCTCTGCTATTGGATGTGTATGAATCCCTGATTCTTTGTGTATTTGATATTTTGTGTTTTTTTCTTGCATTGGAGCATTGTTGATGTTTGAATATGTATTGCATGACTATAAGTAGAAATATACTCTAACTCTGATCTAGCTTTTGTGATTTCTTTGATAAATCTAAGATGTTTGCAGGAAATCTCACCCCCTTTTGAAATCCCTGGAAGTGATGAGTAAAAACTAGCTATCCCCTCAAACAACAGTCACCTGCCCAACTTAGCTCCCTCAAAGTGTTGAGACCCGACTACCAGGTGATTGGAGGCTAGGAGAATTCATTCTCCGGGAAACCTCTACAGGCGGAGTTGGCTAGTACTCTGGTACCCAGTGACAACTTATCCCCTATTGGTGAAGCTGGTCACAAAGTCCCATCAATAGGTTGCAATCATGTGAAGATTCTTTGAGATGACCGCCAACACGAGTTCATAGGTGAATGATGTAGTTTCATTAAAGGTTGCGACAATGCAAAATGAATATTACGACCTGGCGCAAGTTCACAAGGTATAATGTAAGTTAGAATTTGGTGATGTGAAGTTGTGCTAAGTTAGCATATCGATTTTACTGATAGTTGACTTAAGTTTAAAAGTGACAAGTGGTGTTTGGACCAATGTTCTTGTGACATTTCAAAAAATTTGGTGTCATGCTGGCATTTTTTCAAAATTATTTAAAATCGTTAAAGGGTTATGAGCTCCAACTTGATGATTTGATTTTTTTCTTCCATGACTAATCTCATTTATTTTGCATGCATGACATTAATGTGGAGTTGATGGAAAGATGGTTTGTACATCATAAAACTTTAAAGTTGCATCCAAATCTATTATTTATATATCAAATCATGAGTTTTTGTTTTTTGTGTGACAGCGAAAGAGCCCCTGGTTTGATAATTCATAAAGTTTCAAATAGGTGTGTGTGTTACTAAATATTGTCTACTTGGTAATAGAAGTTGTTATTTCATAGAGATGACATAACCAAGTACTTCCACTAGGTCAACAATTGTGGGGAAACAGAAGAAAGACAAATTTTCTGAGGAATGGGTACAATTCTTGCCTGGGACATCAAATGCATAATTAGCAAATAAGAAGGTATGGAGGGATACGTGTTTTCAATGTAAGAACCTGGATACTCCTAGTTCAACTGGTTCTTCTTAATTTCTATTATTTTTCAATATTAGAGTGAAGGAAGTCTATATGTGTAACCCTTGGGTTCTAAATATGGAAAAATTGATAGTCCTTGATGTTTTTGTGGATGTTGACCTAGTTAAAGAATTAATAAAAGGTTACTGTCCACTCACCAAGTGTATCATAAAAAAAGGATAAATTTGCATTGGTCAGAATTGATAAGGCTATCTTTGTGGAGGCATTTGGTATCACCGGAGCTATGAGTGTTGACATGGACTTAGATGAGGAAAAAAGACAATATATCTTTCATAAAAGTGTATAGAAAAAGAATACAATTCCTAAGTTTATGCCAAGAGATGGGAGGAGAATAGTGCCAATTCCATATATAATGTTAATGAACCACATGAACTGGATACCTTCCACAATTATATCAAGTAGATGGTGTATGGATTTTGTAAGGTGAGCAGATTAAGGAAAAAAGGTGACAGGGGATATGTTGATGTTAGCTATGGAAATTCAACACACACATGTGAATAAATAATATGATTATGTGGGCTTCATTGTTAACAGAATTCACAATGATTTGGTTACTATTCAAAGCAATCCTTCTAAAATTGATTTCAAGCATCATTCACTTCTGATGCACCTCATCTTGTTTTACAATTCTGACTATATGGATAAGGAGTTGATACTGATGAAGGAAGACATGGGCGTGTAGATTCTAGTACAACTCTAGACAAAGGTATGGAAAAGTACTACTTATTCTTCTTCTTTATTACATTTTGAAAATTGGATTGTGAATCCCATTAGGAATATGTTAGGTGCAAAAGAGGGTAGGATCCCTATTTAACTTAGAAGAATGATCATACCTTTGCATACTAACAGTAAGGTGTTGTTTTATGTGGAGCCTGATCAGTCCCCAAGTGGGAGATTATTATATTGTGGTGACTCATTAGGTAAGTCCTGTACACTTTTCCTCCTGTTCTAGCCCTAAAGCGGAATAAAGATTATATAAATTGGCTAAGGGTTAGGTTTTGATATAATTTATGTTTTTAGTAGCTTCTTATGATGGTATTAAGCTATAAGAGATTGTGGATTGTAATTAGGTTGTAATCACTGGATAATAATAAGATTGGACTCATTGTTGGTGGATGTAGCCTAGGGATTGGGTGAACCATGTTAAATATTTGTGTCTTTTGTTCTCTTCTATTTGGTTTATTATTTTTTGAGATAGGTTATATTTCTGTATGTAATTGTTAGTTTTCTATCTTCTATTTCTAACATTAGGGGCCCATTAGTCATAACTGGGGAGATGCCTTTTTAATTGGAAAATTTTACTACTATTAGAGTTTTTGGGATATCTTGCCAAAATATGTCCCTATCACGGTGGGTATATTGAATTCATTTTTCAATTGACTTTAGTTGATAAGGAATATTTAGGTCCCAAGAAGAAGAAAGACACCTTATTACCTAGATTTTGGGTGGTAGGTGATTTTACAATAGGTAAATGGGCCTAAGTTTCTATGAATGATTTATTAAGACATTATAGATTATATACTATCAAATTGAGAATATGTGATCCCAAGGGATTCATGAGAATCACTTTGAAGGAAATGGTAGGTTTAAATTTTCCAATTCATGAGTCTCTACCTGGAGAGGATATCATAAGAAATATAGTTGTCACTAATGAGTTGATTGAGAAGAGGAGAAGATGGGATGATATCTAGAGAGTTGAACGAGAATTCAAGTAATTCTCTCCTTCTTTCCCTGGCTTTTACCACAAACTTGGATATTGGGGTAGGTTGAAAACTTTTCTTGAAAAGTATGATGAGATTATGGAGAAGATGTCCAATGTTCCTGCTGGAGCTGAGGCGAAGGTTAATCCTAAGGATGTAGAATCATCGTAGGGAAATGTGCCTCTAGGGAAGGAATTTATCAAGATTGTGGAGGAAGTTATGAGGTTGAGTTTTCACAAAGTCCAGCAATTGAAAGACAAATGGCTGAGCATGCTCCTAGGATAATGAAGGATTTTTCCAAGGTAGTAATAACTGAGAAGGGGCCTTATTTCCATGATTTGAGGCAAATGTTGAGAGATACATAAAAACCACCTGAGGGTGAAGAGACTAGAGAATCAATTTTGGGATTGATTTCTCAGATGGATGACAGGTTATTTCTCTCCAATATATTTCTGTAGGATGATGATTTCATCCAATCTGATGAGTTCAAAAAAAATATGTTTAAATTAAAGAAAAATGAGTTAAAGTTGAACTTGGGACCAAAGGATGACACTCATGAAAATAAAGAAAAGTTAGTGCTGGAACTACAAGAGTATGATCCTAATAATCATGCACTTACTATGGTATAGGCCAGGGAACTTGTGAAAAGAAGTGGAATGCTTCTAATTCCTGGATGGGATATGCAATCCTATTTTGTTATTGATTAGATAAGAAGACAACCTGACCCAATTTTCAAATCTAAATTTGAATTTGGTGAACTTATCAGAGGCTCTAGTTTTGATCCAAAGAGTAAGACATTAGCTATCTGGTCACTTGCACCTGCTACACAGTAGCCTAAGCTTATTGATATACAAGATAACAGGCAGGGTGACAAGCTTATCTGGAACATTCAAAATGTGAGTAATAGAGAGATTGTTGATCTTTTAATTCATGTGTCCTTTTAAATTGAGCAAAATCTAAAGATTTAGAAAGAAGAGTTGCAGAGACATATACTAGTCTGATCAGGATTTCAAAGGAATATGAAGGGAATCTTATGCTAAATAGTAAGCTTGAAGAGAAAATTGCTGAGCTAACTGAAAAATTAGCTAATGTGCTAGTGCTTTCTTCTCATGAAATGGTGGATGCTTCAGTTGACACTATTGGTGATTTTGATCCATCTGTTTATAATATTGTTGTTTATGTTCCTGCTATAACTAGTGAAAAGATAAATGATTATGTTGGTAGTATATAAAATTTATAATTAGAAAAGAATACTTTGGGAGTCAAAGTGTTGTTATAAATACTATAGCATAGGATAGATATTTTGAAGAACAAATTGGATGTTGTCCATGGTTCCCATTTAGCCTTGCAAGTTGTTGAAGGGAAGTGTGTAGAGGCAATGACCTTCTTGAACCCTATTTTCACTCTATGATTAGGAAGAAATTTGTCAATGAAGAAACTGGTAGCTATTTTGATTTATAGACCTGACTTGCCCAATAAGATTGTAGAAACAAAAGATATGATTAGCATAGTAAACACTTAGGTTTCCTTTTTCAAAGACAAAGATCAGATAATTAAGGGCAAGTTGCAGATATTTCTTGAGTCATACAACACCTATATTCCCACCATTTATGACAAGGAGGAAAAATTAAAAAAATGTCCATACATGGATGAAATATTTTGATTTGTTTGTTGATAGCATTTAAACATTGTTGCATCTAACAAATGATATTGATACACCCAGTTTCAATAATGTGTTAGAAAATATTTTCAGAGCTGAGGTGGACCTTGTTAAGTTTATTGCAGATGTGAGGGCAATAGTTGATGCTCATTGGAATGAGGTAGTTGGACAAATAGAAACTATTAAAACATTTGGTTGGCTAGCAGATGGGGAATTTTCCAAATGGGAGATGGAATTGAATAAAGGAAAATCTATTTGAATAGTTAAATTCTATCAATTTTGTCTTTTTGTGGGTGGTTACTAACGTGGCACTTGAGCATGTTTATAGGGAGAAAAATTATCTCAATAGGTACCTTTAATTTTCCTTCAAAAGCTTTGGGTATCCTTCATGATCCAAAGAAATTATATCTGATTTATCCTCAGACAAAAGTGCCAGTTGTCATTTTGCTAATATCCAGTTTCCCGCATAGCAAAATTTGAAGACTTGATGTGTTTTTCCTGGGTTTTTTGTTGTTAAGAAGTTAATTATTTTTCCCTAAGTGATCGGTAGCTTATTGTAATCCTTTTTCTATAAAATTATTTCCATGATCACTTAGGAAGGGCTGGAAAATTTTGTCTTGAATTCAATAGAGTTGTTTCAACCCCAGTCAGGTTTAATAGATGTAATGAGTCTTGTATAATATTCTATAGAGAAAATTATATTTTAGTATTAGAGTTTTAGTCATATTGAGTCTTATTTTAGTGAGAAAATCAGCGTATGAAGACAATGATTTTGAGGTTAATGAAATATAATCCATATTTGGTTCTCTCCTTTGTATTCGTTTTATGAGTTGTGAATTAAATAATTCAAAGTTCTTATTCAATTCACTGCATATTTTTTATGTGAATGTTTTTAATTCTAAGCTTTGATCAAAGATCAATTAAAATGATGAAAATTAATTCATAGGTTCATAAGGTTGGCACAAGGATCATTATAAGAAGTCTAATTTTGGATTACATGAATAGATGTTATTGTAATGCAATAATAATCTAATTCTTGGATCATGGGAATTTTTATGTCATTCATATAAGGGTTTATAAATTGAGATTTTTTCTCAATGATAAGGCACTGATCTAAAAATGCTATAATTATTATCTTTTTGGTTTAGGTTGTCTGGTTATACCATCTTTTGATATAAAAAAATATTTTTAGTTTTTTAGTTTTATATACGGTGTGTGTATGTCATGCTCCATAACAATTGAGAATTAATTAATTCATAGAAGTGTGTCAACATTTTAGCACACAATGAGTAATTAGTTCTTACTTAGTATTTTCTTGTTAATGTTGAGCCTCTTATGTGATAATTTGTTTATCAAATTTAGGGGGGATTGATGAGGGTAGTATTATACTAAAATTAGGTTTTCCCTCCTTGGTCTTACAGAGCCAAAAGTGTAGGGGAGTTTTTCATCCCCGTTGGTTGGTCCAATCATTCATGGGGGTTTGATCATTGGAGTTGGAAACTCTTAGAATTTTTAGTGACTATATTGTTAACTATTGAAGTATAAAACATTTTTTAGAACCAACATGTCCCACCACCATATGAACATTCAATGAATACAAACATTGGGTGCATGCCCCCTTACAATCAGGCACCATCCTATAATAGTGGGAACCAATTTGTTGACCCTAATGCAATACCATCCACATTGATGCCCACTAAAGTCCTTTCTCAACAATTTCAAACCCTTTCTTCAACAGCAGATCAAAAATCTACAAATTGGCTCTCCCAAAAGGTCTTACACATCAAAATATCTTAGAACTTATCCATTTCATAGGACACTATACATGTCACCCTTTCCAGAGAACTTTGAGACACCTAAATTTGATAGGTATAAGGAAAAAGGTGATCTTCGTGACCACATTTGATAATTCTTCATAGCCTATATAGAAGTGGCCCATGATGACACCTACCTTGTGAGACTATTTCCATGTAATATTAGTGGTTCAACCATGCAATGGTTCTATAGAATTCCTCCTGGGATAAGATCATGGAACAAACTTGCAAAAAAGTTCATGGTACATTATTCACATAACATTATCATCAAGATAACATTGATGGATCTCTACACTACCAAGAAGAAAAGTGGTGAAAGCTTTGCCTCATTTTTACAATGTTGGAGGAATGTTGTCTCCAAGGCATCTTTCCACATACCCACAAAGGAAAAGATCCACATGTTCATTGAAAATTATCAATTGGATATGATGTGTGAGCTAAAATCCTATCGTATTGAGCCCTTCAAAAAGATAACCGAGTAAGGGCTAAAGGAAAAAAAATCCCTCACCCTGAAGGAAGAAATCAAGAAAGAGACAAATACCACTATGTCTTATGACAAATCTAAATATTGTCTTAAAAATAAGAATGCCACAAGTGATGGTGTTGTTGATGAAAAATTAGCACAACTAATTATGTATATACACACGTCAACAAATGCCCAACACATCTAAACACTGACCAATGTCCAAAGTGAAAACACAACTTCTCTTAAGCAGAACCCCAAATAAATGCAACGAGTAACAATCAAAGTTATACAAGAAGGCCCAATCCACAAAGGAATTATACTCCTCTTGCATAACCTCTTGAGAAAAGCTTAGAGAAAATTTTACAGTCTCATTTGAGAAATCTACTCGCAATCATATGATACAAACTATGTTCCTTTAAAATAGCATGGTGGAGAAACAACAACTCCTATGCTTATCACAGAACCAAATGATACAAAATCACTAACTATTTTTAGCTAAAGAACATTGTCTAGTATTTCATCGAACACGGTGAAATCAAAGTTGTCAACAATTCTGGTACAAAAAATCAAGATCATAAGATCTTTATGAAGCCATTGATGGATCATGGAAAAGGAAAGGTCTCAACATCAGAAAAAGATAACAAGGATAACTTCATATATGTCAAACCAAATCCTAATTTGATGATTAATACCATCACAACTTGAGGCCCATACAATGATTGTGTTGTCACCATACATCGTTCCAAAATCATAGTACAAGGTGCTTACAAGGCATTCGCTCCACCATCAAGTCAATATAACTTGTTAGATCATCTACAGAAGACCCCGACTGAAATCTCAATCTTTGAACTACTCTACATTTCACCAAACCATAGAGTGGTCCTAGATAAAGACCTACAATAGTCATTTGTTCCAAAAGACATAGACGTTGATGAATTCTAGACCAGGGTTGGATATCTTTCCACTCCACACCATGTCACTTTCACTAAGAGGGATATATTAGCACATAAACCATCTGATAATGATCCTCTGTATTTATAAGTTTTTGTTCACCTCCATAAAATAATTTGAATTTTGATGGATGGAAGAGCTAGTCTGAATATCTATACATTAAAGTTGGTAAAAGTACTAGGCTACTCTGACAGTTGTGTGGATGAAACTAAAAAGATCATAATCAAAGCTTATGATGATGAGGAATATCTTTCAAAAGGCATGATCACTTTCCCAATTAGACTAGGTCCAAAAACACAAGATACTGGATTTCAAGTGTTGGACTTAGGGATACAACAATGACACAAATAAAATTTCATTAACATATATTCCATGGCATTCATTTTATAAGAATCCATTTAGCACATTTCATATATATTTGAATAAAACAAAGTGCATCCACTTAGGGCATCATTCTCATAGTTTCCCATTTCTATTTGGGGCATTATGTGCATCACTTCACACATTATGTGTGCCAAAACCCAATTATTATGATGCAATTGTGTACATAATCTGTGTCGACCTACCACTATCAGTGCATCATTTGAGTCTCAAAAGTGCAATATTTGACCCTTGATGTATGTCCATTCAAATCCAAGTACGACTCATTTATAATTTAAACCCTAAAACTATATGCTAATAATTATGTCGATTCACACCATTGAGTGTTTCATTTGTGACATATATGTGCAACGTTCTAGTCCTAGTCATCTTAATCTTAGTCTAGAAAAAATAACAAAAAAATTAGACAAAAACAAAGGAAAGTTTTCTAAACTCATCGGGGGTGGGATGTCAGCTGCTCATGGATAGATCTATACCTTTTCTCCAATGTGTACTCCATCCTCGTAATCCACCACCGCTCCAAAAATTGCTCATAGAATGCTCCTTCCACACCAAATTATTGAAATCCAAAAGTGCACATTGACTTTTGAAAATGATCTCCAACTCCTATTTATACCCTCTGCCCCACCTCGATGGACTTGCAAACCTTGCATTTCTATTGGTTGTGATGCTTTTCACCTTCCCAAGTCCATAATTTTTATGTATTCAACCTTTGTTTTCTGAACTGAGTTGCACTGTGATCCTGATCAAGATGGCAACCAAATGAGCCCTCCAGTATATTTTTCGCTCATTTCCTTGAGGGGGAACCATAATACCTAGTTACTGACACTTTTTCATATGGGCATACTTGAGCATATTTTTTATCCAATTATTATTTGAAACAACGCTTGAAAATGCATTGTATTAAAGAGGGGAAAAATGTAGACACTTAAAAATGACTTGTTGCATTAACGTGGTGACTTTACTAACATTCTCCTTAAATTATTAAATAATATTTATTATTTGATTAATTTGTGTCCTTATACTATATTCTAATTTCAA
Organism: Thuja plicata; assembly: GCA_018584345.1. NCBI lineage: Eukaryota > Viridiplantae > Streptophyta > Pinopsida > Cupressales > Cupressaceae > Thuja > Thuja plicata. Next base: position 6,542,514 of record MU226986.1, read on the forward strand.
ATTTATCATTTTTCCTTAATTTTGTAATTATGTAATTTTAATTAATTACTTAATTATTGAATGTCTAAATCAATAATCATCAATTAATCTTCTACAAAGTAATTAAATAATTAACATTATTTAATTATTCCCTACGTTATTGCAAATAATTAAATAATTACATTATCTAATTAATATTTCCTCTTTGTGATTATTACACACATGTAATAATTACATTTCATAAATCAAATTCCCCCTCATAATTGAATAAATTGGTATTTTATTTAACTAACTAATTATTCCTCTCATAAATAAATAAGTTTAAGCATTTTTTATATGCCCCCGTCTGCAAATAAATGAATTCTTTTATTTAGTTAATCATATTTATTCTTCCACTTCTGACTAATACTAAGTTTTATTAAACTTCTCAATCACCTTTTCTGATTGATCAATCAATTCAGTTATCAAATCAATCTATTCAGTCTTCTATCACTACAGCAAAAAAGGCAATTAGCTCCCTTTTTTGCTCCTTTGATTTTCGCTTCCACCCACTGTTTCAATGTTTTTTTTCAATTTTCTAAAAAGTTGGGGCTATCTTTCAAGATGGTGCTATTTCTAAGTAGACATTAAATTAGACGCTATTTAGTGCATAAGTCAATGCCTAAATTAGTTCCCAATTTAGCATCTAAATTATTAGTGCCTAATTTAGCGCCTAAATTAGTGTGTATCAAAATAACTTCATAGGATTAGTTTAATCAAATATCAATTCAAAATGTAAAGATCTATACTATTTAACAACTTTGATTTGAAAAGATCAAGAACATCCTATGGATCTCTAACTAAGAAGAATAAAATCATGCTCTCAGCTGCAAAAGCACTCCTAAAGTGACAATCCCTAGAATTATAATGATGAATTAAGCTAAACGATCTAATCTACAATCTCAAATGTATGCAATTTGACTATAATGGTGGTGCTATGATGAGAGTGGATGGAAGTTGATGATTTGCACTAAGAATTCTCACTATTTATAGGATTTCCCAAGTGTAGGGGGTGAGTTTGATGGGAGTTGAGTTATCCCACGGTTAGAGACAAGGTTGAGTTGTGTTTGTTGAGGTGTCTCAATAAGAGGGACAAGATTGATCTATTTAAATTAAAGGGTCAAGATAGTAGAGCCTTAGAGCGATCCATGTGCTCCAAATCCTTATGTCTCATTTACAAATTGATTTTTGTCCACACGTAATTTTTGAGAGAATTTAGGATTTAATTAATTCAAACAATTAATTAAACTAGCCATGTATGTGAATTAGATGTGTTGGATTTAGTTATTTAAATGAACTATAAAATCATTGATTGAATAAATTACATAGTTATTTGATTTTTTGAATTTAATTAATCCAAATGGATTGAATTTAATTAATTAATGATTTTTATAATTAATTACTAGCTTTTACTTGATTTGATCTCTTTGACTTTTGTTGACCAATTTTAGGTGTATATAAATGCCCCTCTTTGAATCAATGTGTGAAGCACGTTGGTTCAAAGAATGTTTGATGTTTAATGTCTGATTCGTTGATTTAATGTTTGATATGATGCTAAGAAGAAGAAATGATCAATGTGATGATATGATAGTGATGTGACTCTGATATGGATCCCTGATTTTAATTTTGATATATTTTGATGCCCCAATGATGATTTGATCAATTTGATTGAATGATATGATGTTTCCCTTAATGATGAAAAAAAACTCTGATATGAATCCTTGATGTTGATACGATTCCCCATCGGGAAAATAATCAAAATGGTATTGATAAATTTGGATAATTTGCAGAATTTTGAATTAGATTACAATTTTAATTTTTTTCTCGATAAAAATCAATTTGGAATATGCCTCAGTTGAATTAGATCATTGATGTGTCTCCAATACTAGATTGAATGCCCTTTTGATGAATGATTCAACATTTTTTTATGTATATTTTGATGTCAGATGATAGGATTGATGAGATAAGTTCTATCATTAGTATGCAAAGAAAAAATAGTTTTTATGAACCGTCGATAACACTACACCGAAAGTCAGGTTTCAGTTCAGACTGAAATTTCTAAGTAAAGGGAAACCCGATGACACAAGTTTTACTATGTAAAACAAAAGTGCAACTCGAAGATGATATAGAGGAACCCGACAAGCAGGTTACACTATAAATTGAAAGAGTAGAAAAAGAGGAACCCAACAGCAAAGGAACCCAACAATAAGGGAACCCAATAGATAATTCAACAAAGGAACACCGAAAGAAAGCCAAATTCATTTCAGAGAAAATCAAGCACTAGACACTGAAAGTCAGTTATATCCCGAGAAAAGTGGATTTGACTTCCACGTCAGATAAAACTGTTATATCCTATATTTAGAGTTCTGATTTGTTTTAAAACCATTTCTTGAGGGAAAAGAAACATTATTGTAATTATTTTAATCAATCTAACTAATTAAATACATGCAAACTAGGAGATCAAGGTCAAGTTGTAAACCTTTGATCATAGAGTTAGTTTTGTAATACGTGGAACTAAATTAGGTCAATCTATCTTATAAATGGATGTTGTAATCATTCATTTGAAAGGATATGAGGATGATTGTAGCCAATGAGCACATCTGTGGATCAGACTAAGAGTTTCAAGAAGAAGAAAAACAAAAGATGAAATTGGTTATAGGGAACCAAGAACCAAGGCTACCGAGAAATAGAGGTATTAATCAAGCACATTAGGTGATACATTTGCACATGTAATCTTGAATGGATCTGTAATCAACAATTGTAGATTGCACACTCAGGCCAATGAGTATTTTTGTCTGCATTCTAACAAGTGTAGCAAATAAAATAAATCCTATCAAGAAAGGTGTATTTAACAATCCTATTCTAAATCTCTTAACCAAGTGCACACTAAATAGTGTTGCTAAAGCTCTTAACAAAGTAGACCTTAACCAGTCTCCACATAATACTCCTAATAGGGTAGATCATCAGAAGTGATCAAAATTTGGTGCAGGAGCACCCTAGTTAACCTAAGTATTCATTTAGAACTTATGGTTTCCCTCAAGGTCCTAGTGGCCTTTATATCATGTTAGTATCATTGGTTTCACATTGGACTTCCTTTGTAAGACCTAGTTCCAAGATTGACATTTTATAAGCCCTTGGTCAAATATTGGTCAATGGATGTCCAAAACCTAAATTATAGGTTATTTTCATGTTTTGATCCATTAGGGATCACAAAATAAATTTTTGGACCAATTTTGGTCACCTAGGATGCAAAATTTCAAAATATTGCAAAATTGCTCAAAAAGTTGTCAAGCAACTTTTGAGCAACATTGACAACTTTTGTCAAAACTTGTAAAACTCATTCCCAAATAGCTAGTTAGTTTAAAAATGAGATGTAAATATTGGGAATTCCTACATAAGCCCTCATAGGTAGGTGGTAGGATGAGGATGTAATTTTTTCATTGAAATCAATAAAGATCAACCATTTCTCTGCAAATTTGTAAAACAGTTAGTTAGTACGAATAGGTACAGAAGAAATTGAATGAAAGTTTGACACACAAAGTTGGCCTTGTGAATTATATTCATTTTTCACTTGGTATCATGTATTAAATTTCTATACATTGAAAGTTAATGAATTTTCATTCTCGCTGCCTGGTTTGTAGGCCCTAAATCAGGGTTTCCATAAGAATTGTGTACATTTCTTTTTTCTACCATGTGAATTTAATGACCCTTGGTGGAAATAATTTTTTTATTATGTTATTTAAGAATATGTAGGTTGGGTTTGTCAAAGTTTAGGGAGATGGGCTTTCCATGATGCCCTAGGTGTACATGTCCATGTGTGCACCAATCAGTGAATTAGGACAATCCACATAACTTATGTTTGGGAATTCATCAAGACCTCAAAATAGGTGTAGAAGACCCGCATACATTCCCTCACAAGACCCAAGTGTTGGTTTGGGAATTGGATTCAAGGAAATAGCACTTTTAGTGTAAGTGCAGGCCTAATTAGGTCTAACTGCAGTAGCACTTTTGTGTGTCAACCTAACTTCCTTTCATCTTCATCTTTTGGTGCTTAAGTATAATACCTTAGGATATATATGGTATCTAAATCCCTAATTTTTTCAAGGGGTTATATGGAAATGTTTTGTGTAAGATCAAAAATCCTTTGAGAAAAGGCTACAAGCCAATAGGAGGGTTTCCAAAGCAACTATGTTCAAAAGGTTGCATATGTTGAATAGGATCATGTAATCCTTGTCTTAGGTACCTAAATAGGCCACATCCATGAGTGTAGGTCACCCCTAGTCCTTGTAGTCATTTTATGGGGTATTGTTGATAATTTGGGATAAGTTCTTAAGAGACAATCATTTGGAATTGGTGTTCTAGACTTGGTGGAACCTAGTGAGTAGGTTTCCCTATGGGTAGTAGGTTGTGATAACCTAGATCCAAGTCATTTCTACACTTTTGATAAGTGTAGAGCACTTTTGCCTCTTGGAGTTGGTGTATAGCAAGGATACATTATCCTTTTGAGTCCTTTTGGATGTCCACTCTAAATCAAGTGGTATCAGAGCTATGTCTACTCCTGAGGATGAAGAGATCCCTTCAAGAGTTACAAACATAGAACTTACAAGGATGGTGAGAGAACAAAGGGCAGTGAATGCAACCTTGACTAGGAGGCTTCAAGAATTGGAGAACAAGGTAGAGAGGGGAAAAGAAGACACAACTGGTGGTGAAGAAGGGAGTGAAGAGGAAGATGACACTCGTGATTAGGATGTGAAGATTCTAGAAAACCAGAGACCCCTCCTAGATGGCTTAAAATATATGGGGAGAAGAACTATGGAGGAGAAGTTGTATTTACCAACATTCAATGGAAAGATGAATGCAGATTTGGCCTTGGATTAGATTGAGGCCTTGACAAGATTCTTTGAATATGAGGACATCCATGAGAAGAAAAGAGTAAATATGGAAAGATCCAAGTTGAAGGTAGAATCCCTAACTTGGTGGAAATTCATCCAAACATAGAGGGTGAAGAATGGGAGAAGTATGATAACTTCATGGAACAAGATGATAGAATTGATCAAAGAGACATATGTGCCTAAATATTATGGGGTGCAACTCCATAGAAGGAAGAAAAACTTAAAGCAAAAAGACATGGATGTAGGCTCATACACCGAGGAGTTCTTAAAACTATGCATGAAGACAAATGCAGAAGAGGATGAGGAAGATAAGCTAGCAAGGTACATGAATGGTCTTAAGGTATCCATTCAAGAAGAAATTAGCATACACTGCCCTACATCAGTAAACAAATGTTATCAAATGGAACTCAAGGTAGAGGAGAAGTGGAAAAGAAAACAAGATTTTGGCAAGGGAAAGAGCAATGATGGTGGAAATAATTTTAGAGGAAGAGGTACCTCTTGGAATAGAGGACAATACAGTGGCAGCAGTAGCAAGAACCCTGAACAAAGCCAAGGAGACACGGAACAAGGTGATTCAAATTTTAGAGGAAACTATAGAGGAAGAAGACCATTCAATAAAGGGAGAAAAAATATAGGAAGATGTAATGGACCTCTAAGGTGTTACTACTGCAATCAACTAGGACACCATGCAGGGAGATGCCCTGATAAAAGGAACAACAACAATCAGGGGGAGAGAAGGAAAAAACTCATCCAAGAAGACAAACAAGAAGATAATGCAAATCCAAGGGACCTAGAACTAGAGGAAGGAGCATGTTTGATGATGAGGCAAGTCTTCCTTCAAGTACCATAGAATCAAGAGCCACCTCAAAGGAAGAACCTCTTCAGAACAAAGATCAAATACCATGGAAAGGTATGTAATCTACTGATAGATTTTGGTTCAACTAAAAATTTAGTATCTCTTGAAATGGTTCAAAAACTAAATATTTCTAAGAAGCCACACCCCTTTCCCTACCATGTCTCTCGGCTAACCAAAGGTCAAAAAACTTTAGTAACTGAACAAGCATGGGTAGAATTTTCTATTGCAAACTTCAAAGATAAAGTAATTTGTGATGTTGTGGAAATGGATGCTTCCCACATCCTTCTAGGCATGCCTTGGCAATATGATGTGGTTACCACACATCATTGTAGGAAGAACACCTACTCAATCAAAAAAAATGGGGAAACTTTCACCATGAAGCCCCTGCTTGATCCTAAAATAGAGAAAGAACCTACTGTCATCACCTTGGGTGAAAAGAAAATGTTGCAAGTGTTAAAAGAACCTGAGACTGAAGCCTTTGTCCTAATCTCTGAGCCCAAGGATAGCATAAGATCTGATGATAGGGATCCAATACCAAATGAAATAAACTGACTATAAACAAATATAGTGGTGTCACTACTAGTGACCTTCCCACAAGCCTCCCTTAAGAGATATCAGTCATCAAATAGACCTAATACCTGGTTCTTCCTTACCTAATAAGGCCCCATACAAAATGACACCTGCTCAGCATGCAGAGATTACCAAACAAGTGAATGAACTATTAGAGAAAGGCTTAATTCATAAAAGTCTTAGCCCATGTGCAGTCACATTTGTTCTTGCCCCTAAAAAGGATGAAAAATGGAGATTATGTACAGATAGAAGAGTCATCAACAAGATCACTATAAGATATAGGTTCCCTATCCCAAGAATGGAGGATTTACTTGATCAGTTGGGAAATGCATGTTACTTCACAAAAAATGATTTAAAATCATGATACCACCAAATAAGAATAAAGCTAGGAGATGAATGGAAAATAGCTTTTAAAATAATTGAAGGCCTTTTTGAGTGGTTGGTGATGTCATTTGGGCTGAGAAATTCCCCAAGCACATTCATGAGACTCATGAATGAAATATTTATTGACTTTATTGGAAAACTTGTAGTCATATATCTTGATTACATTCTAATATTTAGTCATAGCAGGGAAGAACATCTTGATCACATTGAACAGGTTTTAAGGAGACTTCATCAACACAAGTTAGTGATTAACTTTGAAAAGTGCATGTTCATGAAGAAGGAACTTGTGTTCCTAGGGTTTGTCATCTCACAAGGCACCCTAAAAATGGACCCTTGGAAGGTTCAAGCAATGTTCAACTGGCCTCCACCAAAGAACCAAGGTGATGTTAGAATTTTTCATGGTCTTGCCACTTTTTATAGGAAATTCATAAAAAATTTCAGTCATGTTTGTGCACCTATGTTGGACACTATTAAAGGTGGTAAGAAGATTAAGTTTGTATGGACTAAAGAGGCTAATGATGCTTTCCAATACCTCAAGAATAGGGTATCTCAATATCAAGTCTTAACTCTTCCTGATTTCAACAAAGTGTTTGTTGTGGAGACATATGCAAGCAATTTGGAAATAGGTGTTGTCCTAAGCCAAGAAGGTAAGGTTGTGGCATTCTTTTGTGAAAAATTAAAACATGCAAAGAAGAAATACTCTACTTATGATTCGGAGTTATATGCCATGGTTCAAGAACTTAAAAAATGGTGACATTATTTTCTCCCAAAAGAGTTTATAGTTTTTACTAATAACCATGCATTGAGTTTCTTTAATACTATGGACAAACTAGGGGTTAGAAATGTAAAATGGATGGAACAATTGTAGGCCTACACATTTAACATAAAGCACAAAAAGGGACTAGCCAACAAGGTGGCTGATGCACTTAGAAGAAGGGTTGGATTAATTAAAGAATTTCAACTTCAGAGTGTGGGAATTGACTCACTCCAACACCTATATGCAGGAGATCCATATTTTGGAGAAGCCTTTAAGGTGTGCAAAAATCTAACAGGTAGGTATCATACTTATATCTCTAACTTTTTGATACAGAATAATATTTTGTTTAAAGGGGCTCAGTTATGCATCCCTAAGTGTTCCATGAGAACAAACATAATCAGAGAAAATCATTATGGTGGCATGGGAGGTCACTTTGGAATAGAAAAGACAACAGACTTAGTAAAAAGAAGTTATTTTTGGCCAAAATTGGCTAAGGATGTTAGGAAATTTGTTGAATCATGTTCCATTTGTCAGCAAGCTAAAGGAGTATCCACTAATCAAGGTCAATAATGTTCCATTTGTGTGCCTCTGCCTATACCCACTAGACCATGGGAGTCCATCTCCATGGATTTTGTAATGGGTTTACCAAGAATAAGACAGGGTTATGACAACATTTTTGTCATAGTGGACAGATTTAGTAAAGTGGTGCATTTTGTTCCTTGTAAGAGCACAAATGATGCTTCACACATAGCACACCTATTCTTTGTAACACCCCAAAATTGGCACCTAATAATCCAATCAATTTTGGTGCATTTTCTCATCTTTCAAGTCCTATTGTATTAGGCAAATTCTTCCCCTAATTGACTTTAATTGACCGAGTTTCAAATGCAAAAAACCCAAATTTTCATAAATCTGACATTACATTTAATTCCTAAATTCTCAATGATTATTAGCTAAAACTCCCTATGATTAATTGATTTAATCCTAAAGTCTTAAGTGCTTTTAATTAAATCAGTTCCACCCCCTTTAGCTAATATACATAAAAGGAATTGAAAGGTTATTTAATTATTTGGTGAATTATCCTCAAAAAGGAATTCCATAATTCCATGTGAAAGCACACTTATGTGGCAATAATTCACCCTTTTATTTAAATAATCTTTGCTTATTTGTCTCAAAAGAGAATGAATAGACAACTATTTCTTTTCAAGAAACTCTTCACTCTCTTTCCATGATTTTCTATAAATTGGACTTCTTTTCTTCTTTAGAGAGGATGATTTTTGGAGAGCATCAATATTATAGTCAATTTGCATTTCAATTCTTTCATGTTTCAAGCTTTATTTGCATAATTAGGCTAGTTTTAATTAGAATTGAAGATGTTTTAGTTTTCATTTATGATTTATCTAACATCTCAATTTGGTGCTTTCAAGCTTCTTAAATCCATTTCAAGTTTAATTCTAGCTTAGAAGTAATTCCTTTCATAGATTACAAGCATTTCATTTCTAGATAAAAAGCACTTTCTTTCTTAGATTAATTGCATTTTACTTCCATAGAGTAGTTGCAATTCATTCTTAGATTAGTGTCATTTGTTTTCATAGCTTAAATTGCTTCTCAATTCATAGATTAAGAGCATTTTCTCATAGACTAGATGCAGATTTCATAAGATTAATGGAAATTCTTCTCTTCTTGCATTCTTAAAATCCTCCATGTTAGCAATGGTCAAGTTGTTGGCTCTCGTTCTGAGGGTAAAACTCAACATCCACAACTAATTAGGAGGCAACAGGTCGCCTCAATCAAATTTGCAGAACAAAAAATTCATATTTGTCTTTGTGAATTGAGCGATTGTGTAAAGACTATGTTGTGTTTGTGTTGAATTCAGAGGTCTACATTCAGCATATAACATTTTGGCGCCCACCATGGGGCAGAAAAAAAACAATTTCTGGCCTCATTTTCAAATTTTTTGACTGTGTTTTTTAGGCTCTGTCGTACATCCGTACTACACTGGTATAGATTCTCGTGCAAAGTTTTACTTCAAGCTACATGAAGTTTTGCATCGATCCACATGAATATTTGCTCCTATAGCACTTTCTCATGCAAAGAAATAGTTTTCTCGCGCCCGTCGAAGCACTTTCTCGTGCGCGTCGAAGTACTTTCTCACGCGAACTTTTACAAACAGGCATTTAAAATTCAAAATTTTTAATCTGTTATTTCTCTGTTCTGACCTCTATTTTCTACACTAATTTTTCTATTTATGGTTTTCTGCTGCAGCATAATAGTGGTTTGTAGGTTCGCTTGTCAAAGATTAAAAAATTCTAATGGTTTACTTGCAAGATGATAGTCAAATACATTATTAAAACGTCATGTTTGTTTACTATTTTTCATTCACATAGTCTAAATAGGGCTTTGTTAAAATTTCATAAGGATCCTGATAGAAAAGTAGGGTAATAGGCTCTTCATTACATGGAAGTGATGCCCATGGATGAATCTGAGACCTAGATGTTGCTAGCATGATGGATACTTGGGGAAGCAAAGCAAGATAAGTGAATCTTTAGCACTTCTACTTGTTAGGGGATTATGCTATTCTCTCTTTGAGAGAATCAGAAACCCAAAGACTTGTGGATTTGGTGGAGTGAAACTATCTTGGTGATGAACATGCTTGATGTGTTTGGATGAGGTGCAAAGGTAGAGAAGTATGCTCTTCTCTCATTGAGAGAATCAGAAAATCAAACCCTTGAATCCGAACCAAGTTGAGTCACCTTTAGAGGGCCTACCAAAAGTTGAACCTCTGGGAATGACCCAAGTGAGTACACACCTTTCACCGGTGATTCCACCTCACTCTAATAAAGTCTGCTTTGTTGTAGTCTAAAGACTCCAAAGCCATAGTAACTTCTTTCTCATTGATTTCGACTATCATCATGAGAAAGCCTTGTTTGTCATACTGAGCAGCGCCGCTCCCAGCCTTGCTTGCAAGGGTGTGTGACTTACAAGTGTTGGTGTGGCTGTGAGGCCCAAACTATGTATCAGAGGCACCAGAGGTTATTGTGAATGGAAGACTATTAAACACTCTCGTAGTTAGATGCCTACCCGGTTCACCTCCAAAAGGAGGCATAATCTGTGTGTAGGGAGAGGGAAGAATCTCTCCCCTAGATTCTTGAAATAGGTATGGACCTAGATGTTTGAAGTGGTATATGATGTTGGCCCCTGTTTAAGGGTTACCTTTGAACATATATACTTAGTCCTTGGAAACACAAAAAACACGGGCGCTCTTTCGAGGGTGACATTACTGTGTGAGGTGAATGCATACGCATAAGACAGCGGAGCACATATTTTGTCTTCTCAACCAATTTTCTTTGTAGGGTTAATTGAGTGTTTGTTCTTGAGTCTTAAACTATCTATTCTATCATTCAAATAAAGACTCCCATGTTTCTGCTAAGTTGCTTTGTCCTTGGTGGAATTTTTTTTGACTACTGTTTGCATCACTACCTAATTGAAACTTTGTGTTTTTAAATTAATGCTTGTCACCTTGAAACAAATATTGCTGATTTATATCATCTTAAAACTGTCCTAAGCCTAGATATCTTGATAGAGAATAGTTCTCACTGTGTCTCGAAACCTAGTCTTTACCTTGAAAACTGAGTTTGTTTATCTGTGTTACCTGCCTCTTGTTTGGGATTTGATTGCTTGTTCCTTCATTATCTGCAGACTGAAACTAGTTTTTCCGAGTTGTAAACTGACTGATTCATACTCGAAATTGTCTTGTCTCTTTATCTCTGTCCTATTTTCTTATGTTTTGTACCTTGTGACATGATAGTCATATCTCGGTTGTTCTAGCCATACCTCCGACGATTCGTGTCGGGTGCATCTCATGCCTTGGCTGTTCTAGCCTATTACCTTGTCTTTTTTTGATACCTTTAGAGATAGAGTTCTGAGTCAGATCTTAAGTTTCCTCTTGTATCAGCTTTGTCTAAGCCTATTGTGACTAGAAGTGGTAATATCTTTCCTATACGTGGTTCTGAAGTAGTTAAAAGTAAACCTCACAATCAAGGAAAAGGTCATTCTGAACCTATTATTCAAGTGGATAATGAAGAGGGATCATCACATTCCTCTTCCCCGTTCAGTGCGGACCCAATTCCAAATCCAAAGCCAGTGCTTCAATTTTGTTCTAATCCGTTGTTTCAAGATCAGCATAATCCATTTATCTCAAAGAAGCCATCTGTTTGGGTTGATCCTGTTAACGACCCTTGCTTCCTTAGTGATCCTTTTTCACATTTCAATCCTTTTGATTCGTCGAAGAGCACATCAGCTATGATTTCTCATTCTCATACTAAAGGAGTGCATATAGAACAATCTCATGTTAACAACATGACATCTCCTTTTGATTACACACAAGGTCATGACCAATCTCAACATGAACAAGGTCAAGAGCAACACCAGGGTCAAGACCAAACTCAAAGTATTTTTGAAATTCTTGGCAATGACAATGATCCTATAACTCAGACTGATATAGAAATAGAAAAGTATAATAAATCTCTTATTAAAATGATGGAGATACTCCTTGTGGAAGAAAAAGAAAAATATTTCCTAGATCTAGCAAATCAAGGAGTCAAATTACCCGCAAACTTCCAATTGGATACGCTTATCGCTAAAGAAGAGGAAACTGAAGCCTCCAAGTTGCATAAGATAATTTAGGACATACAAGGACAAGTTAGCCAACTTATGAAAGATAAGGACAAACCTGCGCAAGAGTTCACAATGGAAAGTATATGTCCTTTTCCGTTTGATAAGAGTATTGTTATGCAACCTTTTCCCAAAGGTGTAGAGCTCCCAAAGTACAACAAGTACCTAGGTACCTCTGATCCCCAAGATCATCTAAGAGAATTTGGTGCCTTGTTAATGGAGTTTATACATGATCAAACATATTTGATGCATCTTTTTCCATGAAGTTTAGGTGGGCCCGCTATGGAATGGTTCTCACAATTGCCCACTAGCATCAAAACTTTTGACAAAATAGCTACTCTTTTTATGCAACACTATTCTCATAATATTCAACATGCTGTTAACATAAGGGATCTTGGCAACCTTAAACAGAAGCAAGGGGAACCACTCTTGATGTTTCTCCAAAGATGGAGACAACTTTACACAAAGTACCCCTGCAAAATACCCGAGTCTGAGAAACTCGATATATTCTTGGATAATCTCACCCCTGACTTCAGGTATCAAGTCCAACTTCAAGGTCCCCTTAACTTTTATAGTATGATAAAATAGGCTATGAGAATAGAAGCTTTCATGGTTAAAAAAGGTGAATTGACCTTGTATAAAGATAACAACCAAAATTCCTCATCATCCAACAAAGACAAAGGTAAATTCCCCAACAAAAATAGAGATGTTGTGAATGATGGGGTGGTTGATAATGTGAATTCAACTTCTTCAAAACTAGTCTTTAATCTCACCGCAGGTATGCAAGCGACCAAAGATATTGCAAAGGCTGCGACCAACACTCAATATCCTTCTAGATTTGCTGGAAACAAACCTTGGGCACCACGACCCAAGTGTGAATTTACCCCTCTAGGAGAACCAATTGATGTGGTTTTCAAAACTTTGGTGCAAAATCAAATTCTTGCTCCTTTGGAGAAATGTTTATACGATCCGCAACCAAGACCTCATTGGTGGAATGAGAA
>MU226986.1:6568169-6591593 GCA_018584345.1 Thuja plicata
CACTTTCTTTCTTAGATTAATTGCATTTTACTTCCATAGAGTAGTTGTAATTCATTCTTAGATTAGTGTCATTTGCTTTCATAGCTTAAATTGCTTCTCAATTCATAGATTAAGAGCATTTTCTCATAGACTAGTTGCAGATTTCATAAGATTAATGGCAATTCTTCTCTTCTTGCATTCTTAAAATCCTCCATGTTAGCAATGGTCAACTTGTTGGCTCTCATTCTGAGGGTAAAACTCAACATCCACAACTAATTAGGAGGCAATAGGTCGCCTCAATCAAATTTGTAGATCAAACAATTCATGTTTATCTTTGTAAATTGAGCGATTGTGTAAAGACTATGTTGTGTTTGTGTTGAATTCAAAGGTCTACATTCAGCATATAACATTCTTCAAATAAGTGGTTAGAATCCATAGCCTAACCCAAACAATATTTTCTGACAGAGATGTAAAGTTTCAAGGTCACTTTTGGAGGACACTTTTCAAGAAACTAGGCACCAATCTGACCTACAATTTAGCATACCACCCACATAACAGATGGGAAAATAGAGGTGGTAAATAGGTCTCTTGGAAATCTATTAAGGTTCCTTACAAAATATTACACCCAAAGTTGGGATATGATACTTCCCAAAGAAGAATTTGCCTTTAATAACTCCTTGAATAGGTCTACAAGCAAGACACCTTTCCAAACTATCTATGGGTTACATCCTAAGGGTCCTATAGACTTGGTAGAGTTACCTTCAGATTTTAGAGTGAGTGAATGAGGGGAAGATCTAGAAAATCTCATCACCAAAGTATAGATAGAAGTGAAAGACACCTTTTCATCAGTCCACCATGAAATACAAAGTACATGCAGATAAGAAGAGAAGAGAGATTCATTTCCATATTGGAGATAAGGTATGGGCATACCTGAGGAAAGAGAGACTACCTAAGGGCAAGTATTCAAAGCTAAACATGAAGAAATTTGGGCCATGTACCATTATCAACAAGATGGGTGAAAATCCCTATGAAATATCCCTTCCTCCTACCTTATTGATCTCTCATATATTTAATGTTTCTGATCTCACCCCTTATAAATGTGTTTCAGATCTGACAAATGTGCAGGATCCACAAAGTGAAGAGGATGGAGGAGACTATGTCAAAAATATTCCACAAAGAAAACTGGTGGAGTTGGAAACAATCCTTGAAACCAAGGTGCTCAAGCAAACTAGAAAATAGAAGTATATGCAATACTTGGTCAAGTGGAAAGGACTCCCTAACACTGATGCTACCTGGATGACAGAGGAACAAATCAAGAAACATGACATCACTCTTGATAAATTAACCTCAAGTGGGAAATTGAGTTTAAAACCTCATGGGGAGTATGGTGCAAGAGCACCCTAGTTAACTTAAGTTTTCATTTGGCACTTATAGTTTCCCTTAAGGTCCTAGTGACCTTTAGATTATGTTATTATCATAGGTTTCACATTGGACTTCTTTTGTAAGACCTAGTTCCAAGATTGGCATTTTATAAGCCCTTGGTCAACTATTGGTCAATGAATGTCCAAAACCTAAATCATAGGTTATTTTCATGTTTTTATCCATTAGGGATCACAAAATAAAGGTTTGGACCAAGTTTGGTCACCTAGGATGCAAAATTGCTCAAAAAGTTGTCAAGCAACTTTTGAGCAACATTGACAACTTTTGTCAAAACTTGTAAAACTCATTCCCAAATGACTAGTTAGTTTAAAAATGAGATGTAACCATTGGGAATTACTAAATAATCCCTCATAGGTGGGTGGTAGGGTGAGGATGTAATTTTGGCATTGAAATCAATAAAGATCAACCATTTCTCTGCAAATCTGTAAAACAGTTAGTTAGTACGGACATGTACAGAAGAAATTGATTGAAAGTCTGACACACAAAATTTTCCCTATGAATTATATTAGTTTTTCACTTGGTCTCATGTATTGAATTTCTATACATTGCAAGTTATTGAATTTTCATTCTCGCTACCTGGTTTGTAGGCCCTAATTTAGGGTTTCCATAAAAATTGTGTACATTTCTTATTTCTACCATGGGAATTTAATGACCCTTGGTGGAAATAATGTTTTGATTATTTTCTTTAAGAATATGAAGGTTGGGTTTGTCAAAGTGTAGGGATATGGGCTTTCCATGATGCCCTAGGTGTACATGTCCATGTGTGCACCAATCAGTGAATTAGGAAAGTCCACATAACTTATGTTTGGGGATTCATCAAGACCTCAAAATTGGTGTAGAACACCTTCATACATGCCCTCACATGATCCAAGTGCTGGTTTAGGAATTGGATGCAAGGAAATAGCACTTGTAGTGTAAGTGCAGACCTAATTAGGCCTAATTATAGTAGCACTTTTGTGTGTCAACCTATCTTCCTTTTATCTTCATGTTTTGGTGCTTAAGTATAATACCTTAGGCCATAAAGGGTATCTAAATCCCTAATTCTTTCAAGGGGTTATATGGAAATATTTTGTGTAAGATCAAAAATCCTTTGAGAAAAGGCTACAAGCCAATAGGAGGGTTCCCAAAGCAACTATGTTCAAAAGGTTGCATATGGTTAATAGGATCATGGAATCCTTGTATTAGGGACCTAAATAGGCCATATCCATGAGTGTAGGTCACCCCTGGTCCTTGGAGTCATTTTATGGGGTATTTTTGATAATTTAGGATAAGTTCTTAAGAGCCAATCATTTGGAATTGGTGTTCTAGACTTGGTGGAACCTAGTGAGTAGGTTGCCCTATGGGTAGTAGGTTGTGATAACCTAGATCCAATTCATTTATGCACTTGAGATAAGTGTAGAGAACTTTTTCCTCTTTGAGTTGGGTTATAGCAAGGATACATTGTCCTTTTGAGTCTTTTTAAGGCTTCTGGTTGTCCACTTGACATCAAAATTGTAAGCCTTAACTGGCCCCTTCCAATCTATAGATAGTGAAGTTTTTGTGGGTGTCATCCCCACCACATTTTTTACCTACTAACAGGGGTTTTCTGCATTACCATATCTTGTGTTATGTGTTATTGATTTCAAGAATGTTTCTATGAATCTCTACATACATTTAAGATTATGAATTGATATCACATGCATAAAGAAAGAACAACAGATATGATAGGTAAAGAAAAGATATGATTAAATAAGGTTAAAGGTTAATTAACTAAATATTTTAGAGGTACTGATTCACCCCTCCCCTCTCAGTACACACCTCCCATTATTTCCAAAAATTGGTATCA
Organism: Thuja plicata; assembly: GCA_018584345.1. Lineage (NCBI taxonomy): Eukaryota > Viridiplantae > Streptophyta > Pinopsida > Cupressales > Cupressaceae > Thuja > Thuja plicata. Next base: position 6,571,414 of record MU226986.1, read on the forward strand.
GAGCTAGATCTCTTATTTGGAAAGTTTAAAGAATTAAGAGAAAAGATCATACAATGGAGAAATACAGGCTTGACAAGAGTGTTTAGAATCAGAAGTTAGAAATATAGATCTTCTATGAGTAGTATAAGGAAGCTAGAATCAAGATGAGATAGCTTCTAGATGAAATAAATATTATGGAATCTCATTGTAATGAAATAGATTACCAAGAAGAAGAGATACCAGATCTATTTGAGTCTTCAGGATCTACAACTAGCAAAGCATCAAAAACATTAGAAGAAAGCATCACAAGTCTGAATGAAATCAATCAACATCTTGCTGGTCAATTGAAATCTCTGCAAATCAGTCAAGATACACATATGGTAAGAATGATTGATGTCATGAATAATTCTAGATAAGCTGAGAAAGAAAGAACACTAGCTATTGATGACAAGAGGAAGATTACTGAAAAGCTACAAGAGAAAGAGTCATAAATACAAAGACTTACAGAACATCATCATGAGATCACAAATTAGATTATTCTTATGAGTCAAGAGGCAAACAAAATGAATACAGATCTCATTGCAAGAATAGAAGTTATTGGTGAGCTAAGAGAAGAAAATGAAAAGCTAAAACATGAAGTGAGAACTCAGAAACAACATAATGACATAATCAAGAGAGCTGAAGAAAGAAACAAAAGGATGGATGATTTTTTTGATGGAAAAAGGAGAGCCAACAACAACACTAGACTAGGCTATATCGAGAATGGAGAATCACCCATCCAAGTTGATCCAAAGAATGTATATACAAATCCAAGACAAAGAAAGCTAACATGCAATCACTATGGAAGGCAAGGCCACACATCAAATGTTTGTAGGAGAAAAATGAAAGGTATTCCTAAATCCACGTCTTCATTCATAGGAATTTGTTATAAATGTAAAAAGAAAGGACATAAAGCATATGAATGTAAATCTGAGGTGAAACAACCAAAGAAGGAAACCTACATGGAAAAATATTGTCCTACTTGCAAAATGCATGGGCACACATCACTTGAATGCTAGAAGTAGAAAAAGAAAGCATGGAAGCCTAAAGGTCAAGAAACTGCCTATCAACTAAAAAGAGTCGGCAAGCAATATGTTTTGGATTACAACACATGGGAAAACTGTACAACATGTGGAAGATTTGGTCACATAGCAGAAACTATATGATACAATGGATAAGAAATTATAGGAGCTGGACTAACCCTGGAATGGAGTGTCTAAACTTTCATTAAGTTGGTCATCTAAAGAAAGACTACAGAGACCGAATGACAGAGACCAACACCTTTGCCAATGGAAAAACCATTGAAGACATTGGGAAGATGAGAAACAAAATGTGGAGAAAAGCTAAAAACACTGATGAAGCTAGACCAAGAAATGCAATTGTTGAAACCTTATCCAATGGATCTGGTGACATCACCACCCCCACCTAAGAAGAAAAAGTAAGTATGGAACTGCATTATACCAAGTAATATTTTGCATCAGTTCCATTATACATAGTTAAAATACCAAATCAGCATGATTAAAGATGCACTATGGTATTACTTGTACAATTCTATGAATTCAATTTCATCGGTTAATGCATACCGAAATGCATTGGTGTACATACAAAGCTAAAGTTTCCTACACTTATCGAGAATCGTCGGTTAACATATAAAAGATAAATTTGCTAGTGTAAACTAAGATTTGTTGGTAATCATGTGAGTTGACAAAGTTGTCTTCACCATACATCGAAATCCATCAGTGAATGTAACAAGTTAACTACTACCTCGAAGCATTGCGCTATCACTGAGAATGATATTGTGTGTCACCTGACAACTCCTTCTTCACACACTAAGAAGTGGTTGAGCATTAATGACTTGACTTAGGAAAATGTCTATAAATAGACGACAGAAGGGATTCATTTTTCACTAAGTGATTAGAGAAAAGAGACAGAGAAAAACCAAAGCATGAAGAAGTAGATTGTAGAGTGACTCCAACCTTGTTTACAACACTCCAAATAGATTCCTAACAGCTACAAAGGTTGAATTAAATAACAAAGATAACTGAGAACTCTATTTTCATTTATGGAAAAATCCCTAATTCCAAAAATGATGACAACTACATCAAGAACCGCTAAGCTCAAGAATGATAAAAATAATAAGGTAAGCCTAATAAAGAATTAAACATGTGAGGAACCTCATTACAAGATATGTCTCGAGGTTGCTTCACAACCCAAAAATGCTAGTGCATTCTCTAGAATACCAGCTAGGGTTTTACTCATCGAAGATGTGCGAGCATATATACTGCAAGATTGCAGAAATAAGAGACTTGGAAGTTGAGAAAGCATTCAAAAATATTTTTAATGATGATGGCATTCTCAATGAAGAGCATAAGCACATTGAGGTAAAAGGGCTCACAAATTCCCTATGGTTCTCAAAGGAGTTCAAGACCGAATGGATTCAGTTAGTACTAAGTAGGATACATGATTGAAAATTATGGTTGGATGACCCAAAAATGATAACCAGGGATGTTATACACGCTATTACCGGCTATCCCATAACCGATATGGTAAAGGCACTAAAGAACCCACCTAAAGTTGAAATTGAGAAGAATATATGAGCAACATGGGATGGAAGAGGACTAAAGGTATCCACCATCAATGATGATGAATTGAAATTTGGAGCATGTGTCTTAGGATAAAAGTTCTTTTAGGCTAGTAGAATGAATAGTATTGAATCTAGAGCAGTGGATATAGCATACAAGATTGTCAAGAAGGGACTGTAGTTGGATCTATCAGAACTTCTACTAAGACAATTAGAAGAGAACATGAAGACAATAAGAAATGCAAAGTCTAATTCATGTAAGTTTGGATCTCTGATAATGTGCATATTTTTCTATTTCCAAGAATCTTTCCCATCTATGCAAAATGTCAAATGGGACACTACAAGACCAGTGACCATACATATTAGTGAGCTCATCAAATCACTAGGAGATAATTTTGAATCAGTCATGGATGAATACTTTGTTGGATTCAAAGATAGAATGCGGAAGAGAGTAAGGATTCCAGAATAGTTAATAGAAAATTTCAAGACTGACATATGTTTTATGGTGGACACAGACTACACCTACATCAAGCCAGTTGTGCCGAAAACAACATGGCTAGAACTACTTGATTATGAGGTGAACATAGATCAAACATCAAATGCTATTTAGGAATTGATAAATGAACCATTAGATAAATCACAACCTAAGTTTGGAACTTATGAAGAAGCCAAATAATGGATTAAAATTGTCTTATTTGTGAAAAATATTGATAGGAAGAAAGACAAGATGGTTAAGAACTTGAAGAAGAAGCTATCGGTGAATGAAGAGGAAACTAAATAGAAAGAAGAAATTGAGGGTCAGTCACCCATCGGTGAAGCTGAGAAGGAGAGTGACTCAGAGTCCACAAAGTCAGATACACCACTACCTCCACCAGCTAAGAAACCAAGGACTATTGTTGCATCCAGGACCAGGAGTCAGACAACAAAGGATGCAAGTCCTTCACCGATAAAGAAAGGTAAAGTAAGGACCTACAAAAGAAAACCTCAAACCAAATAGACCAAAGCACTGAAGAGGAGAAGGAAATTAATCCTAACCAATGAAGATATAGAAGATACTAAAAAAGATGAATTTGTCCAAAAGGAAAAGAATAAGATTCCTAAAATTATTGATGAGGTATGTGCTTCAATTATCAAATTAGGAACAGTCAATGATCGTAAGATTAAGAAATGGCTAACATTGGATCTTGAGGATCAAAATAAAATAGAAGAGGAAATTATAAAAATGATGTGTATATTCAAATATGTTCCAATAAAATTGACAGATAATATGCCATAAGAACTTCAGGATATATTATCAGCAAGATGGACATTTGCATTACACTCTGAGAAAGAGATTAGGGAAAGAGCCCTAGTATCTGTCATGCTTCTCAAATCTAGAATAGAGGAAATTGAAGAGATGATGAAGAATCACTCCAAAAGGTTCTCACTAAAGTTGAGAGCCTACTAAGTGCTTCAAGGAAATCTACTTGAACTAGACAGGAAGAGTGAGGCTAAATGGAGAAAAATACTTGATATTAGTAATAACTGAGAGGGGGGGGATGAATTAGTGACCTCAAACTTTTATCATTCAAACTTAACCACCAATCAATAAATCTAAGATTATTGTTTCCCTACAAGATGCATGCCATGAAATACTAATAATGATTAACTATCTGTCAGTTTTCTCTATCAATCCTTATTCTTTCTTGATTACCGATAAGTTGTATAACTATTTACCAAAACTTAGTAAATATGCAGAGTATACCGATCAATCCAGAGTTAGCTATGCAAGATGCAAGATAGTAAATAAATGAATCATACACACATAACACATGAATTTTAATGTGGAAAACCTATTAAGGGAAAGACCACTGGGACCGGTAGCCCAAATTTTCACTCTTCTGAAGTGAGCCCTATTAGGAGCCAACCCTATTAAAGGTTACAAACACGCTGTTAATTGTGACCTTGTTAGAGGATTTTATACATAGAGGTTGTCACTTAGTATCAGACATCTATTGATACCATCCTTGAATCAGCCTCCTTCTTAGACTGTCAATGGGTATCGGGCAAGTCCAATGCTACTTTCATGAATCAACCTTTTTGGCACTCCTTGAGATGTACCTCAATATATAGAAGACTATTAAGTCCTACTAGGTTAAGAGACTTGATGCTTCACTGGTTAAACTAAAACACTATGAGCTATTCATATTGTAACTTGAATTGCATATTTTTAGATCTATTTAAGTACGTTACCTTTCTGACCAATGTATCAATTCAATCCTTGTGCTACATACTTTCTTCTCTATGATGTTGTGCTCATTGTTCGTCAGTGTCTACAGAATTATATAGCTCTTCCTTCAGCTTATTTGATCAGCACTACATGAAGTTTTTCTTCATTAGTTTCTCTTCAGTATCCTCTTTCTATTCACTCCCCTTAATCCCATTCATAAATGAATTAAGCTTGTCTCTTATATACACATAATATTCATTGTTTCTTGATTCTTGATTCTTGGCGTGATAAACAATCCAGTCAATTAGATTTAAAGAATAAATCTTGATTTGTCTCATACATATCTTCTTGCCAGCTGTACAAATCATCTTTAAATCAATCACTTATCTCTTGGTCAAATAAAACAAAGTAGACAACTAGTTAAGTCCATATTAGCTCTGCCAGCTAGATATTTTGTCATTTTCTAAACTCTATGTTCTGTCGGTCACCACTGTAGTTAGTCATTGATGACAAATAACTATTCCTTTGGTGAGACTTCAGTTAGCTTATTGATCTCCATCCATCGAGCATCATTGGAATTTTACTCGTCAGGCAACTCTGTATCTTTGGTCGTCGGGCAACCTTCTGACTTTGCTTTTCGGGCATCTTGTAGTTTTGCTTCATCGGGAAACACTATGCTTCTAATCATTGGGTATCACTGTGACTGTTCTTCTTTTCTCTATCCGCCGGTGTGCACTCCATCGATGTTTTTTGTCACTTAGTGAATACTTGACTTTTATGCATTGTTGAAAGCATAACTTTGATTCCTTTGGTTCTCTAAAGTCTTTGACATTATGTACATGACCGTACAGATGATATTAAGTTGACATCAATGATAATACATTCCATTAACTAATTTAATGACCTGCATTATCTTTCAACTTAACAGTATCAAAAATTCAATCAGTTACATGTCATCACTGGATATACCTAAAAAGGATACAAGTCTTGAGCCACAAATTGCTCTTACCAAAAATCAACAGAACAAGGATGATCAAACTAAACAGAGCCCTAAACATATTACTATCACTAATGAAGATGTTAATGAAGAATTTTTTAACACAAGAGGCAAAAAGGATATGGATGTTGCAGATGAAACATGTCCGGACAATATAATTATTGATATTACCAGAGGAGATCCTGCAGATGAGATTCAGAAAGATGAAGATGTCACTATTGTCAAGGACCAAACTGATGAACATGACACTACAACATATTCAACACATGTAGACACACCAGGATAGATACCACTATTGATACAAGCTATCAACGTTATCTCAAAAAAGGAGAAGTTACCTGAGAAACAAACAAGCATACCCAAGAATAAGGGTAGTGATGAAAAAAAAGATACATCTAAAGAAAAGAAGGATACAACCAATGAATAGGTATGTTAGTAATAACTAAGAGGGGGGGTGAATCAGTGGCCTCAAAAATTAATCCTTAAATCAACCCTTCAAACTTAGTACCACAAATTTATACCTCTAGTTATCTTTAGTCCTATAAGATGAATGCCTTGAAATACTTATATCAAATTACTACTTTTCAGAATGCTTTGTAAACCTTCTTTTGTATGTTTACCGATAAGCAGTCTTTCTATTTACCGAAACACAGTAAATAACTAGTGTATATCGATCAATCTAGATTTACTTAAGTGAAATGCAAAACAATAAAGTAATGACTCATAGACACATTAACACATGGATTTTTAACGTGGAAACCCTGTTAAGGGAAAAACCACTGGGACCAGTACCCAAAATTTTCACTCTTCTGAAGTGAGCTCGGTTAAGAGCCAACCCTGTTAAAGGTTACAAACAAACTGTTAGGTGTGACCTTGTTAGAGGATTTAAAAGATATTTTTTCACTTAGTATCTTGCATCTAATGCTACCATCCTTGATCAAACACTCACTTGGCCTATCAATAGGTATCGGGCATATCCAATGCTACTTTGTATGATCAAACTTTTTGATACTCCTTGGGATTTATCTCAATTACAAAAGACTTTTAAGTCATGCTTGATTAAGAGACTTGATGCTTCAATGGTTAAATTGAAACAGTAAATTGATTTGTTCACATATACAACTTGAATTGTAGATTTTTAGATTTATTGTAAGTACATTACCTTTCTAATCAATGTTATCAATTCAATACCTTTGCTCCACACTATTTTGCTCTGTGATGTTGTATCTATGTTCGTCGGTGTCTACAAAATTTAGCTCTTTCCTTAGCTTGATTGATCAGGTTAGAATGAAGACTTTCTTCTCCTTCAGAATCTTTTTAGCATTTATTCTCTTGTCACTCCCCTTCACCACTTTTGTAGTGAATTAGTTTGTCTCTTTATAGACATGATTTCACCATTTCTTGGCTTTCTTGATCTTGGCATGATCCATAATTCTCGCCAATAAGATTTAAAGAAAAACTCCAATTTTATCCCGTAGAGATATTATTGCCAACTGGACAAAGACGCTTTAAATCCTTTACTTATCTCTGGCTTTATCTTGTCGATTAAAAAAATTATAAGTATCAGTTAAGTCTATTTTTAGCTCTTGACATCTAATCATTTTGTCATTCTGAACTCTCTGTTCTTTCGTTCAATACTTCAGTTAGTCATCGGTGATAACTGACTGTTCCATTGGTGTGACTTCAGTTGTCTTCGAGATCTACATCCGTCTTGCAACACTATAATTATGTCCATCGGGTTACACTATGATTTTCTTGTCGGGTAACACTGTGACTTTGCTCATCGGTAATGCTGTGCATTTTCTCATCAAGTAACACTGTGACTTTTCTCTTTTACTTTGTCTGTCAGTGTGCACTCCATCGATGTATACAGTCACTTTATGAATACTTGACTTATATGCATTAATGATAGAATAGCCTTTGATTCATCAGTTCTTTGAAGTCTTTGGCAGTATTTCCATGACCATATAGATTATATCAAGTTGACATCAATGAAAATATAATATATTAACCAATTTAATGTCTTGCATAAACTTTCTATGACTTGGTGATCGTCAACTTAACATCTTCAAACATTCAATCAGTTATAGTTCATCAATCTCTCCCTTTGGTATTGATGGAAACACACTACATTATCACACTATATTATCACTAATACAATATGAAATATAACAGTTTAAGTTCATCAAACTACCAATCTTATGTACTATAACCGATACAAATATCTGGTCCTTGGTAAGCTCTTATAGCTTAGATTTGATTCTTGTAGCTTTCTCTCTGTCTTCAATCCCTTTACTAGATAGATGTATAATATTTCTTCTTCTGATGGGATGTATTCTTCTCTTGTTTCAAACTCTCTCCCTTTCACTGTTCTCTTTTCTTTTGATGTCTCTTGTCAGCAATTATTTCCCTTTGTATGTACTCTCCCTTTCTGGTTACATCTCTCCCTTTGGATAATGTGATGGATATAATCTCTCCTAATATAATCTCTCCCTAAGGGATATAATCTCTCCCTAAGGTGATACCTTGATGTGATAATAGATAAAATATCTCCCTTTGACAACAATGCCAAACAAATCCTTTCTATCCATAATATACTCCTTGAATTTCCCAATCCATTAGCAATACAATAACTCAGGTGCTCGGAGTAGATAAATATCTTTCTATGTATAGATTTATCTTTTAATTCCATCTCTCTGCTTGCATCAACATGAATGATATTTTGATAATATGTAGGTTGATGCATCCTTCTAGTCATTTTACTGACCAGTACACAAGGGTTTGACCCCTAGTCTCTTTCTCAAATACTCGAATGCATCCTTGGGTAGTGGCTTGGTGAAGATATTGGCTAATTGTTCCTTTGATTGCACATACTCAAGTATCACCTCTTTTGCTTGACTTGTTCTCTCAAATAATGATAATTGATAGCAATATGCTTTGTCTTAGCATGCATGATTGGATTCTTGGAAATGTTTATTGCACTGGTATTATCATAATAGATAATTACTAGTTCAAGAATTTTCATATGCATACCTTCCAGTAACTATTTGATCCATGTAATATTTGAGTAGTTTGCAGCAACAATAACATACTATTATTTTTTAGTAGACTAAGAGATGTATCCTTTCTTCTTTCTGATGCATGTGACAAGTTTGTCACCCATAAAGAATGCTCCTCCAGTTGTGCTCTTTTGGTCATCAATATTTCCAGCCCAATCAACATCGGTAAAGACCTCAAGTTTAAATTTGCCTTCTCTTCTATACCATAAGACATATTCCTTGGTATTCTTCAGATATCTTAGGACTCTTTTTATAGCAGTCATATGTGATTCCCTGGGATTAGAAAAAAATCTTGCAACTATTTCTACTCAATGTGTAATATCTGGTCTAGTATGTACAACATACATGAGTTTTCCAATCATTGATATGTACAAAGTCTAATTTACCTCTAATGACTTGTCCTCCTTTGTCATCTTACATCCAGTTCCAACTGGTTTGGAATCTTCCATCTTGAATATTTTCAGCACTTCCTTGATGTATTTGGATTGTGTAATGAAAATACCTTCATCTTGTTGCATGATCTGTAGACCAAGAAAGAACTTGGTCTCTCCAAACATAGACATCTCAAACTCTTTTCTCATGTCATTTTCAAATTATTTGCATAGCATATCATTGCCACCAAATATGATGTCATCAACAAATATCTCAGCAATCAAAATGTTAGCATCAATATCTTCCTTCAAATAAAGATTATTGTTTTCACTAGTTTTTACAAATCCAATACTTATGAGATAGGAATGAAGTCTTTCATACCAGGATCAGGGTGCTTGTTTCAATCCATACAAGGCTTTGTGTAGTCTACATATCATGTCCCTCTTGTCTGGATCAACAAAGCCTTCTGGTTGCTCAATGTATACCTCTTCCTCAAGTATTCCATTTAGGAATGCAAACTTGACATCCATTTTGTATACCTTGAATCCTTTACGTGCAGCATAAGAAAGTAATATTATTACTCTTTCTAGCCTAGAAATGGATGAAAAGGTCTCTCCATAGTCAATCCCTTCTTCTTGTGCATACCCCTTGCATACTAGTCTTGCTTTATTTCTGGTGCCTTCTCCATTCTCATTCAGTTTATTCATAGCACTAATCCATTCATTATTATCAAGAGCAGCATTGACAAATTTTGGCTCATAATCACAAATAAGACATCTTGTGTTTAGAGACTTACTTTTGGTTCTCATACCATCCTTCGTGTCTCCAATGACCTAGTTCTTCGGATGGTTCCTTCTAACATATCTGGAAAGTACAGGTACAAATCTTTGTCTATCATCTTGATAATCATTATGTCCTTTATTCTGATCTCCATCGCTTGGTGTATCATCTTGAGCAATATCCTGATTTTCAATATTTGCAACCTAATGCTCAGGGGCAATATTCTGTTATTCGAGAGCTATACATTTTTTCTCGGGTAAAGTGTCAGGTTCTTCATTGTAAACAAACTTGTTGTAGTCCTCTAGCTCTTTTGTGCTTTCCTTTTCATTCTTCTCTGCAAATTCATCTATCTTTACATTTGTACTTTCAACAATTTTGTTAGAGGCTTTATTTAGACATTTATAAGCCTTGCTCTTGGTGGAATACCCTAGAAAGATACCTTCATCACTTTTTGAGTCAAGCTTTCCATTTCTATCATCTTTTTAAGATATAAAATTGACTACCAAAGATCGTGAAGTAACTTACATTGGGTGTGTAACCATACCATAGCTCATAGGGTGTCTTCTTGGTGTCTTTCTTCAATTGTACTCTACTCGATGTGTAAATAGCAGTACTGATAGCTTCCCTCTAGAAGATTTGGGTGATGCCTTTCTCTATCATCAGTGTCCTTGCATAATCAACTATGGATCCATTCCTTCTTTCAGAAATTCCATTTTGTTGTGGTGTTCTCAGTGCAGAGACATGTCTTTTGGTTCCATGCTCATTGTAAAATTTAGTGAATTCATCATAAATAAATTCCCCTCCTCTATTTGATCTTAATCATTTCAATTCTTTACCACTTTGTTTTTTTACCATTGCTTTGTACCATTTAAACATCTTGAATGCTTCAAATTTATCTCTTAGAAACATTATTGTCATCATTCTAGAGTAATCATCAACAAAAAGAATAAAATATCTATCACCATAATAACTCTTTGACCTCATGGGTCCACATAGATTAGTATGGACTAATTCTAGAGTGGCATCAGATGTATGGGTTTTGCTTTTGAATCTAGACTTTGTCATCTTGCCTTTTTGACAATTTCTTCACATGATATTGTTGGGCTTAATCATCGTCGGTAAACCTCTTACATTTCTATTTCTACTTATTTTTATCATGTTGTCAAAGTTTACATGACACAATATTTTGTGCCATAACCATATATCTTTTTTTCTATCCATTAAGAAAGTGGTGTCAGTATCATTCAGATAGAATAAGTTACCTTTTGTCTGCTCACCAGTACCAATCAGACTTCCTGATTTATTGAAGATCTTTTCCTTCTTATTTTCAAATGCTACTCTGTGACCTAAATTATTCAATTGACAAACACTCAATAGATTATAAATCAATCCTTTCACCCAATAAGCATTTTCACATTTTATCAAGTTATTCAACATTATAGTTCCTTTACCTTCAACGAGACAAGGTGTGTCATTACCCATTCTTACTAAACCACCATTATAGTATTCAAAAGTCTCAAAATTTTGTTTGTCATCGGTCATATGGTGAGTGCAGCCACTATCTATGATCCAGACATCATTTTTACTAACTTTAGATATGAGTGTAGTTTCTACATACCTTTCTTCATCATCATCTGATTCGTCTTTTACTTCCACAAACACCATCTCGATGTCTTCATCAAATTCAGTGTCAGTATCTTCATCTTTGCATTTTTCTAGGTAACTAGCATTCTTTCCTTTGTCCTTGTAGTCTCGAGTATCTCTTCTTTCTGATTGTCGGTTGCTTCTATAATCACCTCTGTCATACTTCTTTTCAAATGACTTGTCATTACTTCTGTCATCTTGTCTTCTGTTAGCACATCTTGTAGAAAAGTGCCCAATCTCTTTACAATTAAAACACACAAGTGATAATTTACCTTTGCCTCTCTGCATTCTTCTATCTATAAGTGCTTCAATTTCATCAATATCTTCTTCTTCACTTTCACTATCACTATCTTTTCTCATAGTGTATTTATGACTTGATTTACTTATTCTCAAAGAAGATTTTAATGCAGACTCTATGTTTGGTAAGACACTATTATCAAAGTTGTTCATCTCAAATGAAATCAGTCTTCCAATCAAACTATCTAGAGTAACATTTCTATTTGCTACTACTCCCATTTCTTATATGGCAGATACTCTAATAGCATAAGTAGGCAGTAAGGTTCTTAGAATTTTACTTACCATTGTATCTTCATCTAGTACACCTCCAACTCCTCAGATTGCATTGACTACCTCTTTGATTCTTGTGTTGTACTGTGTGATGTTTTCACCTTCTTTCATTCTGAGATCATCAAACTTTCCTTTAAGGCTTTTTGTCTTGGCTCTCAGAACATTTTTATCACCACCATGTACAAGCTTCAATTTGTCCCACATCTACTTTGCAGTTGTGCATGATTTAACATCTTCAAATTTAGCATCGAAGAGTGAGGAAGAAAGCTTTATCATCATGTAGTTGTGCTCATGCTTCTCTCTCATTTGTTCAACTATGGGTGCTCCTATGGGAAACACATATTCAGTATCTAAGTATTGACTAACATCATTTCCAATACATCATAACTGGAGTATTATTTTGCTTTGTCATGAAGAAAAGTTGTCTTTGTTCAACTTGGGCACATCTTGTCTGTTCATCTTGTGATCTTTAGCTTGAGCTGTTAAACTCTGTTTCTAAGCACAAAAGCTTTGATACCAATTGTTAGTAATAACTGAGAGGGGGGGTGAATCAGTGGCCTCAAAAATTAATCCTTAAATCAACCCTTCAAACTTAGTACCAAAAATTTATATCTCTAGTTATCTTCAGTCCTATAAGATGAATTCCTTGAAATACTTATATCAAATTACTACTTGTTGGAATGCTTTGTAAACCTTCTTTTGTATGTTTACCAATAAGTAGTCTTTCTATTTAATGAAACACAGTAAATAACTAGTGTATACCGATCAATCCAGGTTTACTTAAGTGAAATGCAAAACAATAAAGTAATGACTCATAGACACATTAACACATGGATTTTTAATTTAGAAACCCTATTAAGGGAAAAACCACTGGGACCGGTACCCTAAATTTTCACTCTTCTAAAGTGAGCTCAGTTAAGAGCCAACCCTATTAAAGGTTACAAACACACTGTTAGGTGTGATCTTGTTAGAGGATTTAAAAGATAGTTTGTCACTTAGTATCTGACATCTAATGCTACCATCCTTGATCAAACACTCATGTGGCCTGTCAATAGGTATCAGGCATATCCAATGCTACTTTGTATGATCAAAATTTTTTATACTCCTTGGGATGTATCTCAATTACAAAATACTTTTAAGTCTTGCTCGGTTAAGAGACTTGATGCTTCAATGGTTAAACAAAAATAGTAAATTGATCTGTTCACATATACAACTTGAATTGCATATTTTTAGATCTATTGTAAGTACATTACCTTTCTGATCAATGTTATCAATTCAATACCTTTGCTCCACACTGTTCTTCTCTATGATGTTGTATCTATGTTCATCGGTGTCTATAGAATTTAGCTCTTTCCTTAGCTTGATTGATCATGTCTGAATGAAGACTTTCTTCTCCTTCAAAATTTGTTCACCATTTTTTCTCTTGTCACTCCCCTTCACCACCTTCGTAGTGAATTAGGTTTTCTATTTATAGACATTATTTCACCATTTCTTGGCTTTCTTGATCTTGGCGTGATCCACAATTCTCACCAATTATATTTAAAGAAAAACTCCAGTTTTATCTCATAGAGATCTTCTTGCCAACTACACAAAGAAACTTTAAATCCTTTACTTATATGTGGCTTTATCTTGTCGATTAAAACAATGATAAGTATCAGTTAAGTCTATTTTTAGCTCTTGGCAGCTAATCATTTTGTCATTTCTGAACTCTCTATTCTTTCATCCAATACTTCAGTTAGTCATTGGTGATAACTGACTGTTCCGTCAGTGTGACTTCAGTTGTCTTCGGGATCTTCATCTGTTGGGAAACACTATAATTATGTCTGTCGAGTTACACTGTGCTTTGCTCATTGGGTAACACTATGACTTTGCTCATCGGTAATTTTGTGCATTTTCTCATCGGTGTAACACTATGACTTTTCTCTTTTACTCTATCCGTCGGTGTGCACTCCATCAGTGTATATAGTCACTTTTTGAATACTTGACTTATATGTATTACTGATAGCATAGCCTTTGATTCATCAGTTCTTTGAAGTCTTTGGAAGTATGTCCATGACCATATAGATTATATCAAGTTGACATCAATGATAATACAATACATTAACTGATTTAATGTCTTGCATAAAATTTCTATGACTTGGTGATCATCAACTTAACATCTTCAAACATTCAATCAGTTATAGTTCATCAAGGTATTCATCGGTGGAGAACAAAAAGATAGAGATAACACCGAAAAAGATGCACAAAATAAAGATACATATGGAGTGCAAAAAGAGAAAGATGAGAAAGATAAGATAGTTGATACCACGCCTAAGGAAACCAAAGGTGAAGCTATAGATACACTAAGGGTAGATAAGGAGACATCCTCAAACAACCAACAGGCAAACACCGAGCAGCAAGAAAAAGGTACAACACCATAGAAGCCATCAAGTAGTACATCAGACCAAGTAGAAAATCTGGCTATGGTTTTGCATACAGGTGCATCACAAAAGAAGAAGAAGAAAACCAAGAAGAATAAGTTGGAGGTCATACTTGATGAGATCATAGAAATACCAAAGTGTGAGCCAACTACTTTATATTTTGAATCAATCCAAGAATATTGAGAATTTTGTCAAAGGAAATATTTACAAGAAAAGATTAAAAAGTAGCATTGAAACTCCTTTGTTCTGGAGACCACAAGGGATATATTAAACCAGATAGTTCTCGACATTGATGTCTATCACAATGCCCCCATTCTGGATTGACTTGTCATTCTCACTGACGCTATCACAATACAGAATGTGGATGCAAAAAAGTCATTTGAGGAATGAGAAGAACATAAGTACCAATTCAAATTGACAGAAAAGATTAGCCAA
Source organism: Thuja plicata (assembly GCA_018584345.1). Classification (NCBI taxonomy): domain Eukaryota; kingdom Viridiplantae; phylum Streptophyta; class Pinopsida; order Cupressales; family Cupressaceae; genus Thuja; species Thuja plicata. The sequence continues at coordinate 6,586,496 of MU226986.1, forward strand.
GAAGTGACAGAAAATAAGGTAAAGCTTCCAGAATTAACAAATGAATTAGATCCAATCATTACTAAAGTTATTTCCTTAATTCAAAAGCTATGCACTTTGGAGAAATTCACAAAGGATAATAATGATAAGATTGCAAAGATCGATTCCGATCTAAATGCAAGTACTCAAAGTCTAACCACAGATGGAAATGAAATCAAATTGCATTATGAGAATATAATTAATACTCCTTTTCCCTTACTATCAAAAAAGGGGAAAAATGATATGTATAATAGGGGAGAATGATATGTATAGTACATATAGCACAAAGGGAAAAGACAAGGTGAAAAGGAAGAAATAGTATAAAGACAAGTGTACATACACATATACTATGCTATACCGGCATATGCATAGGGGGAGTCATGAAATGACTAAGTAATATACATGGTGTACATACTATAAATCTTTAGTATTTTGCACATATCAATTTTTTATACTAATGTCAAAGGGGAAGATTGATGAGATAAGTTTTTCCATTAGTATTCAAAGAGAAAATATTTGTTATGAACCGTCAGTTACACTACATGGAAAGTTAGGTTTTAGTTCAGACTGAAAGTGCTAAGTAAAGGGAAACCCAATGACACAAGTTTTATAGTGTAAACCAAAAGTGTGACCCGAAGATGATACAAAGGAACCCGACAAGAAGGTTACACTATAAACTGAAAGATAAGAGATAGAGGAACTTGACAGCAAGGGAACCTAATAGACAGTTCAACAAAGGAACACCGAAAGATAGTCAAACTGATTTCAGAGAAAACCAAGCACCAGACACCGAAAGTCAGTTATATCCCAAGAAAAGTGGATCTGACTTCCACGTCAGATAAAATAGTTATATTCTATATTTAGAGTTTTGATTTTTTTTAAAACCATTTCTTGAGGGACAAGAAACAATATTGTAATTGATTTAATTATTCTAACTGACTAAATAAATGCAAACTATGAGATTAAGGTCAAGTTGTAAACCTTTGATCATAGAGTTAGTTTTGTAATATGTGAAAATAAATTAGGTCAATCTATGTTATAAATAGATGTTGTAATCATTCATTTAAAAGGATGTGAGGATGATTGTAGCCAATGAGCATATCCATGGATCAAGCTGAGAGTTTCAAGAAGCAGAACAACAAAAGATGAAATTGGTTATCAAGAACCAAGAACCAAGGCTACCGAGCAACAAAGGTATTAATAAATCACATTAGGTGATACATTTGTAGATATAATCTTGAATAGATCTGTAATCAACAATTTTAGCTTGCACACACTCAGGCCAATGAGTATTTTTGTCTGTATTCTAACAAGTGTAACAAATAGAAGATATCCTTTCAAGAAAGGTGGATTTAACAATCCTATTGTAAATATCTTAACCGAGTGCACACTAAATAGTGTTGTTAAAGCTCTTAACAAAATAGACCTTAACTAGACTCTAGATAATATTCCTAACAAGGTAGATCATCAAAAGTGATCAAAATTGTAAGCCTTAACCGGCCCCTTTCAATCTGCAGATAGTGAATTTTTTGTGGGTGTCATCCCCACCGTTGTTTTTACCTTCTAACAGGGGTTTTCTATGTTACCATATCTTGTGTTATGTGTTATTTCTTTCATGAATGTTTCTATGAATGTCTACATATAATTAATATTATGAATTGATATCACATGCATAAAGAAAGAACAACATATATGATCGGTAAAGCAAAGATTTGATTACATAAGGTTCAAGGTTAATTAACTAAAAAATTTAGAGGTACCGATTCACCCCTACCCTCTCAGTACACACTTCCCATTATTTCCAACAAGGATATGATGGTTTGTGATGAACTATAACTTATTGAATGTTTGAAGATGTTAAGTTGATGATCACCAAGACACAGAAAGTTAATGCAAGACATTAAATCAGTTAATGTATTGTATTGTCATTTATGTTGACTTGATATAATATTTATGGCCATGTAAATACTACTAAAGACTTAAAAGAACCAATGAATCAAAGGCTATGCTATCAGTAATGCATAAAAGTTAAGTATTCACAAAGTGACTGTATACACCAACGAAGTGCACACCGACGGACAAAGTAAACCAATGAGAGAAAATTCACAGTGTTACCCAATGAGAAAAAGCACAGCATTACCGATGAGAAAAGTCACAATGTAACCCAACGGACAAAACACAGTGTAACCTGATGGGTAGAATTACAATGTTGCCCGATGGATGGAGACCCCAAAGACAACTAAAGTCTCACCGACGGAACAGTCAATCGTCACCAACTAACTGAAGTATTGACTGATAGAACAAAGAGTTCATAAACAAAAAAATTAGCTGTCAAGAGCTAAATATAGACTTAACTAGTACTTATCATTTTTTTAATCCACAAGATAAAGTCGGAGATAAGTAAAGGATTTAAAGCTACTCAGTCTAGTTGGCAAGAAGATCTCTACAAGATAAATCAAGAGATTTTCTTTAAATCTAATTGGTGAGAATTGTGGATCATGCCAAGATCAAGAAAGCCAAGAAATGGTGAAATCATGTCTATATAAGAGACAAGATAATTCAATGTGAATGAGGGGAGTGACAAGAGAATAGATGCTGAAGAGATTTTGAAGGAGAAGAAAGTCTTCATTCAGACCTGATCAATCAAGCTAAGGAAAGAGATAAATTCTACAGACACCGATGAACATTGATACAACATCACCGAGCATAACAGTGTGGAGAAAAGGTATTGAATTGATAACATTGATTAGAAAGGTAATGCACTTATAATAGATCTGAAAATCTAAAATTCAAGTTGTATATGTGAACAAATCAATTTATTGTTTTAGTTTAACCATTGAAGCATCAAGTCTCTTAACCAAGTAGAACTTAAAAGTCTTTTCTAATTGAGATACATCCCAAGGAGTATCAATAAGTTGTTAGAATACTCCCAAAGGATAATTGAGAGGGGGGGGTGAATCAGTTATCAGTTACTTTAGTCCCTTTTACTTCTTTAACTTTAGTGTACAACAAAGTAAATGCATAATCAGATAACACAATACTCAACACACAATTTGATTACAGGGAAACCAAATGGTAAAAACCTCGGTGGGAATTAGCACCCACAATAAACTATACTTGTTTGTAGTAATCCCTGCTAGAAGATATTTCAACCCTGTTAGGAGTTGTATAATACAATGTAATAAGTATAGTGACCTGGTTAAGGGTCAGACCCTGTTAGGAGTCTTTTACAAATAACCATGTTAGGGGTGGTGGACTCATTGTCCAAAAGCTCACTGCTTGATGGTGAAGGCTACAACCTTCAGTATAATAGATATGCACTATATGTAATGATGAACTATAGAGTAGACCTATTGTCTTGATCAGTTCCAGTGTATTACAATCTTTCACTTCTTCTTCACATAGATCCTTGATGAATGAACCAACTCTGATAATTTGCTCTATACATCTTTCTTTACATTTCGTATCATTCACACTTGGCATATCACAACTGAAATACTATAAGTATCTTCTCCAAATTAGAAGGTCATTTTGGCTCTTAGAAACACTTCATCAATATCTTAGTTAGCTTAACTAATCACACAAACAATATTAAGTCCGCGCAAGTCAATGTTGAACAGACATGACACTTCACTAAGTCAACCTCACCAAATTAACCATAACTTTGCAATCATCTTGAAACACATTTGGAACCTTTGGATTTGTATCATCAACTCATAAATAAACATGAATATACACACGCATATCCTGAAGATAGGTTCAACTCATGTAACATGTTATATATGTCGGGCCTAACCAGTTATAATTCCAAAACTGTAACTGCTAATAACAAAATTGCATAACTTTACTAAAACATCATATCTGGGTCTGTGTGTATGAAAATAACATAATAAACATGTAAAAAACATGTATCTATCCATGCAAGTCTTCATTTCATCATTCAGATAAGTTCATACAGAATTACTACTGTGTATTATATGTTGTCATCAATGACAAACATATAAACAATCAACTGCTCTGAATAAAATCTCCAACAATCTCCCCCTTTGACATTGATGGAAACATATGATATCAAAAACATCCTTTGTTCATGGTGTCCTCTTTCTTTTACAATATTCTCAATATCCTCATCAAAGATTCCTCTATACTGCTGCAGTTCCGCTGTCTGTGTTTTTGTTCCATCTATATACTCCCCCAGAGTATACGCTCCCCCTAAGTACATACTCCTCTTTACTATATACTCCCCCTTTGACATCAATGGAAAAGGGTGCCATAGTCCTTTAAGCACAAGTACTACTCCAGAAGTAGAGTAGTCAATCATTCATCAGTCACTTAATGACTGATGTCTTTGCTGCTTCTTCTAAACAGATTTAGGAGAGGGAATTACTCCCAAATTATCTCTAAGATACTCAAAAGTATCCATTGATAAGGGCTTTGTGAAAATATCTACCATCTATTCTTTGGTGTTCACATAGTCCAATTTAACTTCTTTGTCTGCAAACTTTTTCTCTTAGGAAATGGTACTTGATCTCTATGTGTTTTGTCTTTGCATGCATGACAGGGTTTTTAGACATGTTGATAGTGCTAGTATTATCACAATGAATAAAAATAGGATAATCAACATGAATGCCAAAGTCTTTAACCATCTGCTTGATCCAAACCATAGTTGAACAATTCAGTGCTGCTACAACATATTCAGCTTCTGCTGTTGACTAAGAAATACAGTTTTTCTTCTTTCTTATCCAAGAAACCAACCTGTCTCCAAGGAATACTGCTCCTCCTAAAGTTATCTTTCTGTCATTAATACAACCTCCCCAATCTGCATCTGTATACACATGAAGTTTTACATTCTCTAATTTAGGATACCATAAACCATAGTCTATAGTTCCCTTTAGATATTTGAATATCCTTTTGACTACCATTAGGTGACTCTACTTGGGTTTAGCTACAAACCTTCCAACAATGCCAACTGCATTAGATATGTTAGGTCTAGATTGAGTTAGATAAATGAGTTTACCAATCATATATTTGTACAATGTCTTATCAACTACTGTGGAGTCATCATCTTTTGAAAGCTTGC
>MU226986.1:6615285-6625450 GCA_018584345.1 Thuja plicata
ACTGCCTAGTAAAGAGGCATTTATTATAGATTTTGATCTTGATATGGAAGGTTTTAATAAAATTTTGGATGAGGCTTTTAAAGCAGAGACTGACATTAATAAATTCTTAGTTGATGTCAAAGGCATAATTGAGGTCAGATGGGAAAGTCAGAAAGCACAACTGCAGAGTATTCAAAGCTTCAATTGGCCTACAGAGGAGGATGTGATAGCATGGGATTTGAAGACAAAACCAAATAAAAAGAAGCCTGTTGAAATAGAAGAAGAAGTCCTGGATGAAGAATAGAGAGGAACACTTGGCACCTGATCATTGAGCATAGGGAGGTTAGTAATCATACAAGACAAGTGTAGGTTAGCCTGAAATGGAGGTCACTTGGTCTCAATACAAATATCAGATACTATCCTGAACACTATCAGACAAAGGCGCCAGAATTCATGTGAAGACAAAAGAAGATCAGATTGCATCCCTTATTCTTGTCTTTCCACCGCTTGAACATTCTTGTTTTTGTCTTTTCTATGTTTTTAGGGTTAGGTTCCTTAAACCATCTGAAGCTTGTTGCATCCTTTCCTTAAGGATTCCAAGATGGTTTAAGACCTATATATAGATCAAATGTAATAGTTTTAAAGAGAGATGAAATATATTGGCAAGCCAGACTTCTAGATTTCAGTCTGTGTTTTTTGAGCTTTTAGCCTTGATATGTATTGAAGCAGAAATTTATGAATAAAATACAGTGCAGCTTTATTCCATATTGTTATTGTCTCTTTTCTTTTTGAATGTACTCTTTTATGTTTATTTTGTAAGGCATGTTAAGCACATTGGCTACAAGGTAGCTATCTAATTATTTGAAAGTTTCTTCTAAGGGGAGAATTAAACTTTGTGAGTAGTTTCAGAGAGTACAACAGTAATTGAGGATTTGATATAACATTGTGGGAGTGAAAGGGTAATTTGTAAGGCACTTTAGCTGAGTTGTATGTAGGTTATAAGGCATCCTACATTGTTCTTATTTGTTTATCTCTATGGATTTATATCTTTTGACTCTATAGCCCAAGGATAGGCACTGGTCTAGAACTATTTTGGTAATCCATCATCATCCAAAACATTTAAGACTATTAAAAATTAGTTACCTTCAGAGCATATATTTAAAATCAATTGTACTCACAGAGTCCACAGTTGAAGTTTATTGATTTATTAAAGAGAAAATCAAATAGGTTATTCCTCCTAAATTCATAAGAATTGTAAAAGGAAAGAAAGATGAAATTCCTTATTATGTTGTTGTCTGTCATCATTAAGATAATGATTTTGATTGTTAAGCTCTTCCTCAGAATAATCATAGTTATTTACATTGTCATCTATATATCCATATAGGAACAAAGCATTCAGCACATAAGCAAAATTCACTTTAAAGATACTTTCAAGTCAGTAATCAATCATAGGTAAAACCTGCCTGAGTCTGTGGATCTCAAAAAAGGAGATGATAATAGGTATCCCCAGTGTTATCAAAATACCTCATCAATTAGTGTTTTCTCTTGCTTGAGTCAGAGTATCAAAGGCATTGGGAGTCATAGAGTTATTCAAGTATTTAAGTATTATAGAGGCCCTACAAGAAAAAACCCTAACAAATTGGCGACTCTACTAGGGATTCAAGTGATTAAAGATAATACTAGTTATAGTTGTCAAGATTTTAAGTATTCATTCATTCCTGACTATTGTTGGGTGGCGACTCTAAAGAAAATATCTAAGATTAGTACAACTTTAGTAAATATCTTTCAGAATGAATACTAGGTCAGGAATGAAAAATAATCTTGAGAAGGTTTTAGATGGTGGAATCCCATCATCCTCAAGGATGGAAATGTCCTGGAGGAAGAAGAGAAACCAAGTTAGCATTGATGAAACCCCTCCAAGAGGTAAAGAAGGTAATACTAGGAGAGAGGTGAATAGAAATCAACCTTTTCATGATGGAAATACTTCAGAATATGAAGAAGCTACGGAGAGAGTATTAGAAACACATACTGTTACTTCTACTTCTAGTGAAAGAGAAGAAACAAATACATCTAGTTCAGATTCTGAAGAATCTCCCACTGATGAGCTTGCAAATGAAGAAAGACTTATCATGAAACAGCTTTCCCTTATTCAAAAAATGAAAAGGGAGAGAGAACTGAGAAAGAGAAAAAATGAGCATAAGGATGTTGATAAGAGTAAAAGAAGATCCTTAAGACATAAAAATATAAAAGGTATAGAGAGGTCTCAAAAGGACCAAGAAATACCACTTACTAATAAAGCTTCTAGTTCACATAAGGACAAAGGTAAGCAAAAAATGATTGAATGTAGAGATGAAGAACCTAGGTTTCAGAAGCCTTTAACAAAGCAAATGTCCAAGTTGGATATTGATTTGGAGAAATTAAGAATTGAAAAGGAGACCATGGAGAAAATTCACAAATAGAAGCTGTAACAATTGAAATGAAGAAGAAAATAGATTTTTTGTAGTCTTGTAAGTATTCTCATGCTGGGATAGAGAATACAACAGCTTCTAAATAAAAAGCCACTTATTTTAAAGAGAATGATAGTTTTCAAAGAAAACCATTGCATACTGAAAGGTATAAACAGTTTAACTTCATTGGTATCCCTGGATATCCTAATTCATTCCCTAAGGATGTGGGTGATATAGGAGAAAAGCTCCCAAAGTTTGCAGGTAACAATGTTATTTCTTGTGAAACACATTTTAAAAAGTTCATTTATTTTGTTGATGATTTAAATATCACTCATGAGGATGTGTTAATGAAATTATTTGTTTAGTCTCTAGTAGAAGATGCTAGAGAATGGTTTAGGATCCTTCTAATGGATCTGTCATTTCCATGGATGAGTTAATTGAATTATTTAAGGATCAGTATGGTGATAAAACAAATAAAGGATTTTTGTTGAATGAATTCAACAACATCAAAAAGAATTATAATGAAGAGGTCGCTGATTTTAATACCAAATTTCAAAGAGCTATGCACAAGTTATTTCAGAAGATAAGGCTAGATGAAGAGGTATGTTTAGCAACTTATTTAAATACCTTTGATTCTAAAATGGGATATGCTCTTAGGGATAAAAACCCTAGAACTCTTACTGATGCTTATAAGATAGAAGTGAATATTGAAATGAATAGAAGAGTGTCTGGTAAATAAAATAGGAGAGATGACTCAAGGTTTAGTAGGAGCAACCTAAAAGAACTAGAGTGTAAGGAATATAAGCCTCCTCGAAACAATAGACCTTCTTACAATAATACATATAATCCTCAAAATAGAATGCAAAACCAGTCTTATGGAACTCAGTTTAAGGATGGGGAACCTATTATCCCACCTAGAAAGGAAAAGACTGATAACAAAACTCTAGACCCTCTACATAAGAATGTTGTCCATTTTTGCAATGATGATCCCTAGTGTGAAGCTTGTGAAGCCCCACATAACCATAATTTTTGCATTATTTCCTTAGATTTAAGAGTAAATGAAGAACAAGGAAATGATGAGGGTGAACAATGTGATCATAGTATGACAAATACTTATTCATGTCATGATGTAGATTCGGACAGTGAAACTGAAAATTATGATTCTTGTAGTTCACAAAGAAGGGTAGAAATTCATCATCAACAGATTTTGTTAGATAGTGAAATAGAGGAAACTGATGACCATATAAGATGTTATGCTCAAAACAATCAGGATTTTCCACTTATTATAAAAGCTTCAGATGAAGAGAAAGCTAGACTTGCTGCAAATTTAGTGAACAGAAGCAACTACCATTTAAGAAACAGAGTAGTGGGTGGTACTGGTAGTTAGCCATCAGGTGTCTTTATAAAATAAAATAAAATAGACACCAAGTATGTACAAAAAAAGGAAGGACCTGGGGAAAATGTAAATAAACATAAGGTCAAAATCATTACAAAAGCCTTAGAACCAAATGTTGTACAAGAAGGAGAATTTAAAAAGCAAGAAACAGGTACTCTTGTTCTTAAGATAGAAAGAAAAAAGCTAAAAGAACCAATTCTGAATGTACATATTGAGGAAAGTGACATTACTAATGAAAAATCAAAGTCTTCAGATATGAAATATACTCCAGTAGACATGGGTCACTTTTTGTCCCAAATGATAGTAAAGGTGCCATTTCTAGAAATGATGAGAATTAAAGAACACAAAGAGAAGGTGTTGTTGTTCTTAAACAATGTGCCCATAATAAAAGTCCAAAGTCCAGAGAATGTTGGCAAGGAACCAATTAACAAAGGGAAGGAAGTTGAATTATTAACATCTTGGATTCCTCAAATTTTTATAAATACAAATTCTTCCCCAAAAGTTGTTGACCCATTTTTTATTTCACTAATAATTAATGGAAAGATGCTAAAAAATTGTATGATTGATTCAGGAGCATCTAATACTGTTATGCCAGTGGAAATCATGAGGTCTATGGGATTACAGGTTGATACTCCTCATGGGAGATGTCAAGCAATAGAATCTAGAGAAGTCCCTATGATTGGTACCATTGAGGCTATGCCTTATAAATTATCCATATCTCCGGATGTGGTAATGACTATGAACGTTCTTGTTGTTGATATACCACCACATTATGGCATGTTGTTGTCAAGAAAGTGGAGTGCTTCAATGGGAGGTAGTATACAAAGTGATTTATCATATGCTACTTTTAACATTGCTGGAGATAATGTTAAGGTGTCAAGGGAGGGTAGAACTCCACACATGATAGAAAGATTTGAAGACACTGACATTAATTATTGCAGTGATATGGATATGGAAAATTTCAGGATACAAAAGAGTGAACTTTATTATCAAAATGAAGAGGTTGATCCTCTAAATAAAGAGTTGATTGTACAAGGTGATGGATTGTGGAAAATGTATTTTGATGGGGCTTGCTCAAAAGAAGGATCAGGGGCAGGTGTATTATTGATATCTCTATCAGGTACAACTTTTAAGTATTCCTTTTTATTAGCCTTCTAATTTACAAATAATACTACAGAATATGAGGCTTTGTTTTTAGGACTTGAGATTGCCATCAAACATGGGATTATATGTTTAAAGGTTTATGGTGATTCTGAATTGGTGGTAGCTCAAGTTAGATCCAAATATGTAGTAAAAAATGATAGATTAAAAATGTATAAATATGATATTTGGGATCAAATTAAAATGTTTGATGCCTTTGATATAAGCTAGATAGAAAGGTTAAAGAATATAATGGCTGATTTTTTAGCAAATGTTGCTTTAAAAACTGATGAATTGACCTTACATGGGGTGTCAATACTAGAAGTCAAGACAAGACCAGGTGTTCCAGATAACATTTACAACTGGCAGGTTTTTCAGGATGACCAAGATATTATGAGATTTATTCAATGTCTAGACCATTATGAGAACCAAAGTATAGATTGTAATACTTTTCTAGAAAGAAATGATGGAAATGACTATATTTTGGGAAATGAGGTTGTCTAGTTAAGTTCTAATCATATTCCTAGGGGCCTGGTTGAGCTCAAAGCATTGTTTATTAGTCAACATAATGATTCAATAAAATTAAGAAATGCCAAGGTTAAGGATTTGGAGGAAATAAATTTAGGATCAAAAAATAGTCCTCAAGTTGTTTATATTGGAAAAGGTTTAGACTCTCATATAAGGAAAAATTTGATCAAATTGTTAAGAAAATATAAACATGTCTTTGCTTGGTCATATGAGGATTTGAAAGCCTATAGAGAGGATCTTTTTCAACATGAAATCCCACTAAAGTCAGATGTGAAACCATTTAGGAAAAAATAGAGGCCTATTAACCCCTTGTTGGCTCCTAAGATGTAGCAAGAATTGATGAAGTTAAAAGATGCTGGGATAATCCAGCTAATCAGACATTCAACTTGGGTATCAAATTTGGTACCAGTCAGAAAGAAGAATGGTGATATCAGACTGTGTATGGACTTCAGAAATTTAAACATTGCTTCATTAAAAGATAATTATTCCTTGCCTAATATGGAAGCAATGTTACATAAGGTGACCGGTTGTGAGTTGTTGTCTATGATGGATGGTTTCTCAGGATATAACCAGGTCTTAGTTGAATAATCAAAATAGTACAAAACAACATTTACCACTCCATGGGGAACCTATGTTTATATCAGAATGTCATTTGGACTGATAAATGCAGGAGTAACTTTTCAAAGGGCCATGGATGTTGCTTTTTAAGAATTCATTGATTTATTTATGGTCATTTATCAAGATGATTTAACTGCATATTCTAAGAGAGTTGAGGATCACTGTGATCACCTAGGTAAGATTTTCAATAAAGCTTTAGAATATGGTGTTTCACTGAATCCCAAGAAATGTCATTTTGCAGTACAAGAGGGAAAGTTGCTTGGACACATAGTATCTAAGGAGGGGGTAAGAATAGACCCTGAGAGAGTGGAAGCAATTCAAAAAGTTATTTCTCCAAAGAACCTAAAAGGAGTACAATCTTTTTTAGGAAAGATCAATTTTGTCAGAAGGTTCATAGAAAAATTTGTAGAGATTGTTAAACCTATTGTAAAGTTGCTAAAGAAAGATGCAAAATTAATTTAGAATGAAGAAACCCAACAGGAATTTGAGAAAATAAAGAAAGCAGTATAAGAGGCTCCAGTTTTAAAATCTTCATATTATAGTAAGCCCTTTTCTCTGTTTTCATTTGCATCTTATCATACAATTGGTGTTGTTTTACTACAAAAAGATGAAGAAGGATTTGAACATCCAATAGCTTTTTATAGTAAATCTCTACAAGCTGCAAAACTTAATTATGAGATGATGGAAAAGAAAGCTTCTGCTTTGGTAAAAGTTGTAAAGTCTTTTAGGCCATATTTGGTCTATGCTTAGATACAAGCATATGTTCCTCACTCAGCAGTGAAAGATATTCATACACAGTCAGAAGTTAGTGGTAAGAGATGTAAGTGGATAACCAGAATTCAGGAATTTAACCTTGAGATCCATATTACAAAGTTAGTAAGAGGTCAAGGTCTGTCAAAACTCATGACAGAAGAAAACTTGGATTTAATACAAATAAATCATACAAAGATACATGATCAAAATATTACAAGCATAGAAAGGCAACCATTTTATACTGATATTGTGTTTTTCCTAAAAAATGGCAAGTGTCCTGATCATATGACAAAAAATCAGAAAATAAATCTGAAATTACAAACCCAAAGATACACTTTGATTCAAGGAGACTTATATTGGAAGGATAAGAATGGTGTATTGTTGTTATGTCTGGATAAATGCCAAGCTAAAAAGGTTTTAAGTGAAATGCATGCAGGAGAATGTGGAGGTCATTTTTCTACTAAAACTACTGCCCACAAGATTTTAAGGGCTGGGTACTATTGGCCCAGTTTATTCAAAGATACCTATGAATATGTTAGAAAGTGTGAGCCTTGTCAAAGGTTCTCAAATAAGCTAAAAATTTTAGGAGCTTTGTTATTAAACCCAGTAAGTACTGAAGCCCCTTTTACTATGTGGGGAATTGATTTCATTGGTGAATTTCAAGAGAAGTCTAGTGGAGGACACTGTTGGATACTTGTAGCCACAGATTATTTTACTAAATGGATTGAGGCCATTCCTACAAAAAAGGCAACAAGCAAGGTATTCACTAAATTTTTAATGGAAAATATTATGACTAGATTTGGTGTACCTTCTAAATTAGCAATGGATAATTCCATGAGTTTTAGATCAGAAGAAATGATAGATTTCTATGATAAATATGGGATTATAATATCATATTCATCCCCATATCATCCACAGGCAAATGGACAAGCTGATTCTAGTAATAAAAGTATATTGAAAATACTGAAAAGAACTCTTGAGAAGAATAAAAGGGCATGTCATACTAAATTAAAGCTAGTACTTTGGGCTGACAGAATAACAATTAAAAGAGCAACATGCAAGTCTCCATTTGAGCTGGTATATGGATTGCAGTCAAGAATGCCTATCAATAATTTATTACCAGTATATCAGTTTATACAAGAAGAATAGTTAGATGTTTCTGACACTATGCAAAATAGAATGATCCAGTTAGTAGAGTTGGACGAGACAAGAAGAAATAGCTAGAAAGAAAAAATTAAGTTACAACAGAAGATGAAATACCTGTTTGACAAGAGGGCTACTGAAAGAAAATTCCAACCAGACAACTTAGTTCTTCAGTGGAATGCAAGAGCATAAGATAAAGGAAGACACAAGAAATTTGAGTCTTTATGGCTTGGACCATTTGTTGTCTCACAGAGCTTTGGAGAATATTCCTACCTATTGAATAATATGAATGGAGAAGATTTTAATTTCCCTGTGCATGGGCAATTTCTCAAGCCCTTTTTCAACTAAGAATCGATTTTCATGTACAAGTAAGTATGTATCATACTGTAAATACTTTCCTTTAGTTGTGTAAATATTGTAAATAGTTTCCCTTCTGTAATAGGTTAGTTGGAGTCCTCATGTTTTCATGTGGTCTGCAACTAGAGATTCTATGGTTCTTTATCATAAACTGTGTTTAGTCAATCCTTAAATAGATCCACTGTTGGTTGTATTCCCAGTTTAGGTATTTACCCTAAAAATTTTGATATCTTCATGACTGAGAAGTGCACAAAATCTGAAAATGTGTTTAAAGCTACAAGGTCCCTCAAAAAATTCTATGTTTTTAGGTCAAAATCTAGAGAAATGGTAAAAAACCCTATCTTAGGTTTCATTATATGCAAAAGTGTAAAAAAACCCTAGATATGTTAATCAGGTTTATATTTCTGAGTTACTTTTTGAAAAGCTTAAGTTATAAAAAGGTCATGTGCTTTTTAAGGTTAGTCACCCAGTCTCCAAATGTTAAACAAATATTCTATTTCATAACGAGACTTAGCAATTCACTTTAGTCAGGATATCTCTAAATGGAAAAGAATATACCTTATAAGTCATGAGACTTAGCAATAAGCCTTGGTTGTGAAGTCTCCCAATGGAGAAAACATGATCTAGTGAAATGGAGATAAAAGGGTTAAGTCACAGTGTCGCGCAATATATCCTATAGTTAGTAGATTATCACGAGACTTAGCGATTCCTTCAGTCGCAGAGTCTCCAAATTAGAACATAGTTAATGATGAGTTTAAAAAGCTTCAGTCACCATGTCTCCAGATAAAAGTTCAATTAAGTAAAAGGTTTAGAGACTTGGCGACAAATTGCAAATTGAAATAAAATATATAGTGGTCGGGTAGTCGTTGGTCAAACATGATAAGTCAGCATTCTTCTAGAAACTTGCAGACAAACAAATAAAGATGAGACACGTGTTCAAAATGAATAAAGAAAAAGGCATCGGTCGCGTGGTCTCCAAATGGAAAAGTATCATCTGGCGATTAAGAGACTAAAAAATGTAAAGGTATGTATTTCACTATGGTCGCGTGGTCTCCAGATGATTTAGGGTTTCAAGAATTTATTTAGCGACTTAGCAGAGCCGTCAGATGTAGAATAAGATAAGATCAATGGTAGTCACTGAGTCTCTATAAAATTTGCATAGAGTAAAAATGTTCTCGTGAGTTTGAGACTGAGCTTTAGTCGCATAGTCTCCAAATTGAATTTAAAATGATAAAATAAAGTTTCATAAGCTTTGTCGCTGAGTCTCCAAAGGAAATATTAAAGAGTAATTTTATTCAGCAATTAAGCAACTAAGGGTTGTCACGGGGTCTTGTAAAGGAGAAGAAGTATTCAGAGACTTCACGATCATAGTTTAATAGATGAAAGGGTAACTATAGTTGTGGGGTCTCCAAATAAACTCAGAATTAGGCTATTCTTCTAGCGACTTGGATTCTTTTAGTCGCGTGATCGCTAGGAGTAAACCATAGTTAAGCTAAGGTGAAGAGAATCACATAGTTGCCAGATCTCCAGAAGAAATTAGAGTTAAGAGATTTGATCAGCGACAAGGAGATAATGCATAGTCACTAGGTCGCCAGATATGAAAAGTGATAGTTATGATAAATGGCAGTTATTGACATGACAATAAAGAGATTTATCAACCAATAGGAATGAAGAGGATTAATGTTAGAATTTGTAATCTTTCCTTGGTGTATTTATAAACCAAGGTTAGACTATTAATCTTTGTTGTAATATATTAGGATATAAGCCAAGGTATCCTAATATACTTCTTTGTCTTCTTTCCACT
>MU226986.1:6648735-6699012 GCA_018584345.1 Thuja plicata
TTATTAATTAAATCATGTTGATTTAATTAGTTAAGTTATTACTCTATGCTTAAGTTATACTTAGGCAGCTTTCTATTTCTTTAGGGTTTCCCTTTTAGGGTTTTGGTATCCTTTTATAAGGACTCACCGCTTTGTATTTCATAATAGAGATTGTATTTGGTAATTCTATTGTTGATAATATAGAAGCTCTTTTCTTTCAACATGGTTTTCCAGTCTCTGGCTTTTTGGCCACCATAGCTCTCTTTCTCTTATGTCTTGCTTCTATTCTGTGATAGGTTTGCATGTAGGTGATCTTGGGAGATTATCTTTCAGCCTAATCCTAACACCAAAGTGTTTGCACCCTTAGGTACACTTACTACACTACCATCAGAACCCATTGTCATAGTATTCTTTATTGCTCGTTCAGATGGTGGGGATGAAGTGATAGCCTCTCTCTTCTTTGAAACAAAAGAAATATTGCACTGAGCAATGCATGCATCAACCTGAAAAAAAGTACCTCTCCTAGTACCTTTAGCGAGCACCATAGAACCTCTCATTATCTTGCATCCATCTTTCAAAAAGACAACTTGCACACCTACATCATTCAGCATACTTAGAGATAATAGATTTCGTGCCAAACCTGAAATGTGCATAACTTCATTGATTCCCTTTACTCGTCCATCAGGAAATCTAATAGTGACCCTTCCACGTCCAACTATCTTTAGGTGAGAATAATCACCCAAGTACCCCTTTCCATCATCAAACTCTTCATATTTGAGAACCTATTTCGATGAGAGGTCATGTGAAAAGAAGCACCCAATTCTACCAACCACACATCATCAGATGCACGGGCTGCCAAAGCTATAATAAAAGCATCTCCATCTTCTTGAGATTTTTTGGAAGCTAAATCTGAGCCTTTCTTCTTCTTCTTTGGTTCTTTGCAGTCCCTTCGAAAGTGCCCAGATTTATCACAGTTCCAACATTTTGCCTTGGACTTTCCAGGAGTCTTAGAACTCCCACGGGATTTGGATCTGCCCTTCTTTGACTTATTGTCATTCTACTTTACTTTGTCGTTGGATCTCCCACAAACAACAAGGGCTTCCTTAGATGAATCTGAAGTCTTTCTTTGCATCTCCTTAGATAGCAGTGAAGACACCACATCATCCATACAGAATGTGACTATAGTACTTCCAAGAGCCATCACAAGATGGTCCCACAAATCTGGCAAGGAACAAAGTAGGGTCATACATCGATCCTCCTCCTCGATCTTGGCACCGAATGATGCCAACTATACAATTAATAAATTGAATGTGTTGAGATGATCAGTTACAGATCCACCTTTCTCCATTCTTAAAGAATACAACTTCTTTCTCAGGAACAACTTATTCACCAAAGATTTGGCCTGATACACAGACCCAAGCTATTTCCACAAAGAATTTGCAGTAGTATCATCAAGAACATTCAGAAGAATAGCATCTGCTAGACAATGTCTGATGAGACCCTTAGCCTTCTGATCCTTGATCTCCCAATCCACTTGAGATATCACTTTAGGTCTCACATCAAGTGAGGTAGCCTCCCATAGATCATGGTCTTCAAGCATGTCTTCCATCTTGAGTTTCCACAACTTGAAATTAGTGCCATTAAATTTCTCCACCTCCATTCTACTATATGAGGAACTTTCCATCTCAATCTGCAAATAAGATTTAGAATGCTCTGCACAAAAAACTCCCACTCAACTTGATATTAGCTCAAATAACCCTACCCAACAACTAGGATCAAAATTTTATTAGGCTCTGATACCACTTGTAAGGAAACTCAGGTGCGGAAACAGCTTCCTACACTTATCTCTAAAGGAAAGTATTGTGCAAATTATTTTAAATCCTTACAATTTCAGATTTGTTAACTAATTTAACAATGATATTGCAGACATACACCATGCATACAGAAAATAGATAATGACACAATGATTTACCCTAGGGAAAACCTTTCGGTAAAAAACCCCAGCACTCCAAAACCTGCACAGTGTATTATCTTCAACACAATGGTTACAACACACTTGCAATGCAATTTTTTTCAGGAGACAATCGACATTCAAAAACAAATCCAGTAGCACCAGATTATACCAATAATACACTCGTTTCCTATCCTAGTCTGCAACCCTAAAAAATGTTTATATCATGCACTTTCCTTTTTAGGGACACTTCCAAAGATAGCCGTATTAGGGTTTTACCATTCTCTGAGAAAATAGGAACCTGAACCCCATGATTGTAGAAGAGTGTACAGTACCCAACTTTATCAGTTGCCACATATCTTACATGTCTTCACCCATCATTGAATCTTCTAGAAATATCTCTTACATGTCATAGGAATCCGTCATAACCGTTTCAGCCATGATCTCCTTACACACAATTCAAGATGCTGACACATCAAGTGGAGTGACACATCAACATGCCAACTAGACATGTACACTCACACTTAATTACATTATTTGCAAGAAATACATTTTATAAAACAAATAATAAGAATAGGAATTATCCAAGGTTGAGACACCTTATTCCTAACAGATTCATTGAGAAAAAGGTATTTTGATCTATTGCAAGATTTTTATACTATGGATACTTTGTTGGTATTTAATGTTAGTGAGAGGCCAAGATACAAATTCATGAAACATCCTTACAAATATACAAAAGATGATCTCGAAGGCACATTTTTGCAAACACCCTATGACATGCTTCACGTGGAAGACATTAGGGCATACGTTTACTGCAAATATGAATCATTGGGAGACATTGAGATATTCAAAGAGATGAAAGACATTATAAAAGGTGATGGATCTTAGAAGGATGAGTTCTCTCATTTACAAAACCTTAGTGTTATGCGAATGACATAACTTTATGAGATCGACGAATAAGAATGGATTAAGATTTTTCTTAGTAGAGTTCATGATCAGTTTCTATGGATAAGTGAGCAGTCTATTAAGATTTCTAGTGAGATGATCCATGATGTGACATGATTGGATAATACTGGCATTATCCCAATAGTAGAGAAAAATATGAAGAAACAGGTAGAAATCCTAACACATTCCAAATGGGATAAGAGGGAAATGACCATAGCCGACATCTTTCAACAAGATGTGAGGTTGATTTCTATGATTTTGGGGTATAAACTTCATTACAAAAGCTGACCTAATTTGGTTTTCACAAGATTCATTATGATGGCCTATAAGATGGCGAAGGAGAATGTAAAATATAATTTATACGAGGTTCTCAGACAACAATTCCTAGAGAATGTCAAGCAGCTCAAGCAAGACAAATCAAAAGCATTTAGGTTTGGGTCTCTATTATTACATATCTATATTCATATAGTACATAAATTTTATGGAATACACCCTAGGGCATGGAAAGATAGCGAACCTATTGACATTCAAGTTAAAAATAGTTATAGGAGACAAAAAAACACTTGGGTAGATGGAGAATTGTTTTCCATGTAAAAATTCTTCAAAGGAAAATGAAGGAAAGAGTAAGAATTCCTAAGGAAATTATTGAGAAATATAGAGATACAATTTGTTTCATAGTTGAAACTTATTATGTATGATTTGAGGCAGTTTAACCTAGGAAGAAGTGGAGTTACCCTATGGGCTATGAGGTCAGTGTAAAATTTCTTACAATGCAAGTAGAACATGTCTTATCTCCTGAAACTGATCCTTTTGAAGCAAGATGGGGAACATATGAAGAAAATAAACAAAATTCAGAGAGGAAAATACTAGAGTAGCATGGAAAAACAAAGTTTAAAATCTAGTCGACAATCTTGCAACAAAGGCTAACATTCCCAAAGATGAGATGAAAGAAGCTAGGAAGAATATTGTAGAAGGAGTTACTAGGTTGGAAAATACTACTCCTACAACCCTGCCACCACCTGAAGCTATAGAGGTTACTATTCTGCCTCCTACTATGGTTGATGTACCAGATACCACCCCTATACCACCCAAGAGGACATTATAGACAAAGAAAGCAACAAAGATTCTTGTGAGAAACACAAGGTCCTCCAAAAAAAATTCAGCACCTAAAAGATTGAGGATTGTTGTAGAAGAGAAGGAAGTAGAAAAGAAGAAAGTAGAAGAGAATAAAGAAGAAGAGAAGAAAGAAGAAAATAAAATTGAGGAAAGACAACTTTGGAAACCGGATCTAAAGATGTTGGCAAAGACAATTATTGATCAAGGAAAGCTAAATCAACTACCTATATACTATGAGAGGTATGATGAGAATGATAAAATTTTGATTGAAGACTTTGTCATTGATCATATGCTAGTGTTCAAAAAGAATCTACTTGAAATTGAAGGTAGTATTCCTAAGGATTTGTATGAAAAATTAGAAATAAGGAAGCAATTATCACTCACAAAAGATGAACATATAAGAAGGAAAGCCATAGATAATATGCTACCAGTTGTTACATATGATGAACATGAGAGGAAATTGAAAGCCATAAAACCCCTACAAAGAATAAAAGCAGGCTTAATAAAAATTATGAGGAGAAAGTATGATGAGGTCATAGAGGATACTCATAAAGCTATTGATAAGGTACTAATGGAGACAAAACCTAAAAATCCTTCACCTCCTAAGCCCAAGAATACTAAACCCAAAACTATTATGAGAGGAGAGTCCTCTAAAACTATAGAAATATGCATTGACTCATCAAATGATGGAGATGATAGCAGTCAATTTTTAAGTACAGTTAAACAACCCGATTTCTTTGTTGCTAGTGTGCCTATGTCTTTGGACACTTCGTAGGATATAAGTGACCCTTTTCAAGGGAATATAGATACTATTTCTAAAATAGATGGAAGTGGTGAACATAGTGAAATTAATATAAATGAGACAGAGAAGGAAGAAGCCACTAAGGAAAATCTGAAAGAAAGTTCAGTGTTGGATAAGAGGGAATCATAAACTAAGTTTGAAGTAAAATAAGAAACAAATGTATCTATTCCTATTTCTTCAGCTTTATTGTTAGCAAGTGGTGATAGACCTCTGAGTACTGATGTTGATGGTATGGATGAGGATGAATTGTTGAAGTTATCAAACATAGCCTTTTCTAAGGCTAAGGAGAGATCAGAATAGAAAATAGAGAAGAAGTCAAAGGTTCTGGAAAGAGTAGTTGATAGTATCAACAAACTTCTACCCTACCTTTCACTTTCCAGGGAAGTGATACAATGGAAAAATTGAACAAAATACTTATTGAATTTGATTTTCATTTTAACTCTTTAGAGAAGGCCACAACAATCAGAGCTGGAAAAGATTACATGGCAAAGAAGCTGGAAGAGATATGCAAGTCAATCAATTAGGATTTGAGTATAATGGATAGCATTATTGCTAAAGTGAAGTCTTGCATAATTCATGTAAGGAAGTTATACAACTACTATATAAATCCTCTTATGCACTTGAATAAATAGATGACATCATTGAGATTGACAAAAGGACACTAGATGAAATGGTAAAGAGTTGTAGGTCCTCCTCACAACCTATCACTGAGTTGGATAAGGAAGTTTCCAAGCTGTTAGACAAAATTAGTGTGCTTGAGACTGAGAAAGGGAGAGTGTTGGGAAGTGTACGCAATGAGATAAAATTCTGTAACACTCAACAAAGAGGTTTATTAGCACTCATTTACAATGGGGGAAATCAAATGGAAATAACTACTAAAATTGAAACTATGAATCAATAAAATGTACAAGAAAATAAGAGAAAATAAATGAATACAAACCCAATTGCTTGAAGCTTCTATTGTCTCTCTCTACTCCTTTTGAAATGTTGTTTTTGATTCTTAGTATTGGTGTGGGCAGCATCTATGACTTGGGAGTGTCAATAATATGCTATTGAAATGTGTGATCACAAGATGGCTTGAATTCTAGAACCAATCTAACAGAGTAATGACGCATGTGAGCTTGAAATCCTAGATCCTTCAAATTGTTATGAAGGGTTTGTTATATAGGAATTGAGAATGAGATGAACAGTCAAGACCAATCCCAAAGATAGAAAGATGAATATTTGAGATCAAAGGGAACTGGAGAAGACATCAGTAAACTCCACCTCTTCAACCGAGAGAGAGGAGGTAGAGTTTGGTTAACCGAAGAGCTAATTTTGAGTTACCTTTTAGAACTGAAGAGGTGGGTGGAGTAACCAATGTGAACTGGAGAGATGAGTGGAGTAACCCATGTGATCTGATTAAGGATTATCTCTTTGAAGATAAATGAATATTTAACTCATTTTTAAAATTAAAGTTTTCAACATGTGAGATAATTGAATTATTTTTTATTTAGAATTGCTTTATTGAATGAAATTAAATTAATTTAATTGAAACTAATTTAATTGGAAGAATTTAATTAGTAAGTTTAAATATTTTAATTTAAACTTTAGGAAATTGAATTTAATTAATTAATTAATGGAAATTAACCAATTAAGGTTAATTAATTAAATAAAATTAATTATTTAATTAATTTTGGGAATTTGATTAGATGATTTGGAGAATGAATTTAGAAGAAAATGGATGATTAATTAATGATTAGATAACCATTAATTAATAGATGAAAATTGGTGTTTCTAAGGTAAGGTCGCAAGTATGTCCAATTTAGGGTATCTACATTTGCCCCTCTTTGATACAATGTGATTCATCATGTTGTGTTGAAGAATTTTCAGATTTGATCCTGCCCTAGCTTGCCCTAGTGACAATAGGTGGACTATATGCCCCCTCCAAAAATTAAGCATAGAAAATACGTCAGATGAGCATTAATTTGTTGAAAATGTGAATCACTATATGATGATGATGAATGCATTCCTATGTTAGTTATGATGTTATTGATGATGGATGCATTGATTATATGATCTACTATATACATATTTTGGATTTTTCTTATGCAATAAATGAATGCAATCTACTATGCACAAAATATCTGAGTAAATGTGTGTGTTAGTTAGAAGAAAGTTAAATGGAATTGTTTCATTGGGATGGATTGATAGATATGAATTGATAGAATGGATGGTTGATGTTTGAGAAATATGAATTGATAGAATGGATGAGTGACCCAAGTCGCTACCGTGTTTCCAATTTTTGTCATTATTGCATATTTTTATGAAATTATGAAGAGTGTCCAATGCATCCAGATCTCAAACCATCTAGATACTGCTATGAAATCTTGATAACCAGAAGGAGTAGAGAGATTGAATAGAAAGAAAACTTAGTCTGCCCAGATATTGACCATCTGGATACATCTATGTTCCCTATTTTGAAAAGAAAGAGAGCCAAAAGCACCAAGATGTTGACCATCTAGATATTGCTTTGTTCTATGACCATCTGAAAAAGATAAAACCAAGATAGAATTCCAATGTCGCACCTAGATCTCAGACCATCTGGATACTGCCATGAACTCTTGATTTTGAAAAGAAAGACATAAAACCAAGATAGAATTCCAAAGCACCCAGATCTCAGACCATCTGGATACTATTATGAACTCTTGATTTTGAGCAAGTAGATAGCATAGAAGGAATGTCCAATTATTTCCCAGGGTTAAGCATAGATTATGGAACTGTGTGACTGCCAGATAAGTGACAGCACCTACCGCATTTATCCTAAATCATCATGGCCCTAGAATTGAAGTGAACATTAAATAGACAATAATCAAAGCAAATAAGTCATGATCTATCATAGCTACTCTCCTCACTTGGTGGATCTTGGATTAGCATAAGGACATAACCGTGAAATATAGAATGGCATCTGACTGACGACTGACCTAGTCAACATTTTGTTTGTTCCTTGTTTCAGTTTGATTCTCTTGATTGGCTTGACTCTTTTGATAGGCTTGATATGATTGATTTTCTTGATTGTGTCTGGTTTCAGTAATAGATGACTCATATAAGACTGACCTATCTACATTTGAGTGTATCCATCACTGTGTAAGATGATTGATTGATTGATTTTGATCTTTTTTGGTGGTTGATCAAGCTGTGTCAAATGGGCCCAATGCTGATTCACAAAGCTCATGGTTTTGACATTTAATAGATTGGCTTGGTCGCCCGTTTGCTTACTAAGAGATTTGATAGATTGATAAAGCTATGTCATATGGGCCCAATGCTGATTTGGAAAGCTCATGAATTTGACTTTGATTGACTTGGCTTGATCGCCCTTTTCTTTTTCGATAACCGAGTTGGTTTTATTGCTTGGGATTTTGCGATTTCTTTATTGTTTTTGATGAAGATTGATTTTTTCAGGACATTTAGAATCGCCCCCTAGTCTGGTGGACTATTAATAACCATGGATAAGTGTTGGTACTTAGAGGGGATTGTACTTCTACATATAGATTGGGTAGTTATCCTTGCACTCAAAGTTTTCTCAGGCTTTTGATCTTGAAGTTTATTGATGGTGAAGCTGGATTTGAACACTTGGCACTTGTTTGCCAGGTTTTCACCAAGGTACCTACTCAATAATGCCTATTTTCTAGGTTTTCATTGAGAGAGTGATTTTTTTTCTCTTTAATTTTTGGCTTTTTTGATTATTTTTTTTGTTGTCAAGGCGCCTGTTTGCCAGGTTTTCACCAAGGTAACATTTTGTATTTTTTGACTTTTTTAGTATTTTCTAGATATGTAGATAATTGCCTTAACCATTGAGACCTCAAGCATAGAAACTCTTGAGGTGCATGCTATTTATGTATCCAGGGAGCTGATCTCCTTCTGGTGTTTCCAGTTGGTATGCCCCATTCTGGGTAAAGTTGACAATGACATATGGTCCTAGCCAGTTAGGCTCAATCTTTCCTAGTTTCACTCTCTCTTCTTGGTTGTTTTGATTTTCCATGAGGACGAGGTCTCCTACCTCAAAGGTGCATGACCTCAATTTATTATGATAGTTCCTTCTAAGGTGATTATGATAGCCTTGTAAGTGGTTGAATGCATTTTTTATTTTTTCGTCTAATAGTTCCATTTCACTGAGCCTTGCTACTCTGTAGTATTCATCTGAAATTCGGTTCTTCAATGATATCCTTAGGGATGAGATTTCCACTTCAAAGGGTAGGATGGCCTCTAATCCATATAATAGGGAGAAAGGAGTGACTCCTATAGGTTTTCTCACAATAGTTCTGTATGTCCATAATGCAAGACTAAGCTGTAAATGCCAGTCTCGCCCTAATTTGTTAACTATTTTCTTCAAGATTTTCAAAATGGTTTTGTTTGTCACTTCAACTAGGCCATTCCCTTGAGGATAATAAAATGAAGAGAAACCTTGTTTGATTTGCAACTGTTCACAGAGATCTTCAACATCTTTTTTTTGGAAAGGTGTACTGTGATCTGTCAAGATGGTTTTAGGAATTCCATACCAACAGATGATAGTATTGAGTATGAACATTGAGATCTAATTTCCAGTTATGTAGGTGAGGGGAATTGCTTCTACCCATTTAGTGAAGTACTATGTTGCTTCTATGATGTATTTATGTTCATTATCTGAAGATTGTGTAATATTTCCCACTAGGTCAAATCCCCACATAGAAAATGGTAATGGTGAAGTGATAGGATTTAGCTCTTGGGCTGGTGCATGGATGAGCTCTCCATGAATCTGACATTGCCTACACATTTGTACATAGTTGTTTGCATCTATCTCTATTGTGGGCCAGTAGCATCCCATGTGGATGATCTTTTTAGCTAAGTTGTTGCCACCTCCACGGGTTCCACAAATTCCTTCATGTACCTAGTACATAACTCTCTAGGATTCCATAGAAGTGAGACATCGTAATAGCATTTTGTCTAGAATTTGTCTATATAGAGTAGTTTCAAGAATGGTGTACCTAGAGGCTTTGCGAGAGCAAGATTGGTATTTTTGAAAGTATCATCCTCTCTCTGCTTCCCAAGAGGGGAATCTATTGATATAAGACTCATCAGGTTGAGCTTTAACCTTCAACCTTGTGTAAGGCCCTCCATGAGGTGTTTGAGACATAGTGTAGTCTAGATTTTGTGACTAAAACAAGTGATATAAAGAAAACAAAAAGGATAACCTTTCTAGGAGAGTCCAAATTATGTTTGGACAAGGGTAAATCTAAGGATAGATGTTGATTTATCTTGATCTCAAAGTTTTGGTGATGTAAGAATAAGATTTGTCAACCTTTACCTAGGACAAAGTCACTGATAGATATGATGATGATGTTTGAGATAATGGGATCAAGATATTTCGAGTCTGAACTTTAGAAATAACAATGCTTGGAAGATAATCGTGCTTTCAAAGAAAGAATAATCTTCAATGTTTAGAGATTCACACAATGTTCTTCACATTTATCTGGGATAGACACTGGTCTCTGACACAAAATGGAGAGTATTTTCAAGGTTTTTAGGTCAAAAAAGGTGTAAAAAAGTCTCTGGTCAATTGCGACAAAAATCACCGATTGTAGTAAAGTGATTGGTCAATTGCGGTGATCTATCACTGATTGTGATAATAAACAGATCAATTGCAGAAATAAAAATAAAAAATGTGAAAAAATTCTGTCAGTTGCAGCAGAATGCAGGCAATTATGGCAAAGTGGAAACAGTATAAAAAAGACTCAAAAATAGGCCTCACTGTCTGACGAATTTGATTTTCTGGAACAAGGTTTCTATTTTGAAAGATAGTTGATGTTGACAACCCTAGACTTTAACACGTTTTACTCATTTTGACAATTTTTGATGTTTGTTTTGCATTTTGGAAACTGATCAAAGAACAATCACAATAGACAATGTGTTTTGAAGAATGAATGTTCTATAACTTTTTCAAGTTGAAATTTTATCACGAGGTCTCAACAATGAACATTCAAATTAATCTAAGTCAATGGCTTCAAAATGTAATATTATAAGCCCAATGCTTGAATGTTCGTTAGCTCACACAACAATTGTCACACTACTAGGACACGAAGGTTTACAACGTAGGTGCACTTTTTTTTTCCATTTCCAGATATTGTTGCTGTATAGTGAAGATCTCTTTCACTACACAAATATCTTGGAACACATATATTGCGAATATTGGGGGGAAATTCTGCAACCCCTTGCACTATAATAAGGTATCTATTTGGAGGTAAACCGGGTTGGCCTCTAATTAATAGGTTCTAGTAGGGTTCGTGGCATCTATCCAATCAGTTTGTACATGTGTGACTCACTTAAGAGCCTAGTTGACCACACTGGCTCCTTAGGGATATTCACCCTATTGAGACTATCATCAACACACCTCGCCCGAGCTTGGCTAGATATAAAATGGAACTTTGGTTTGTGTCTTGTTTATATATCGATCACAAGGATTACTGGTTTAAGGTCATTTTTTGAGGAAGAAGTGCATTCCCCAGACAGGCCTTTCTAAAAAGTATAAAGGTGTTTAATTTAACAGATAGTGTGCAATTAGTGCACAAAGGATGCAAGACACAAGGTTAATCGCTTAAACCCCAAATTTGAAATGTGAACTAAGCTAATCACCCATACAAGTAGAATGTTAAATTTTAGAGCCCAAAAGTAGGTGATGATTGCTTGTTTGATTTTAGAGCACCAAGTTTGAAATGTTGTTTGCCTTTGTTCAATTCTTAACCTCCATGTCAATTTTAAGCACCAAATTTGAAAATGTGAGGTTCAAGATGTTTGGCATACACTGTTCATTTTAAGCACCAAAATTGACAAATGAGTAATTTTTATGTTGCTTTGTTAGATATGTTTCCACACCACAAGCTAAAATGACAAGTTAGTACCAAAAATCGTCTAACTAGGAATCAAAGAATAACCAGCAACTCCCGGATTGTTAAGAGCACTAAGGGTAATTGTGACTTTGTACTTAGCTATGAATCGCTTGATAGAATCTAGATATTTGTTGTAAGCCTTGGTTTGATTTTCCTTTGCTATAGCTAAGATGGATCTTTGTTGCGTGTGATAATTGATGATCCTTATTATGGAAGTTCTCAGTAATCTAGCACCTGGGGTGCGTCTGATTATCCTCTTGGACATTAGTCATTTTCTCAATCTTGCACAGAAATCAAGAAAGAACACACAAAAAGAAAACTTTTCAAAGATCTTTCTTTCCTGAAAATGTTTCTCAGAAAAAATTAAAAACCAGAGAATAAAGTCCTTGTATAATTTCAATACCTTTCCAAAAATGTAAATTTTTTTATAATAAATGTTGATTTGTGTCCAAAATTAATTTTTTTATGAAATAACATAAAAAAATTATAAAAAATCATAAAAAATATAGAAAATTCTGAATTTTGGACTGTATCTTTCTTACATAAAAATATACCTGCACATTTTTTTTAGATCATAATTCCTTAATTTGTGCCCTAGGGACCCATTTTATCAGAAAAAATTAGTTTTAAAAGATTTGTTATTTTTGCAAAATAATTTCATAGAAATTAAAATCAAAGAGAATAAACCCCCTCTATAATTTAAATACCTTTCTAAAAATGTACTTTTCTTGAAAAGAAACTATGATTTGTGCCCATAAATGATTTTTTTATGAAATATCATAGAAAATTTATAAAAAAAATAAAGAAACTCTGAAAACTCTGAATTTTTGTTTGGGGCCTCCTTAGATCAACATCAACCTGCAAAAAATATTTCATAAAAATATTCCATGTGGTTTGAAAGATATGACCAAATTTCACGCAGGGTGTAAGTTCACGTCGGGTTCACCAAAATTTACAAAATGGGATCAAATTATGTAACACTCAACAAAGAGGGTTAGGAGCACCAATTTGCAATGGGGGAAATCAAATGGAAATAACTACTAAAAATGAAACTACGAATCAATAAAATGTACAAGAAAATAAAAGAAAACAAATGAATGCAAACCCAATTGCTTGAAGCTTCTATTGTCTCTCTCTACTCCTTCCGAAATGCTATTTTTGATGCTCAGTATTGGTCTGGGTAGCATCTATGACTTGGGAGCATCAAGAATATTCTATTGAAATTTCTGATCACAAGATGACTTGAATGCTAGAACCAATCTGATAGAGTAATGACGCATGTGAGCTTGAAATCCTGGATCCTCCAAATGGTTATGAAGGGTTTGTCATATAGGAATTGAGAATGAGATGAACGGTTGAGATCAATCCTAGAGATAGGAAGATGAATGGTTGAGATCAAAGGGAACTAGAGAAGCCATCAGTAAACTCCGCCTCTTCAACTGAGAGAGGAGATAGAGTTTGGTTAACTGAAGAGCTAATTTTGAGTTACCTTTTAGAACTGAAGAGGTGGGTGGAGTTACCCATGTGAACTGGAGAGATGGGTGGAGTAACCCATGTGATTTGATTAAGGATTATCTCTTTGAAGATAAATGAATATTTAATTCATTTTTAAAATTAAAGTTTTCAACATGTGAGATAATTGAATTCTTTTTTATTTAGAATTGCTTTATTGATTGAAATTAAATTAATTTAATTGAAATTATTTTAATTGGAAGAATTTAATTAGTTAGTTTAAATATTTTAATTTAAACTTTAGGAAATTGAATTTAATTAATTAATTAATGGAAAGTAATAAATTAAGGTTAATTAATTAAATAAAATTAATTATTTAATTAATTTTGAGAATTTGATTAGATGATTTGGGGAATGAATTTAGAAGAAAATAGATGATTAATTAATGATTAGATAACCATTAATTAATAAATGAGAATTAGTGTTTTTAATGTAAGGTCGCAAGTATGTCCATTTTAGGGTGTCTACAAGAAGATTTGGTGTGATGAGGAGTCTAATCACTCTGAAACTATCAATTTTGGAGAAACACCTTTCTGATATGGAGAAATTGAAGAAGGGTTTTATTGAAGACATGCCTACAGAACTAAAGGCCATTAAGATTTCATTTTTTTCTCTGAATGGTTTGATTCATGGTAGTCAGATCTTGGTGAAGACATGGACAACAAAGATGAAGATCTTGGAAACCTCTTTCCAAGATGTACTTCACATGGTATGAGCTTTTGATGTGTAGTTCTAAAATTTTGATGTGTACATAGATAAACATTTTGAGTATACCTTTCTCATTGATGTCAAAGGGGGAGTAATGAGTATGAAAAATGCAGTTAATCAGTAGTTTGGTATTGAGAACTTAGTCATTTTTCACTAAGTGTTTCCATCATCGTACAAGGGTGATATTATAGGAAAGTGGCTTTATTAACATAGCATAGAGGTTTTCATTAATGGAAACACTACTCATTGGCATGGTTTCTTGAAATACAATCCAATTTTGGATATTCAGTTTTGTAAAATGAATAAGTCTAGGATGCAGTTAATAGGGTACAGTTACACAGTTTTGATCAGCGATCATAGTATGCATCGAACTAAGTCATGAAATCTTAGAGGAGTGTACTATGGGATGTAACAAACCTTCAGTTAAGGTCGCTTTCATTTTGAAGTTCACTAGACAAATTTTCAACCCATTGAAGATATGCAAAGGCAATACAATAGTGATACAAGGCATATGAATGGTCACAATAATTAAGAGAGTATTTTGCAGAATCCAGAAGTGCTACTTTGGATTTGGATAAGGTCCTACCCTATTTTGGTTTGTGTATGACCTTTGACTATGTATTTCCTATTTGGTTAAGTGTTGGAAATGTTTTGTGATGTTATTGTGAGTTGACTGGGAGAATATTTGAGATAGAGTATATAAGTAAAAAAAAATTATGATGAGAAGTAGTGTAAAAAATGTGTAGATGCATTGTGATGTCAAAATTAGACAACATATGTTGTAAGCTTTAACTAGGACTACTTGAGCATAGAAGATTCTTGTAATAGTTCATATTGATAAATATTTATAATATATAGTCTTGTTTTGTAAGAACAGTGAGCTCCTTATATACCCCTAACATGGTTTATATCCTTTAACAAGGATATGTACTAAATGTAATATTCATCTCCTAATAGGGATAGGTCTCCTAACATGGACACTATACTTCTTGGTACATCATTTGTCAGTATCATCCCCACAAGGGTTTTCCCTTGGCCAGGGTTTCCTTGTGAAAAAATCATGGTGTTATGAGTTTTTTACATTATGTGTATGTTATTCTTATTTAAATAATTGCATGGTTAAGCTTGAATTTTTTAAGTTTGATATTAAAGTTTTGTAATATTGATTCAACCCCCTCTTAGTATTACTTAATCCTAACAAGGCATGTAAATGTTCAAGCACCATTTCAGTAGTGGGGGTTAGATTTTATTGGAGAGATTCCAGGAAAGTCAAGTGGTGGTCACTCATGGATTTTGGTGGCTACTGATTATTTTACCAAGTGCATGGAGGTTATCCCTACTAAGAGAGCTACAAGAAAAGTGGTGGTAGACTTCAATTTTGAGAATATTATTATCAAATTTGGATACCCTGAGAAAATAGCAGCAGACAATGCTATGCATTTCAGATCTGATGAATTTGATGCATTTTGTCAAAAGTATGGCATTCAAATATCTTACTCTTCTCCATACCATCCACAGGGAAATGACCAGGCTGAATCAAGCAATAAAATCTTGATTAAAATCATCAAGAGAGTCCTAGAAGACAACAAGAAGTCTTGGGATTCCAACTAAGGTTTTCATTATGCGATGACAAGGTAATTTTGAAAAAGACAATTGGATTTGCTCCCTTTGACCTTGTATATGGTATTCAAGCCAGATTACCCCAAAATAATTTGATGCAAATGTACAATTTTATGTAAGCTTATAATGAGGACTTGGATGATGAGATGAGGATAATAATGAATGATCTAATGGAAATACATGAAACAAGAAGATAAAGATATGAAATAAATGCAAAATTACAATTGTAGATCAAAGATTTATATGACAAGAAAACCACTATCTAAAAATTTGAAGTGGATGATATGGTCCTCGTGTGGAATGCTACATTAGAAGACAAGGGAAGACATGGAAAATTTGAGCCTCTCTAGTTAGGTCCATATTTTATTGACAACAAATGAGGTGAAGGCTCATGTTTGTTAAAAAACATGACTTCAGAAATTCTCAAATTGTCAGTTCATGGACAATTCCTGAAACATTATTTCTCTTGGAATAATGGACTATATCCATGAACAGTAGGTAGGTTGTATATATGTTTATGGTTTTTCTTGTGTGCTTCAGGGTTAAGTTTTTTATCTATTTTTTAGGTTTGGTCTGCTTAATCTTGAGATTATGAGATCTTTCTATGCCTGAAAGAGACATACATCCCCAATTAGAGCCACTGTGAGGACTGTAAAATTTTGTCTATGTCTTTGTCAAAATTTCTTCAAATTTGACATTTACTGGTTTTTCCTTGTCAAAATGTTTTCATTTTTTGAGAAAATGCAGTTAGTAATCAAGATGGAAAAAAGTCCTAAGTTCAAGATGGTGTTATACTATTTGTCTTTGCAAACTACCATGGTAGTCAGTTAAGGTCAAAATACCTTTTTTGTGCTTTATTTCTATGTCGCAAGTTGTTTCTGGTCAATATTTTCATGTATGTGAGTTAACAATGTTTGTCTAACTATTAAGCAAAATATCACATTATTTGATTGAGTTAATATTTTATGCTTGTGATCTTGTGACATAGTTAAGTTCCATTGTGTTACAGGATCATAACAGTTTTATCTTATTATACAAAATAGTTGCGACCTTGAGAAGCAGTTAAGTTAAGGTGTAGTGCAGTGTCATAGGTCAGTAGCTTGGTTAAGTTTTAATGTTGTGACCTTGCACTGAGGTTAAGTCTGGTGGTTAAGTTATGACTGTCGCAAGATCACATGACAATTAACGATTAGTTCCAAATAGTTGCAATAGTCGTCTGCTAGTGGTTAAGTTTAGTTTGTCACAAGTTTGCAAGTTGTTTTAACAGATAAATTGCTAAGGTGGGAATATGCATAGAGGCACCATGTATCTCATTTTGCAAAAATAACTAGCGTTTATTGCAGGCCTCAATATCTCAAGTTTTTTATGAAGGTTATGAAGATGGTTGCGATAGTACGAGAGACCACCACGTGTCTAAATGAGATTTAAAGTAAAATATTTTATCGTGGCATCACAAGGTTTGAAAGAGATTCTATTGTTATCTCATGGTGTTTCCAGATGCTTCCACATATCTACAGTATAATGATCAATGGATGGCATAAGGTCACAAGATTCCTTTGCTTCAAATTTTAAAGGTTGCGACCATGTGTAGAGGTTAAGGATAACCATTGGTGAAAGGTCATGAGGTTATGATGCAGTTTTCTCTTAAAGTTGTTACCATGCGAAGGTGACTATTATAGTTTGTCACAAGATCACAAGACATGATTTTAAGTCATAAATCCAAGCTCGATGCCTTGAAGATAGCTGAATAAAGTTGAAAAGTGAAAAGTGAGGTATGAGTCGAATGGATTCTTGACACGATAGAGATTTTTTAGATGTGTTGGTATATTTTTCAAATGATTTTTAAATTACTCAAGGTTTCTAAATTCACGACCTGATGAAATGACCATTTTATTTCTGCGACTAACTATAGTTATTATGAATGTATGACATTAATGGTGAGTTGATGGAAAGAGATTTGGTACTCGAGAAGAAGATTTAAAGTGGTATCCATAGCCATAATTTGTGCATCTAATCACTAATCTTGTTTCCTATGATATAGTGAGACAAACTTGAGATTAAGCCATTGCATTTGCAGAAAGAATAAGTGCATCAAAGAAGCTTTTGTGTCTGGTTTGAGGAGTTGCTTATTTTGAAAAATGTCAGAGTCAAGTATGTTCACTCAGTCAACAGCTGTAGTGAAGAAAAAGAAGGATAAATTCTTAGAAGAATGGGTTCAATTGTTGCCCAGGTCGTCGAATGGAATATCAGCTAATGCTCAGGCATGGAAGGAAACTTATTATTGGTGCAAGAACCCAAACACTCTTGGTTCTACCGAGTCCTCTCTTTTCTTGATCTTTTTCAATAATAGAGTGAAAGATGTCCCAGTGTGCATTCCATGGGTTTTAAACATGGATAAATGATTGTTCCTGACATCTTCATAGATGTTGACCTAGTAAAGTTATTGGAAAAACATTATTTCCCACTCACCAAATGCATCAGGAAGAAAAACAAAGTTGCTCTGGTAAGAATTGATAGAGGTAGATTCATAGAAGCATTTGGCATATCTAGAGCCATGAGCATGGACATAGACCTGGATGAAGAAAATAGCTAGTATTATTTGCACAAGAATGTCTTAAAGAAGAATTAAATTCCCAAGTTTATGAGCGGGGAGAGAAGAATGCCTACACCAATCCCAGACAATGTGAAAGACCCTTATGATCTAGAAAATTTCCATAACTACTTGAAGTATACGGCGTATGGTATGTATAAAGTATTGGGAGTAGAAGGAGGAAAGACGATAGGTGAAGATTTGTCAATGTTGGCTATGGACATTCAAAACCCTTATGTGAACAAGGAATATAACTACGTGGGTTACAATATAGTCAACAAAATTCAAAATGAACTGGAGGCTATAGAGAGAAATCCTTCCAAGACTGAATTCAAACATTATTCAATCCTAATGCATCTCATTCAGTTTTACAATGCTAACCACATGAATAAGGATTTGATCCTATTGAAAGAGGATATGGTTATGTTGATGCCAATTCAACTATGGACAAGGGTATGAGAATGCACCACTTACTCTTCTTCCTTTTTTACATTTTCAAAATTGGATTGTAGACCCTATTAGAGAAATGTTAGGTGAAAGAGAGGATAGAATCCCTCTTGACATCAAAAGAATGATTATACCTCTGCATGCAAATAGTAAGGGACCTATAAGGCATAATTGGGGTAATGATTTTCTTTTTGAGAATTTTAAAGTTATTAGGGTCTATGGGAGTCCTCAGCCACCTCATATTTTACCAAAATATGTCCCTCTTAGGGTTGGAATTGTTGGATTCATTTTGCAATTAATACTGGTTAAGAAGGAATACCTAGGCCCAAAGAAGAAGAAGGGAAATTCTCTACCCAGGTTAGTGGTATTAGGTGATTTCACCATAGGAAAATGGGCTTTGGATCCCCTTAATGATTTCTTGAGGTATTACATATTATATACTACAAAGATGAGAATGTGTGATCCTGAGGGATTTATGAGAGTTAATTTGAAGGAGATGGAAAATTTTTCTTTGCAACTTCATGAGGCATTGCTTCAGGAGGATATTATAAAAACCCCAATTATTCTTGTTGAGTTGAATGAGAAAAGAAGAAAATGGAATAATATCCAAAGAATTGAAAGGGAATTAAAATAAATGGATCCCTCTTTCCCTAGTTTTTATCGTGAGCTTAGATATTGGGATAAGATGAAAAAATTACTTGAGAAATGTGATGAGATAATGGAGAAGATGCCTGATGTACTTGTAGGAGTAGAGGCCAGGGTTAACCCTGTGACTGTTGAGTCATATCATGAAGATGTACAATTCAGGAGAGAATATTATGTGAAAGTAGAGGAGGAAGATGAAGTTGCATCTTCTCAGAGACCAGCAACCAAAAGACAAAAAAGTTGAAAATGCTTCTAAGGTAATGAAAGATACTACTAAATCAGTAGTTACTGAAAAAGTTCCCTATTTCCACGAGTTCAAACAATCTATGAGGGATGAAAAAAATCCACTAGAAGGTGAGGGAACTAGGGAATTAATTTTATTACTGGTTACCCAAACATATGATAAGTTGTTACTTTCTAATTTTTTTATGTAGGATGATGACTTCATCCAGACAGAGGAGTTAAAGAGTTTTATTTTTAAGTTAAAATAAAATAAATTAAATATCAATTTGGGTCATGAAGATGATACTGAGGAAAACAACAAAAGACTTAAAGCATTGCAGGAATATAATCTTGACAACAATACACTATCTATGGTACATGCAAGAGAATTGGTGAAGAGAAGTGGTATGCTTATGTTTCCTTGATGGGATATGAAATCATACTTCCTAATTGATAAAAAACAACTAGATTAGATCTTCAAGTCTCGGGTTAAGGTCAGGGATTTCATTAGAGACTCAGGTTTTGACCCAAGGAGGAAGACATTGGAAATTTGGTCACTTTCCCCTATCACACAAAAGCCAAAGATACTTGACATACAAGATCAAATGCAGGGTAACAAGCTCATCTAGAATATCCAGAATGTGAGAAATGTGTATATTGTAGACGTATTGACCCATGTATCTTTCTTGAATAGAGCTAAGGTAGAGGAGTTGGAGAAGAGGGCTGCAGAGACATATAACAGTCTTTTCAGGATATCCAAGGAATATGAGGGGCAACTTATGCTAAATGCTAAGCTAGAAGAAAATATTGCTGAGATAATTGAAAAGTTAGCTAATATGCCTATTGTTAGTGAAAGGGTGGATGCTTCTATGGAGACTACTGGTGAGTTCATCCCTTTTGACTTAAATATTTCTATCCCTATTGAGGTTGATGAGAGGTTGAATAAATATGATGATAGGATAGAGGAACTAGAAGAGGAGAAGAATACTCTGGGAATCAAAGAATTGATGGAGATGCTACGACACAATGTTGACACTTTGAATAATAAAATAATTATTTCTCATAGATTTCATGTATCCCTACAATCCACTGAGGGAAAATGTGTAGAATCTTGTGTAGATTCAATCCTGCTCCAAAATCAAATTAATGATGGGTCAGTAGCATCAATTTGCAATGGGCGAAAACAATAAAAAATACTAAGAATGAGTCTATGGACAATAAAATAACAAGCAATCAAAGAGGAAAACAAATGAATGCAAACCATGATTCTCGAGGCTTCTATTGCTTCTCTCTACTCCTTATGAAACACTAATGAATGGTGCTCAGTATTGGTATCAACAATGTCTGTGACTTGGGAGTGTTGATAAAATGATATTGATATGATCACAATAATGCTTGATGCTTCACAAGAATCATTCATAGTAAGTGTGCACAAAGTTTGAAATCTTGGATCCTTCAAATAGTTGTGAAGGGTTGAATATATATAATATGGAAAGAAATGGATGATTGAGATCGATCCCACAGATTATAGAATGAATGGTTAAGATCAAAAGGAACTAGACACTAGTAGAATTTGGGCAAATAAATGACCAGGTGACTAAAACTTTCAGTCACGTGACTAAAATGATCATGTTCTATCATTTTTTTGCAATTCACAAATATAAATGACTAAATAAATGACCAATTTGGTCATCGGTTAAAATCACAACTAAAATGACTAAATAAATGACCAATTTGGTCATCAAGTAAAATGAATAAATAAATGACCAATTTGGTCATCGGGTAAAATGACCAAATAAATGACTAAATAATTAGTCACCCTTATAATAAAAATGACTAAAGGAATGATTAAATGAGTGATTTGTTTGAAGAGTATAACAAATTTAGGAAGTTCAGGATTTTTAAACCCAAAATAATGTTAGGAGGGCTAGTAGACCTAGAGTTATTGTTTGAAGGAAGAAGTAAAGGTAATATTTTGATCAGGATTCAATTGTGTAGTGTTTCAGTCAAACTCATTGACTTATATTTCGTTAGTAGTGGTTCAAAAGAACCCATCTCTCATGATAATGAATGGAACACTTAACACTCATTGTATCTAGGAAGTACCTCTATGAGCATCACTGAGATGCAATGAGTGCTAAGTGTTATATTGATTCTCATGAGAGATTCCTTCTTGTGAACTACTACTCATGAAACATGGGTCAATGAGTTTGACTCAAAAACCACACAGTTGGATCCTGATAACAATATCATAATTTCACCTGATTTAGAAAATATCTCCTACTTAGCATATACAACTATTTAAATAGACTTAAATTGAAAAATTAAATATAAATGACCATTTAAAAGTTAAAGAATGTAAATCTAAAATAATTAAATAACATAGTTAAAGAATTAATATTTTATAACTTGTAATTGAAAACATAGTTAAAAATATTGATAATTAAAAATATAATTAACAACAATAAACAATGTTAATGTTAATTTTTTTTAATAAAAATGTTAAAGGCCTTAATTCCATGTTATTGATAATTTATTAATAATTAAAAATATAATTAAGAACATTAAACAATGTAAATATTAATTTTGTTAATGAAAATTGTCAAGACCTTATTCCACATAATAGGTATGATTTTGGAGGGAATTTTAGCCAAATTTCTTTTTAGCGTGAAAAGGGTTGGAGGGAACTTTAATCATTTTCCTTTTGGTTGAGATGATATGCACTTTTTGGAGGATATTTTATTCTTGAAAGCCCATTTTGAAGCCTCCTATGCGCTTCATTATGGTAGCTCTCATGGCATGCATTCATCCTCCCTAGATACTCTCCTAACTGCACCATCTGACGTCGACTACTAATCTCCATGGCTATGCTAATAGAAGATACTTGGGTTTGTTTCATATTATTTTCTACCTCACTCTCATTTTTTTTTGTTCTTATTTTGATTTTGGATTTCATTTTTTGAATCTTCTCCTTATATCAAGTCATTATTACCATGTTTTCATTTTGAATACCAAGGAAAATTAAGGAGCTCATAAGGCCACTCATGTTTCAATCTTAACTGCCTAAATGAATCTAAGATCATTTAGAGCTATTTCTTTTAGTTTAAATACTTTCACAACTAGAGGTAAGCGATATCTTGGCCCTATCCTTTATTGCAAACTGTACTTTGTCCTAAAGAAAGATAACATTTTCTGCTAAAGAAAGATAACCCACATACATAACCAATTGGGACAAAATCTTAAGGGAACAAATTTGATCTAAGTTGGAGATGTTTTTAGGGTATTAAACTATTCAAACATGATAACTTGAGACTGCATTACTTGGAATATACAACAATGCGGCCAAGGTGGAAGGATCTTAGACTTTTTGATGCCTAAATATAAAATGAGCACTCTAAAAAATTGAAGCTTATAGTAAGTGAAAAAAATCTAGATCATTTCAAAATATCTGAAAAAAATCTAGATCATTTCAAAATATCTATAAAAAAAATCCCTCTTTCATTATGCTCTAATGAATGTCCATACCCTGTTCTAAAGCTCCCATTTTAGCATAGGTAGGGAGGATGATGGTAAATGTCATGGAATTTGGCTTTACACCTACCAATTGCCTTTGCTTGAAAGTTTCTAAATCCTTTTCAACAATTCCATTTTGTGCATACCTTGCAATCATTGCATTCCATGAAATGACATTTCTTTTAGGCATTCTTTCAAATGTTCATATCCCTTGTCTATACTTCCACATTTTACATACATGTCTGTGAGAGCATTTCCAACTATACTATTTGATAAATATCCCCCTTCTATTATAATTTTGTGGATGTCCATACCCTGTTCCAAAGCACCCACTTTGGCACAGGCAGGGAGGATTCTAGAAAAGGTTGTGGAGTCCATCTTTACACATGCCAATTGCATTTTATTGAAAGTTTCTAAAGCCTATCCTACAATCATTGTAGTCATATAAACCAGGGTAGTTGTAACTACACATCTGACAAAAATTCTCTATCCTATATATTTTGAGATTATGGGATCAAAGGATTTCTATCTGACAGTTTCCATGCTAGGTATTATTACATGGATGATGCAATACTTTTATAAAAAAGACCATCTTCTTTTATTCTTTTAATCAAAAGGGTGAAATAAAAAAGTTGCTTGTAATGTCCCCTTTTTTGGATTTTCCTAAATCTTGCCTACACTTGGATGTGATTGCTAACAATTGGAAATGGTTGCTAATGTCTGCAGTATGGAGATCCATGATCTAATCTATATAATGATTTATAAGAATACTTTATTCCTTTATGTTGTTGATTGTATACTTCTTCCCCTGATTGCCTGAATAATTTATTGGGTAGCTGGATATTTTCATCTCCTGATAGGGCTTGATGTCCCTTTGGAGTGATTGCTTGAGGATTTGCTTGATTAATCTCCTTAGTCACCGATATCTTCTAGAATGATATTCTTTTTAGTAGCACTAATTGCTCATTTTATTCCTTTAATATCTCTCCTAATTTTCCCTAATACTTTTTCTAGACATTAAATATATCATATGTGTGGAATCAATAATGCATCCATTATACTAGGATTATAAACAATAACACATATTTTTGTACAGGATATGCATACTCACAGTAGATTAAGTTGTTCAACTAAGTTTCAGTCTTGAGTAGGCATGAATGTCTCATAGCACATTATATGCATAGGGTGTTCTATCATACCAGACATGGCTGATTCTATACATAGAGATATTAATAAATTGTTGGTTGTATGGAGTCACTGAAGTAGTATTCTCTATGGGGGAGGGGTTTATATTTGGCAGGGAATGCATCCCTAGGAAGCATAACCTAAACTTTAAAAGTTTAGACCTAACATTTTCCCAATAGTTTAGTTATTTTTCACTTGTAGTTCCTAGAAAATTCTATTTTCTTGGAAAAATTAACCAAGAATTTTCTCTGTGCTTGTGAAGTTTTTAAAACTTATGCTGTATATAGAGAAAAAGCTTCTTGACTTTAATGTTTTAATTGGATAGAATCAACTATGATGGATTTTATACAAGGAAGTGATCCCCTTGAAGGTATTTGAATATCTTCAACAAAGTGTACTTGCCTTACCGAGATGACATTTTTGTTGGAGAGATTTAGTCAATTTTGCAAGTATTGTCATGTCTAGTGACTTAAAAATAACATGGATAATAATGATGAAAAAAAGAGATGACAAAATTTCATGAAAATAGAGAGATATTGTCATGAATAGACAATACATAAGGAGAACTCAACATACAGTTGGCATTCATGTTCCAAGAAAGACAACATTAAAATAATATGAAAGTCAATGGAATGACGCTTTCAATACATAGATACAATGCATGCATGCATAGAAACCATGAAAACAAAGAGGTTAAAACAAAAAGAGAGTGAGTAGTCAATGTATAAGAAAACAATAAAGTCAGTCCATTCTAGAAATGAAAATAGTGGTATCTAATGTTGAACAATAGTGATAATGATGCTTATAATAGTGAGGAGACACAACCAGTTTTAAGGCATGCAAAGAATTGTCATGAAGACACATAAGAAGATTTGAATGTTGGTGCAATCAAACATTGATGTCCAAGAGCATCAATTACTATAAATAATCTTCACACCATGTAATGTATTCATGGCATTAAAGGCATGTCTTATGAGGACAACGTGCAATGCATCATAAAGTTTGGGTAAAATCACTAAAGGGAGAAACAACTTAATATATTTCTAAGCCTTGAAATAGTAAATGAATCAAGTGTATTGTAATATTAGGATAGTGCTTTACACTATCAAGGATATTAATAACTAATATGAAATGGAAATAATACTGTAAGGAAGAAAATAAATGATTGAAAAAAACAATGATTAATGTTCCTTGTTACATTGATTAGAAAGAGCCAAGATAACTGATGTTTTTTACATATTAAATAGATGTCCAATTAAATAGAGCAGTGAACCCCTATTTAATAGTTACATGCATGAGTTTCAAATATATAAGAGCAGCTCATCGTAACAAAGCACAGTGACAAAAGACAAAATAGTGCCAAAAGAGTGAAGTCAGTGAATCTTGATGCAGAGGTACAAGTTCTACACGAAACTTGCTCAATTTATCTTCTAACAAGGTACCCTATTTGGTATTTCATGACCTACAACTAGGATTACTTGTTTTGGGTTCACAACCACCAACTAATTCATTAGATTGGCATTGACTACAAAGGAATCATTGAACTTCATCCCTTGGGTAGTAGGAACATCAATAAATCCATTTAAGGGTTTGACACCAACCTTATACCCCCACCCCCACCAAAGACACAATTTCATGTGCATGATAATCAAACTTCACTATAGGTTTGGACCTTTAACCTTCTTTACAAGAGAACTCAACACATTGAGAAGACATTAACAAAAACCTTTTGAGGAACTAGAGAAATGTTAAAACATAAGGAAAAAAAAATTTGTAACAACACTCTTATGGTAAGGAAGCTCACAAGATGGTAGGTTGTTAGATCATGAGACCAATCAACATAGGACATACAATAACACAAGGCATGACAATACATTTTAAAACACTTCTTTGGTTCCAAATAATTAAAAACCTCTATAGTATACTTCCACTAATATGCCAAGGTATATCAGATTCATAAATAAAATCAAAAGATGGTTATAGACATGACTGTTACATACTTATATGGATAGGACAGAGTCTTGATCAAAAACTATGGACAAATCAACATATGCTCTTGGTATTTCCTTTTGTTGGAATAATAGAAGGGTATGTACTGAGAGGGGAGGGATGAATCAGTACCCTTAAAAAATTTAATCAAATAACCTTAGTACTCTTTTCTTGCAATACCGACCGTTGTTTCTTTACTACCTCATGCATGTAATATCATAGCATAAAAGTAAATGCATCTAAAAAAACATAGAAACATTCATGAAATTTAGTTACACATGACACAAGAATTGATAATGCAGAAAACCCCTGTTAGAAGGTAAAAACTGCGGTGGGGATGAAACCTACAAAGCTTCACTATCTGCATAATGGAAGGTGTCAGTTAAGGCTACAAATTGTGATCACTTTTGATGATCTTACCCTGTTAGGAGTAATATGTTAGACTTGTTAAGTCTACTCGGTTACGAGATTTTAGCAACACAATGTATGTATGCACTTAGTTAAGATATTTACAACAAGACTATTAAGTCCACCTTCTTGAAGGATTTCTTCTATTTTCTACAATTGTTAGAGAGTAGACAAAAATACTAATGACCTGATAGCTTTCAATCTTGAATTACTAAATACAGATCCATTAAGTTCACAAAATATATGTATCACCTATTGTGATCGATAATACCTCTATTCTTCTCGGTCGCCTTGAATCTAGTTCTTCATAACTAAATTTTTCTTTATCTGTTCTTTTACATGAAACTCTCTGTTTGATCCATAGATGTTCTTCTGTGGCTACAATCATCATGTTCTTGATTTATTACACATCTATATATACAATGTATTGACCTAATTAGGTCTCACACTTTTAATGATAACTCTAATGATCAAAGGTTTACAACTTGACCTTGATCTCCTAGTTTACATGTATACAATCAATTAAACTAATTAAATCCATTACATATACTTTACTTGATCCTCAAGAAATGGTTTTCTAGCTAAGTGTGTGAATTTATTACACCTTCATGAGATTGATTTATTTAACTACAATTCTATGGAAAAACATAAACAATTTAAACTAAAGAATTGCGTTTAAGTCACTAAACATCTCATGGTTCTCTAACTAGTATGCTAGTAAATCTCTCAGCCTTAATCTCTACTAGTGACAATCCTAGAATGAGAAATTGATAAAAGTATATGCCTAATCTAGCTCAATTCTCTTAAATGATAACAATTGTGAATTCAAACGCTCATGAAATGCTCTCCATAATGCCCAATTTTCTATGAAACTCCCAAAAATGTTCAAGATTGCTATGAAATTGCCTATAGGTTTGATGCTTTGCATTCAAATTTTCTAGCATATGTTATGCTTAAAAATGGCTTGTATTTATAGCAAATTCCAAAATTTAGGGGGTAGAGTTACTTGATCATGATTAAGCCTTAGTTGAGTGAACGGCTTTGAGATGGTTTCAAATGGGGGGACAATTTAAATGATTGTCTCAAAGGTTGAGACAAAGGGAAAAATTTGAGTGATTGAGATTCAAAGTTGAAAATGAGTGATTGAGATTCAAATTTAGGAGTGATCCATGTGATTTTGTGTTCTCAATTCCCATTGGTTGCTCAAATTCATTTTGAAAGATATTATGGTTATTTAATTCAATCAATTAATTAAATTAGCCATGTAGGGATGAATAGGTTCAATTTGATTTTTGATTTAAAACTATATAATTAATTGATTAAAATCAATTATATAATTTTGATTGATCCTTTTAGGATTATATTTGATTATTTGATGTCATGGTTAATTAATACTTTGATTTACTTGATTTTGTCCATTTTGATTGATAAATATCTA
Organism: Thuja plicata; assembly: GCA_018584345.1. Lineage (NCBI taxonomy): Eukaryota > Viridiplantae > Streptophyta > Pinopsida > Cupressales > Cupressaceae > Thuja > Thuja plicata. Next base: position 6,676,708 of record MU226986.1, read on the forward strand.
TTTGAATTTGACTTTGATCCATTTTGAAACATTTTGAAGCATTTGGCTGAGATTTGCAAATTTGGATGATTCTAAGACACCTGCCCATTGTTGGGTGTCTACAAATGCCCCTCTTTGAATTGATGTGTGAAGTGTATTGATTCAAACAAAATTGCATGTCCTGATCACTGATTTATTGATTGATACAAAACTGATCTGATTTATTGATTGATAAAACCTGATTCACAACTCTGATTTGAAACTTTGATTTGATAACTGATTTGAAAAATTGATTTGATAAGATAGAGAAAGCCCCACTAATAAAATTTTGAATTTATAATGCCCCAGATTTGATTCAGAACCCTGATTTGATAGAATGATGTAAAACAAGATCCAAGATGATTTCATTTCTGAAAACATTGATGATGACAATGATATCACAACATGCCCCAATTTGCAGAAAATGCAGATTTAGGTCACATTGGGTAAAAAATCCCTCCAAAATTAGATTTAATATCTTAAATAGGTTGAAAAACCCAAATTTACAATTCATTTTCACTTTTGACTGTTGAGATTTTTCTCTGATCCTGTGAAGATAATAATTCATGGTTGTTCCTATTTGAGAGCATCGGTTTGAGAGAGAACGTCGATATCAGAGACCACTAGATTATGGACCCCTGGTGAGTGATTTTGACCCTCCTAGTGCATTTATTGCTTGTATTTAGTAGCATTTATGTCAATTTTTCATGCTTTTAAAATTATTTCCCATTAAATGCCGCATATGATAGTTTAAGCCATGCCTGGGGTAGTAAAACACCACCTCCATGCTTTAAAATGCCGCGTAGGAGTATTTAAGCCATGCCTATGAGCTAGGTTAAAAGTGTTAAACCAGGTTTAAAATGACGCTTGCCAAAACCTCATATTTTAAATGCCACCTAGGAATGCTTAAGTAACACCTAGGTTGATAAAGTGTCACTTAAATGATGAAGCACCACCTCTGATAGTTAAAATGATGCGTATGATGTTTAAAGTGATGCATAGGTTAAAATGTCATGTACACTTAGCCAAGTAATGCCTAGAGGAAAATGTGATAAAAAATTTATTTGAAATGCTCAAACTGAGTGCGTATTGATATCTGGATTAAAAATTCGGTTTCCAAGATAGATGTATTTGTTGTAGTACTATGAAAAAGTCATTAGGATATTAGGATTATCATAACATTGAATGTTTTATTTGTCAATCTGATAGGATAGATAATTGATCATACGGGTCCATGTCTCAAGATCTAAAGGTAGGAACAACAAGTTGATTGCGCTCAAGAAGAGAAAAGAGTGATTGAATTAGATTGATTGACTTAGGATAATCCATTGATAGGAAAAATTTGATATAATTCCCTTGATTTGCAAAATAGGCACATTTCTATAAATTATATGTATGAAATCTAGCTTCTTGGACCTTAGATTTAGCTCAGGAGCTGACAGATCTAGAGTATAGAGTCATTGAGCTTTGTAGTTTGAGCTTCCTACTAGACATCCCTTGGTTTGAGTTGAACCGGGGTCTATTGATAGCTATGGTAGAGCGATGACACTCTGACCACAATACCTTCCACTTTCCACTCGGGGAGATGACCATCACTCCCGAGGATGTCTATTGATTACTCTGTATCCCTACTCATGGGGAACGAGTGTATTATGATTCAATTTATGATGAGAGTGTCTACAGATGAGTCTTCGATGATGATACTATCAGAGATGATACGATTACCTGGGCACACTTTTCTTCTTTTCTGACATTGCCAGCAGTCTTAGGTGTTGTGATAGGAGGTTTACTCCTTCCTGATCATCAAGGTTGAGGATTTTCCGTTAGATGGGGCCGCATTATTGAGGATTTGATTGCACAGCATCAGCATTTTGATTGGGGATCATGTGTGTTAGCACAACTATACCATGATATGCATGAGATTGTGTATAGATCAAGTTGTGCAGTGTCAGTCGGTGCAGTTTTACTTCAGTTGTGGATATGGGAGAATATACCCATTACTAGGCTAATAGAAGTGTGTGTTCGAGGCCATAGGTGTCCTTATGCCTTTTTGTATGGTGGAATGGTTTTCCAACATCATCTAGGAAAACTTGAGTATTGGTGTCGTATGATCGATGACATGGATAAGGTCATGTGGCGACCATATTTGGGATGTGAGGGTTGGTGGGAGGATGATGATGAGCTCATGTACATGTTTCCACCGAGATGGATGATTGATCGATCACCACTCATGATTGAGAGATTCTATTTTAGGAGATTATCCAAGAAGTATGACCGAGAATAGGACATGAGGCATGTCCCTTTATGCATGAGTATAGGCTGAGCAGTCCATGTGGGGTGCACAGATTGATTTTTCAGTATTTGTGTGATGAGATTGATAGATTGATATTCATTAGATGAGACATGTTAGAGAACGTAGAAGATGTAGGGTTGTCCATGGAGTACAGAGAGTAGTTCTCCAGACATAGATTCATGAAGTTTACTGACTCAGTAGAGCCTATCCTAGATGCAGATGACACATCAGGTGATAAGGGCGGGGATGGAGGTGATGGTGGTGGTGGTGGTAGGAGATAGAGACGGGGAGCTCCTAGAGAGTAGAGAGATCCTAGGGTGGTTGGTAGAGGATGGGTGGGACCTCAAAAATGGGGTGGTCATGTTAGAGCGAGAGGTAGGAGATTCAGACCAGCTTGATAGGCATAGGGACCTGGATTAGTTCAGCCTCACCTAGGGGTACCATGGGGACAAAAGAGACAAAGAGTTGGGTGATAGGCTCATATTGCAGCTGCTAGATAGGTTCTTGGAGCATGGGCTCCTCCATAGGTACATACATAGTAGGTTCCGCTAGTACAGGGATAGATTTTGGCACTGAAGGTGTCTCCTCAGATATCAGTTACACCGCAGGTGACAATACAGGCTCCTCAGGCACCACAGGTACCCCAGGCTCCACAGACTACAAATGCCTTGACTCAAGATGTGCGGTCTTTAAAGACAAGGATGACAGTAGTGGTTAGTTGTTTGGATCATGTGGTTGTGATGATGCAACAGTTTATGGCGATGATGTCACAAATGCCTAGTGTGGCCAGTACCAATCAGGGACCACAACTACTCACCATAGAGAAGATGATAGAGGGCCTGATGGGAGAAGAGATGGGTCAAGTACAGGTGATGGATCAGGTGCCCCTACTGGTTCTTTATATATATGGATATGGATCCACATTTGTGATGTATCATTTTATCATGCTTTATTGATTTGATCAGGACTATGTTGATGTACCATTTTTATGATATTCTATCTTGGTATACTGATTTGATGGATCATGATTTGATGGACATTTATATGATAACTTTCCTTGATTCACTTTGATATGTTTATGTTTAGATGTGAGATATATTTTATGCACTTGTCTATATGATGGTTTATGGATGCATTTTATCTTACAGATGATATAGAATAGATGGATGCAAATGATGAATGCAATTATTCCTATTTGTTTTTCTAATTTTATATGAATGCAATGCATTGATGTATGGATACATGGATATAGATGGATTATATGAATGCAACTATGTTTTTGGATTTTGATGTATGTAATTTTTGTATGAAATGCACTCCTTAATTAAATGTATGTAAATGAATAGTGATTAATGATTCTTGTATTTTCTTTTTCTGATACGAAGATAATGATTAATGCTATGAATAAATGAATGCAATGCAAAAGATAATCTCACATCATAGATTGAACAAAGGATAATTGAAAATTGAATCCCCCCAAATGAATTTATGAATCAAGATTGGAATAATTAACCCCCTTCACTTGGAAAAATACTAAAAATAATGCAATTAATCTATCATGAAAATGCAATGCAATGCAACTAATTGTCACTAGTTATTTGTGAAAGAACTAAAAAAGAGATATATTTTCATCATTGAGCATTGTGGAACTAGGAATTGATTCAATCCTTACTAGTGCCACTACGACCATAAGAACATGAATATGACATTAATCTCATTTGGTAACCTCTTTAGGAAACTAGTACAACCCTCACTAGCCGAATGCCCAACTATGGGATTATGAATACCGGTTCAATGGATTCAATGTTGCAAGTGGATTTTGGTATTAAGAAATGGAAGATCTAAATAGCCAAGGTATCCTTTTATGTAAACAAACAAAGGTTAACCCTCCTTCCTATATGAATGTCCTTGATGGTTCTTTGATGACCATGTTTTTAGACAAATTCACACAAGTTAGGGGTTCTTCCTCAAAACAGTCACACAAAAGTCAAGAAAAACATCATCTCTCCATCATCGCCAATCTAGTCAAAACATCATCGATAAGCTAACATGACTTGAAAAGGTTAATGAAAATCATAAAAAATTTCAAGTGCTTTGCAATGTATCCCAATTTTCAATAAGAATTCCAAACATTCTGATCATTTAAGTGTTATCAATTTTTAATCCTGATAAAATAAGTCAATGAAATTCAAGGATCAAGGTATGCGATCAAACTATTTGAATTGAACAATGATATCCATAAAATGTTCCAAAATATCTATCCTTTGAAAGTCTAAAAATCTACTTCTGTCATGTGACCAAGATGTAGCACTTTTGAATCCGTTTAGTACCAAAACCAATGCTTTTTCCCCCAAGTGATAAATGTGATCATGTGTAAAAATTAGGGAAATGTGAAACTTAGAATGCAACAATGCATGCAACTGAAAGTCTTTATTATGACTATGCACAAATGACAGATGCAATGTGGATATGTACAAATGAGATGGAAAAAAAAAAGAAATATGTAAAAATGAAACTAGAAAAGACCTAAGGGAACAAAAAGTGCCTTTTCCCAGGTTTTCACCTTTTGGGTTTATTGATTTTTTATTTTTTTTCTACCAAGGCGCTTATTGCTAGGTTTTCACCAAGGCACTTTTCTCTTTTTCAAAATTTTCAATTTTTTTCTTTTTTGATTTTTTTGTATAATCAAGGCGCCTATTTTCTAGGTTTTCACCAAGAAAATATTTTTGATTTTGCAATGTCTTTGACTTTCTTCATGCTCAATTTTCTCCTTTTTCTGATTTTCTGCTTTTCCATTGTTTTTGGCTTTTTGATCTTTCTGATTTTTTTGGATTTTGATCTTTTTTTCCCTTTTTTTTGGATTTTGACTTTTTCCCATGTACAAAGAAGATGCTAAGATACACTTTCATCTGATTAGGCATGAAACCTCTTTAAATGGATGCTATTAATGGGCTCTTGCAACTCATCCCCTTCACAATCAGCTAGTTTGTATGTTCGCGTTCCAAAAGAAGAAACAATTACAAAAGGACCAAGCCAATTTGCTTCCCTTTTTCCTTTCTTTTCTCTATCTGCCTAATTTTTGGGGTTTTCTCTTAAAACTAAGTCTCCCACTTGAAAGGTTCTTGGTTTAAAATGCTTGTTATAGTTTCTTGAAATTCTATTTTGATATACCTTCAAATGATCATATGCTTGTGTTTGATGTTCCTCCAATAATTCCAATTATTGAAGTTGGGAAACACTATAATCCTCATCAGTGATTAATCCATGTAGTGATACTCATAGGGATGGAATCTCAACTTCTAGGGGTAAAACAACTTCAGCCCCATAAACCAAGGAAAATGGTGTAGCTCCTATTGGTGTGCAGATGCTATTTCTATAGGCGCACAATGCTGGGTTTATTTGAATATGCCAATCTCTTCCTGACTTATCAACCAATCTTTTCAATATTTTGAGGATGTTCTTGTTTGTAGCCTTGGCTTAGCCATTACCTTGAGGATAGTAAATGGAGGAAGAATGGTGAATAATATGAAATGTTTCACAAAGTTCATCTACATTTGTGTTCTTAAATTGTTTTCCATTGTCTGTGATGATGGCATGAGGAATACCATATCAACAAATGATGTGATTGGGGATAAACATGGAAATCTACTTTCCCGTTGCAGTTGTCAAAGGAATGACCTCTACCTATTTAGTAAACTATTATGTCGCTATGAGGATGTAGTTATGTCCATTAGAAGATGGTGGGTAAATCATGCCAATTAGATCAAAACTCCATTGATAAAACAACCATGGTGTGATAAATGGATGCAATTCTTGCGCAGGTGCATGGATCATGTCTCCATGATATTGGCATTTAGCACAAACTTTCACAAATTGAAAAGCATCTTTCTTTAAGGTTTTCCAAAAATACCCCATTTGAAGGATTTCATTAGCTAAATTTAATCCACTTGAATGCGACCCACAAATCCCCTCATGGAAATATCTTAAATCTAACCTCGATTCTTCTTCCTCTAGACACCTAAGGAGTGTTCCACCAAGACCTTTGCGATACAATGTATCTGATAGGATGGTATAACAAGCTAATTATGTTATGAAATGTCCTTTTTAAGCTTGGGTTTGGTCCAAAGGTAAGGTTTGGTTTTTAAGATAAGTGTAAATTGGTCCATACCAAGGTGAGTCATGTCCATTAAGAAGGGAAATAATTTGGGTATCGGGTAAGTCAAATGCCAGTTTTGCCAACCCTTCCACCAAGAATTTGTACCTCGCATTTTGATCAATAATTTGGAGTAATGAAGCCAAGGTAGCCATTGCATCAGCTGCTCTATTCTTTTCTCTTGGAATTTTCTCAAAATTAATCAAAGAAAAATATTTTTTCCTATCATCCACCATCCTTTTATATGGCATCAATTTTTCATCTTTGGTGTTGTATTCATTATTGATTTGGTTGATGGCTAATTGAGAGTCTCCATAAACTTGTAATTCTATGAAATTCCATTCCAAAGCCATTTTGAGACCTATGACCAAAGCTTCATATTCAAAAATATTATTTGTGCAAGGAAACAATAGTTTGTAAGATTTGGGAATTGTGTAACCTTGAGGTGTTATCAAAATAATTCCTGCCCCTAAACCACTTTGAGTATAGGATCCATCAAAATATAAGGTCCATGTCTTTGCTTCCAAATTAACAATCTCTGAATCAGGAAACTCCACTTTAATTGGATATGTAGACTCTAAAGGATGTTTGGCCAATTGATCAGCAATTAATTGTCCCTTGATTGCTTTCCTATCCACGTACTCAATGTCAAACTCACTAAGTACCATCACCTATTTTGAAATCCTTCCCATTAGGGCTGTTTTACTAAGTAGATACTTCAAAGGATCAATTTTGGAAATTAACTTCACTTTATGCATCAACATGTAATGTCTAATATTTTGAGAGGAAAACACCACAGCTAGGTAAGCCCTTTCCATGAAGCTATAATTTAATTCTTATAAATTATCAATGTTCTACTCAAGTAGTAAATGGCTCTTTCTTGTCCTTCATTTTCCTCTTGTGCCAATAAGACTGGTGTAGGAGCACACCTAACTCAACCCTTAGCTCTTTATTTTTGGCATGTACTGACTCTAGCCAAGTTAGGAGAGTGTGTGTGGACCTTAGAAGGTCATTTTTTTTTCCCTAAGACAGATATGACTAGGTCAATCCATGTCTAGATAGGTTTCTTAGTTGGTTTCCTTTAATTGTGTGTGTGTGAGGTAGTTGGTAAGCCTCTGGAAATCCAACCAAGGCATTGGGAACTTTGGATAAGCTACTTGGGATCACTGGCACTCAGCCTACATTTGTTCCTAGAAACTCGGCCTACATTGCCTAGCAACTTGGCCTACATTTGTGCGTAGCAACTCGGCCTACATTGCCTATCAACTCGGCCTACATTTGTGCCTAGCAACTCGGCCAACACTAGAGCTCGGCTTTCTTTATTGTTGCTCGGCAATATTTAGTCATAACGGCCCGTGAAAAGTGGATATTGTCTTTTATGGACAGTATGGTCAGTGTAACGGTTCCTAAAGAGATTCTTGTGAATGAGTGGACTGTTAGAGTTGTTTCCTATGAGAGGATAGTTACTAATAACATCTAAAAGGATTCATTTTAGAGATCTAGAGAGAGTAGAGGTTGAAGAAAAGAGAAGCTACAGGAAATCATAGAGTTGCAGATTATTGTACTGTTTTGTTTTTTTTCTAGTAATGAGAAGTTGCAGATAGTGTATTTAGTGGATATCAAACTTCTTTGTTAATTTTGCATGCAAGTAGATTAGTCACTTTATTTTCTATTTTGTAAGTTTTTAGTTTTTCACCTATTCTGGGTTGTAAGTAGTAATGGCCCCTCGAGATTCCTGAATCCATGGTGAGAATCATGTTTTGGGATGGAACTCAAGAGGAGCCCTTGTACATAGTTTCCTTTTTGTTTTTTGTAGGAGAAGTAGCAGCAAAGAGTCTAGAGATCTTACCCTAGGCGAGCTTGGTAATAGTCCGGCTAGGGAAGAGAATGAAAGTAATGTTCTAAGAACATTGATTGAGTAAGGAGAATGAATCTATTTGTGTAGGTTCAGCAAGAAGAAGATGAAAAGAATTTCGATGTGGGACTGAGTCTTGAAGAGGAGGGTAAAGTTGAGAGTGGCTTACCTTAGTTAGGGTTGTGAATACCCTAAGGGATCTTGGAGAAAGATCTCAGAATAGAGTCAAGCTAGTTCTGTAGTAGCAACAAGACTTTTGTCCACATCAGATTGGTATCAGAGTCCTAAAATATTTGGGCATGTGTTGTTTGGATGTTATCTACAGAAACTTTTTTCAACTCATCCAAGATAGTGACCAATGCGGAACTTGCAAAAGATGTTGAAGAGAAAAAGGAGGAGAATAGACTCCTAAAGGAACAGTTAGCTAAAATGGCAACTAAGTTGGAAGAAGTATAGCTTAGGACTGTAGAAGTCAGTGAATGAATGAGAGAAGCTGATGGAAAGGGTAAAGCAGTGGTAGAGGAAGACATTATTCAAGAGCCAGACCCTGTGTTTCAAGAAGAGCCATTCTTGAAAGCATTGAAGGCAATGAGTGGTAAGTCCTTAGAAGGTGTGCCTCTATTTAGTGGAAAGATGGAACCAGAATTAATCATGGAATGGATAGAAGGTCTTGAAAATCAATTTGACTATGATAATATGACCAAAGCTTAGAAAGTAAGAATAGCCAAGACACGGTTGAGAGGAACTACTCTCACTTGGCGGAAGTTTGTCCAAGATGAGAGGGAAAAATAAGGGAAGAACCCCATAACTAGTTGGAAATGTATGGTGGCCAAGATGAAGGAAACTTATCTTCCTGATGATTATGAAGTGTAGTTGCACAAAAAGAGACAGAATCTGAGACAAAAATATTTAGAAGTCAGTTCCTACACCGAAGAATTTCACAAACTATGCTTAAGGTTGCATGTGATGGAAGAAGAAAGCCTGAAAGTAGCTAGATACCTGAATGGACTCAAGTGGAGTATCCAAGAGGAAATTAGTCTCTTAAACCCCAAGACTATACACCAATGTTACCAACTAGCCCTCAAGGTGGAGGAAAAATTCAAGAAGAAACAAGATTCAAATAGTAGAGGAAGAGGAAGAGACAACAGAGGTCATAGAGGAGGATATGGAGGAAGAAATCAAAGTGAGTCCAAACACACTGAGAATCAAGGAGAATCTAGTAACACAAGAGGTGGTTACAACCATGGAAGAGGTTCAAATAATAGTTCAAGAGGAAAAACTAATAATCAAGGAAGAGGATCTTACTTCTCTTCAATGAAGTATTACAATTGTCAGCAATTTGGACATCCTACATATCGGTGTCTTGAAAAAGGTTCTACTTCTCAAGGAGGCGGAAAAAGAGTTAACTATGTCCAAAAATAATCAAGTTACAACAGCAAGCCATCTGAGGTACCATTAGAATCAGAAGAAGGTGAAAACCTCATGATAAGGAGGACCTTAATCAGAGAGCCTAGCAAAGAAGAACCCAGACAAAGGAGAGCACTCTTTAGAGTGAAGTGTGAGATTATAGGAAATGTGTGTAGAGTCATTATTGATTTAGGCTCAACTGATAATATCATTTGTGAAGAGGCAGCCAGCAAGTTAAATTTGAAAAGGATTCCACATTAAAACCCATACAAGGTTACATGGCTCAACAAAGGATAGCATGTGTTTGTGGGAGAACAAGCATGGGTAGAATTCACCATTGGAAAGTATAAAGATAGAGTTCTATGTGACATTCTTCCCATGGATGCATGTCATATTCTACTCGAAAGGCCATGGCAATTTGATAGCCAAGCCATGCATGATGGAGCCAAGAATGCATACTCATTCAAGAAAGATGGGGTGACTTTCAAAATTCAGTCCTTAATAGAAGAAGGAGAGATGATGACATCAAGTCCAAGTGTGCTCATGGTTGGTGAGAAGGAGTTCTTGAAGACTCTAGAAGAAGGAGAAGGAGTTGGTTTTGCTTTAGTATTGAAGCCAAAAGATGAAGTTTCTGTCAAGAAATAAGAGATACCAAATGAGGTAAAAGAAATACTTGAAGAATATAGAGATATTGTGAATGATGGCTAGCCCACTCCCCTACCTCCTAAGAGACTTGTTAGTCACAAGATTGAATTCATTCCAGGAGCTACCTTACCCAACAAAGCTGCCTATAAGATGACCCCTCAACAAAACGAGGAAATAGCCAAGCAAATCAAAGAGTTATTAGACCAAGGCCTAATTAGAAAGAGCATAAGCCCATGTGCAGTCCCTACTATTTTAGCACCTAAGAAAGGAGGATCTTGGAGACTTTGTACTGATTCTAGAGCCATTAATAGAATCACCATTAGGTATAGGTTCCCAATACCTAGAATTGAAGACCTAATGGACTGTTTAGAAGGTCATTTGTTTTTCCCTAAGATGGATATGACTAGGTCAATCCATGTCTAGATAGGTTGCTTAGTTGGTTTCCTTTAATTTTGTGTGTGTGAGGTAGTTGGTAAGCCTCTGGAAATCCAACCAAGGCATCGGGAACTTTGGATAAGCTTCTTGGGAGCACTGGCACTCGGCCTACATTTGTGCCTACAAACTCGGCCTACATTGCCTAGCAACTGGGCCTACATTTGTGCCTAGCAACTCGGCCTACATTTGTGCCTAGCAACTCGGCCTACATTTGTGCCTAGAAACTTGGCCTACATTTTTGCCTAGCAGCTCGGCCTACATTTGTGCCTAGCAACTCGGCCAACACTGGAGCTTGACTTTCTTTATTGTTGCTCAGCAATATTCAGTCGTAACGGCCCGTAAAAAGTAGATATTATCTTTTATGGATAGTATGGTTAGTGTAACGGTTCCTGAAGAGATTCTTATGAATGAGTGGAACGTTAGGGTTTTTTCCTATGAGAGGATGGTTACTAATAACATCCAAAAGGATTCATTGTAGAGATCTAGAGAGAGTAGAGGTTGAAGAAAAGAGAAGCTACAGGAAATCACAGAGTTGCAGATTATTGTATTGTTTTGTTTTGTTTCCAGTAATGAGAAGTTGTAGATAGTGTGTTTAGTGGATATCAAAATTCTTTATTCATTTTTCATGCAAGTAGATTAGTCACTTTATTTTCTATTTTGTAATTTTTTAGTTCTTCACCCATTCTGGGTTGTAAGCAGTAATGGCCCCTCGAGATTCCTGAGATCTTACCCTAGGCAAGCTTGGTAATAGTCTAGCTAGGGAAGAGAATGAAAGTAATGTTCTAAGAACATTGATTGAGTGAGGAGAATGAATCTATTTGTGTAGGTTCAGCAAGAAGAAGATGAAAATCATTTTGATGTGGGACTGAGTCTTGAAGAGGAGGTAAATTTGAGAGTGGCTTACCTCAGTTAGGGTTGTGAATACCCTAACGGATCTTGGAGAAAGATCTCAGAACAGAGCCAAGCTAGTTCTGTAGTAGCAACAAGACTTTTGTCCACATCAAAGACCCCTAAATATTTCTCTATTGCTGATATGTAAAGTAACAAAGGTTTTCTTTTGATAGGTGACATCAACATGGGTGGATTCACCAAGTATGTTTTTAACAATGTGAAATCTTTGTCACACTCTTTATCCCATGTAAAAATGGTTTCTTTATGTAGCAACCTTGTAAATGAATGGCATTTTTCTGCCAATTGGGAAATGAATCTCCTTATAGATTGAAGCCTTCCTTGAAGATACCTCATTTGAATAATATTCTTAGGAATTTCCATGTCCATTATTGCTTGTACTTTCTCAGGATCTACTTCAATACCTTTTGCAAAAACAATGTAACCTAAGAGTTTGTGATTGTACCCCAAAAGAACATTTCTTTGGATTGAGTCTCACTTTGAATTGCTCTAGCCTTGTGAAGATATTTTCTAATATTGGTAAGTGATCCTTTCTTTCATGTGATTTTGCTAGAATATCATCCACATAGTCTTCTAAAAATGTATGCATCATATTGTGGAAGATGGTAGTCATTGCTCTTTGGTAAGTTGCTCCAGCATTTTTGAGACCAAAGGGAATCACATTCCAACAAAAGGTTCCCCATGGACATATAAAAGCTATCTTTTCTTGGTCTTTGGGTGCAATTTATATTTAATTGTATCCACTAAATCCATCCATCAAGGAAAGCATAGAATGACCTACTATTAAGTTCACTATAGTATCAATGCTAGGTAGTGGAAAATCATCTTTTGGACAAGCAAGATTGAGATCTCTAAAATCCATGCAAACTCTAATGGATTTTTTATGTTTTGTGATTGGTACAATGTTGGATATCCATTCTTCATATTCAATCACTCTTATGAATCCAACCTTGAGGAGCTTTTCCAATTATGTTTTTAATAAAAGTGCCACATGAGGGTGCATCTTTCTCAATTTTTTCTTTACGAATTTCACATCGGGTTTCATATTTAAATGATGCATTATAAAGCTTGGATCTAACCCTGGCATGTCCGCATAAAACCATGCAAATTTAATTTTCTTTTCCTGAAAGAATTTGATGAACTCCTTCCTTTCTGATGGACTCAAAGATGCTGCTAGATGAATAAACTTGGGATCCTCTTCAGTGCCAATGTTAACTTTCTTCATTGGTTCAATAAGGATGGGTGATCTTTCATCTTCATTTTTGGGTAGGGTATCCAACCTCTCTTCCTTAGGTGCCAAAATTGGGTTTTCACATTTGGAAACATCCAATATTTTGACTTTTTAGGTTCTAGCACTGCCACATGGTGGTTTCCACCACTAGACCTTTTCATTTTTTTGTATTTTTTTTGTGGATTGAGAGGTTGGACCCCTACCTCTATCATTATTTCTAGATTATATTCATTGATGGAAGAAGATGTCTCAACTGCATTTAGGTATTGGGCCATTGCAAGGTCATTGGGAAAGTATAATAAGTCATTTGGTTTGGATAAATCCCAATCAATGAGTTCGAGGTGCATTAAGGACAAGGATTCATTTGGGAAATTGTCATTCAAAGGGTTTAAGGACATGACCTCATTTGAAGGTTTGTACATTGTATCACTTAGGTCTATGACATGGGCTTCCTCAAGATGTTCCATGGAAGTAGGATCAAAATCTCCTTCACTAGAGTCCTAGCTGATTTCCATGGGAAAGAATGCATGTGGATTAAATACAATATTTTAATCACCCCCCACAAAGGTACCCAAGGTTCACCTATCCATTGACTAGTCCTAGATGCTTGAACCACTCATAATCCCCAGAATTATCTTCACTCTTGGAACCTACCATGTGCACATGTTCATGAAAATCATGCATTAGACTTGAATTTTCTCCTTTGTGTTGAAAACCTATTCCGTATTTCTCTTCTTTTGATCTCCAAGCTGGTTCAATGGGTTCTAATAATCCTCTATTTAGAACTCATAAGGGTCCTCTTCCCTTATATCCCATTTTTTGCATGATTTGATACCCTTTTCCATATTGATCAGTTTGAATGTTGATGTGTTGTACTCTTTTTATGGGATTATTTTAAGTGTCCTTCTCCTTATAGATCCATTGTAGTACTTCATTATCTTCCTTCTCTAAGGAATATTTGTCACTCTCTCTTACAAAGTGAGATTTTTATTTATGAGGGGGATGAGCACGTGATGATTTTCCATGTGTCCTAGGAGAGGTTGGTAAATAGGGAAACAAAATATTCCCCAACTCCCTTGGAGTTGATTCTACATTGTTTTTCAAAGGTGTGCATCAATTCACTCAACTTTTGGTATTGATCCTTCTTATCTTGTTCTCTTTCTTCCTTGGAAGGATTCAAAATTTCCATCTTCAATGTAGAAGTCTTAACTAAATTATCATGTGAATTTTGACCCTTATAACTCATCTTTTCATTTCCCTTAGTTGATGTAGTTGAGTTAGTTTGATTACGGTTTGAGATGGAGGTAACATTTGATGTCAACTTCAAAATTTCCTCTTTATGTTCTTCATTAGTATCATTAGGGATGACTCCTTCCCTATTGTGAGGAATAAATAATTCATGACTTGGCTTCAATGTGTTGTAATATTGAAAGGGATTAGAATATCCTCCAATTTTGATCTCTTCACCCCTATGTGGAAATTTTATGCATTGGTGATAAGTAGAAGGTACCACTTGCATCTCATGAATCCAAGGTCTTCCCAATAGGATATTATAAGTTAATTTCATGTCGAGAACTTGACATAACTGCTCATCAAACTTAGGTACATACATTGCATGATAGGAGAATGGTGATGAGGAGGAAGAAGAATTAGCAGAAAAAAGATTAGTTGTTAATTACAAACCTTGAAATAGTTGTTTTCTCAATAATCAATACCCTTTACCCAGTAAAGACCATATCTAGAAATCTATTCAAGGAAGTCATGTCTACTCAAAGTTTGATTTAACTAAAGGCTTTTGGCAAATCACCGTTCATCCTAATGACCGATATAAAATAGAATTCTCTGTTCCCCAAGGTCTATATGAATGGAATGTTCTACCATTTGGTATTAAAATAGCTCCATCCATCTTTCAGAAGCATATGGATAATATTTTCCACAAGTATTCCAAATTCATTATCCCTTACATTGATGATATACTTGTGTTTAGCCAAATCCCTGTTGCACATCATGCTCACCTTCGCCAATTTTTTCACCTCTGTCAACAAAATGGTCTTGCTGTCCATGCTACTAAATCTCACTTTTCTCAAGAATCCATCATTTATATTGGCATTTTTCTTCTTCCCGGGGGGAGAATGAAAGCACAATCCCATATTCTGCAATGAATTTCCAATCTCCCTGTCACCAATATAAAAGAGCTATAGAAGTTTCTTGGTTTGGTAAACTATATAGCAGGATTCTATTCTAACATTGCACAGGATCGTTTAATAGAAAATCAACTGCTCCAGAAGAATCCTCCTTCTTGGATAGACAAACATAATCAGGCCATTGAACAGATCAAGCAAAAGTGTACACAACTTCTTGCACTCCATCTGCCTTGACCTGGTTCAAAGATAATTGAGACAGATGCAAGTGAACATACCTGGGTTGGTATTCTCAAAGAAAAGAATGCTCAAGGAAAAGAAAAATTGTGAGGTATGCGTATGGTAATTTCAAAGGAAGTGAAATTAATTATCATAGCACACATAAAGAAATCTTAGCAGTCATAAATTCCCTAAAAAAATTCTACATGTTTATTGCTGACAAAAGAATTTTAATCCGAAGTGATCTTCAAAATATCAGAGGTTTCTTTAAAAAGGAATCCAAAGATAAGGTTATACAAGGACGCCTTCTACGTTGGGCTCAATTCCTTAATAATTTTGATTTTGATATAGAACATATTCCAGGAGACAAGAACATCTTTGTTGACTTCTTAACTAGGGAAGGAGCTCAACAAGCCACAGGAAATGTACATGTTATCTGTATCAGAGAAGAACGATGGTGGGAAGAAAGTTGTTCTGATTATAGTACCAATCCCTTTGAAAGAAGGGAAAGAAGGAATTTTGATCTAGCCAATTATTATCTTTCAGATAGACTTCTTATGTTACAAGCCAAGCTGATCTTAACATCGACAAATTAAAGGGATCCCAGTAGCATCTTTCAAATGGATGATATGAATGAACCAGTAGATGAAGAGATAGCACAATTTCTTTGTGCTCCAATAGTACAATACCAAATTCCAATCCAATTTCTCAACCCACCTATTCAACGACCAGAATGATGGCTACATCAAGAACGCGGAATCTAAATGATTAGAGATCTATTTCAAGGACCCTATCCTGTAACTTTTCCACTTGAGTTCTCAGGTTATTATGGAATTCTTTGGCGACTTACATTTGGGTCACCAGAAGACACACTGATCAATCAAAACATCTGCATCAGTTATGGTCCACGAGGGCATGCATCTTTATTTCAACACTAGACAATAGGTGCTTGGCTTCAACACCTGTATGAAACCAAAACTTCCATCTGGATCTCTACAACCACCTATAGATCTGATCTAGGAAACACGCTGGTCCAAGTTGAAGGAATTCATGGTCCTTGTAAAACCAAAACACTCAAAATCATATGGAAAGAACTTGATCTACCGCATCCACCCTACACCAATGAAGATCCTCATGAGAACTGTTACTATGTTGCATGTATTGATGGCTTCACTGACAGTGATGCATAATACCCAAGTACATGGGGTTTTCATCTAAATTTTCTTACTTGTTATCATCCAACAAGAAATATTAGCCTTGGGTAAGCTGATCCCTTACTTTTCACCAAAATCCATCCAAATAAGTTTTTCTTCTTTATTCCAAAGAATGTGACTTATTATGGATCTAGTTTGATCGACAAAACCTGACCATTTGGATAAGATGTAATATTCTAGTAACTCAAGTCTGGTTTACCAAAATTGAGGGTAGACTCCACTACCGTGCAAAAGGGTTAATCCAACTCCTTAACCAGATCCGTGTTTTATCTCTTCATGGGTAATAAAAGGGATATCTCCATAGTCACTTTCAGATGTAAAGTGAACGCATTATGAGTTGCATGTCCCCACTCATTTGTCTTCCACTATTATGCTAAGTAGATATTGGGGTCCACCTAGACTGACATACAGGTTATAGTGGGCATCTACTTTTAATAGTGCGCATCATTCTCAATAAAATGGTCTGTTTGATATTTTCCATGTGGCAAACATCGGAGACCTCTATCTCCTCCTCCTTGCCTATTTAAAGAAGAGCTTTGGCTTGAGAATGGCATTTAGAGTGGAGGGAGTCCTAGAGAGTCTTAGAATTTTAGGATATCATTGCAAGTAGAGAGTATGCTCTCATCCTTTGGATGATCAGAAGTTAGACCTTGCTATAAATATGTCATATACAGTTGGAAGTAATATCATTATCAGTTGTTGTATTCTTCTAGTAGTTGGTATAGTCTGTCTAGTGATATGGCTTGTCAATTTATAAGTGCCTAATTTATGCAGTAGAAGTAGATCCTCTTCTACTCTCGGAGCTTTTGTAAAAATATGGTATCAGAGCCTTTGTAGAAATATATATTTGTATCAGTTGACAATCTATTCCAATACTACTTTAATGAAAAGCAATATGTGTTCCCAAATTTCCATCTGTTATTTCTTATTATGAGTCTAGGTATCTTGTATAGCTCTCAGTAAAGCTCTTCTTATAGCATCCCTAAACTATTGCATAGACGTTGTAAGACCTGGTTAGTAAGTCCCATGTTGAGCCGTGTGAAGGCGTGTTAGGGCAGATTTCAGGCAGTAAAGTGTCAGGTTCAAGTGAGAATTTGAACACTAGTTTGAGAACAAGCAATGGTAGAAAAAGGAAAAGGAATATCAGATCCAGAAATGCAAGATCATACTACTTCACAAAATGAAGAGGAAAGTTTCACAAATTTGTTTGCCCATAATGAACAATATTTTACTTTAAGCGAAACTGATCCAAATATTTTAGATGACACTTATATAGGATATAGATTTGCAGATCAGAATTTTATTGTTCCTAGGATTAAACCTTCTGATATATATAAAGATATTCCTAAGGGTTTAAGGGATGTATTTTCTTATAAGAGTGTTAGTAGATGTAAAGTTACTGAACTCCAGCATACTGTTACTAATGGAGTTGAGAAAGGTCTTAAACTATTCACTGTAAAAGAAATAGGTGAATTACAGAGACAAGCCAGAGCCAGTCCTAAAAACTTTCAATATATGCATCTATCATATGTAAGGATTGGTGTATTAGGTCACTACCGCAAAGGTTTTCCCATCATTATCATGATGCTATTAAAGAATGCCAAAATTACAAAAACCTCTCATGCCCTTCTTAGAGGTGCTTGTGACACAATGTCAAATGGACCTATTTTTATAGACTGCTTCTTAGATTATTCTGTCAGTCTAAAAGATTCAAACCTAGATGATGTCCTGACCTATGAGTTCAACACCAAGAATACATACTTCAAGAAACTATCTATAGATCATAACCTGACTTTTTTGGTCCACTATCGACTATTCAACAAATCATTACCTTTGATGTTGAACCCAAGAAAAGCCATGAGTCCTGAAGAAGCATTGTCTACCATTTGGAAATCCACTAGTCCAACCATAGAGTTATGAACCCAACATGTTATAAAACATAAAGATATCAAGATGCCAACTGAATGGGCACTTGAGTTATGAAGCAAAGATGCACAACCTGAGAAGTCTACTCAGTTACAGGGGATTAATATCCAAGAAACTGAAAACTTTCCAATACTTAACTTTGGAAATCCAAAACTTTCCCACTCTTAGTCTATTAGACATACCACTCGTGAACCTATGATACAATCTCGACATTCATTCCACCAAAGACCTTCAGTATCTGTCAAACCTGCTCCAGGAATGGAATCTTTATTTACTTTTCCATATATGCAATCTACTCTTCCCAAACCAATATCTCAGTCTGATGGAGATACATCTTCCTGTTCACATGTACATTTCTTTGAACTAGAAGATGGTAAAGTAAAATGTGATAATTGTAGTTTTGTTTTTTCTACTGGAAAAGTTTGGATGATGTCTGGTCATTCTGTCACTTTCCCTAAGCCAGATAACAAGAATGAAGAAGCCATAGAAGTTACTACTCCTATAGTAAAATCTGTTACACTAGGCGTTATTCCTTCATTCTATGATTTTCTACAAATTGATCCAACTGGTAAATAACAAATTGACTTTTGGGCTCAGCATGTCTCTCCTATTGGAGAATCTTAGGTCTCTTCTCAGAGTAAGTTGCTTAACTAGAATAATATTTGTACCCGTAAAAATTTTCTTCTTACCAAAGATATTCAACACCAGTAACTGTTACAAACCATAGCTCAAGATAAGAAATATGCTAGCACCCAAACCAATTCACATAAAATCCTTGCTTTTATTCAACAGCTAGAAGCCTGTGTTACCAAAGAATGGTAGGATGATGTTCTTACCTTTATCCGTCAACTTTGTACTGACTTCCATGACTTCAAGCAACATACCAAAGCGTGGTGGGCACAACAATTCACCTTCCAACAATCCCATGAACAACATGTCAAAATTCTACGTTCTGAAGTCAATACAATTGTCCAAACTGTCAAACGCATTGATGTACTCTCATAGTTTTCCAGTCAACAGTCTCTTCATGTTGAGATTACTGTTTTAAAAGAATCCACTAATATCAAATCACATGTGGATGAAATATTAGACAAGCTACAAAAAATTTCTATCCAACCAGCTCGACCTATCAAAACAATGAATTTCCCAGATAACTCAGCAAGTTATCTTCAAGCCCAATATAAAGGAAAAGGGTTGACCACAGATCTACCTGAACCAAAAATTGAAAGGGTCTGGGATACTGCTACTTGTACAATTAGGATAGCTACCCCAGAAGAAAGAAAGAAAGAAAGAGAAAATTCAAATGACCAGAGGTCCTAACAGTGGAAGAAATGACCCATTCAAAAACCTTCAGAATTTCAAAGCTGATACACCACCATTAGTTAATTTTGGCACCTTTGATACAACTGAAAATCTCAAGAATATAGATGATATTAGAGCATGGGTGATTAACTATATGGCTACAAATACTAGTGTAGATGAACAAGAAGTCATCAAACAAGCTCTCAATTATTTTACTGGCACAACCAAAAGAGTTTGGGACCGTCTTGATAATGTCTACAGAAATGATTTAATTACTAATGGCATTGATCAAGTATGTGCACAACTAATCAAAATGTTTGTAGGAATAAATGATGCTCTTGAAAGAACTGCCTACAGAAGATTCATTAATAACAAATGTTTTGACTTATCTAAGTTTGATGAATATTGTGCTGAACAATTTCAGAACTTTTATCAGTCTGGAAAAGAACAAAATCAGGAGTTCATGTACTCCATATTTATCAAAATCTTTGAAGGCTTAGGAGAATACTATCATAAGAGGGTACTATAAAATCTAGTAGATGAAAACCTTACTATCCAGGAACTTACTTTCCCACAGTTAATCCAATTCCTAAAAGAGATCAATGAACAAGTCTGTCATGAAGTAAACAAAAGAAAGGAATTGAAGAAGGTCAAACCTTTAATTTCCCCTACTGTATGTAAGATAATGACACCACTCTATGGGTGTGGTAAAACTTTCCACAAAGATAAGAAGAGAGAAAAAGGATGTGTTGAATGTTCTAATAGAAAAGGAAAGTTTTCTTTTAGAAAAAAATACAACCAGCGAAAAGGATATTTTTGCAGGAAAAGAAAATTCAAAGGGAAAAGAAAATGGAAACCCACCTGCTATATATGTAAGGGTGACCATTTTGCCAAAAAGTGCCCTGAAAAGAATAAATCCAAGTTCAAAGGAAAGGCATGTGTGTTGAAAGAATCTGGGTTAGGAAATCCAGATGAATTTGTTTATATTGATAACTATTATCCCTCTAACTCTGAAGATCTTATTCTATCTGATTTAGAAGAAGCCACTGAAAGTACAGGATCAAGCCAATCAGAGTCAGATCACTTTGTTGATTCCAGAGAACAACCAGAATCAGATGATGATTTTGAAGTATCATTCTTTTGTAGAATGACGAGAGGAGTTTCTGACCCACAAAAATCCTTGGAAAGAATCTTAAGAGAAATCTGTGATCTTGAAAGATTATAGAAAGAAATGAACATGGGTCCTGAAACATGGAAAAAAAATAACCTTAAATTAGCTAATCTTGAAGAATAAAAAAGGAACTACTAGGCCATCACCAATCTAGCAGTAGTAGACCTGAACATGGATATAGAGTTCCACCTTGGAAAAAAGAGAAGCTACCTACTTATGGAGGTCATGGTCCAGGCTCTTATAAACCACCTCTCAAACTATCTAGACCTAGTCTGTTTGCAACAATTAATCCTAATGGTCATCAAACTTCAGCAGAAGCTCCTACTCCAGGTAGTATGGCAAGATGGCAACAAGATAGAAAAGAATTTCTTAGGAAAGTTTTCAGCCAAGCCATAGAAGAACTTGAAGAATTATCTCAAGAAAAAAATGAGAATCTTCAAGAACTTGATAGAGGAAAAGAATTGGAACAATTCTCTTCTAAAATAACTTTAACTAAAACAACACCTCAGCTAACTGCTACCATAGATGATTTATATTGTCATGAGAAATCATATAGTCTATATATGCATAATGCTATGGTAACAGAAGGTATCAATCCAGATACTGGTGAACAGATTGAAGAAGAATAAAATACATAAGACTTTGCACAAGAAGATGAAGAATTATTTGCTTAGCACAGTCAGCACTGCAGAGTCACAAAGAAACCAGTACAAACATCTTTCCCTGGATTAGAACCTCGTATTCACTTCAGAGGTACAACTGTTGGAGATTTGATTTTGAACAGTTGAATGATTGCATGTTTCTCATTGATGACAACATATAATACAGAGCAGTACTTCTATATGTACTTATCCATATGATGAAATAAAGACCAGCATGGATAGATAAAAGTTATTGACATGTTTACTATGCTATGTTCATACACACAAACTCAGATATGATAATTCAGTAAATATATGTAATTTTGATATTGACAGTTACAGTTCTAGAGGAATAACAATTTAAGGCCCACGTATGTAATGTGTTGATCGAGTTGCGCCTATCTTCATGATATGCTTGTGTATATTTATGATGCGTTATGAGTTTTTGATATTAATCTAAACACACCAAACGTGTTTCAAGAAGATTGCAAAGTTATGGTTGAATTGATGAAGCTGACTCAGTGAAGCGACGCGTCTATTCAGTTAGTACTTGCGCGGTTGTAATTATACTAGCGCACTCAGTAGAGCCAACAAGGATGTTAAGAAGAGTTGTCCTACAGGTCCCATGATCTCATACTTGGTGTATGTACTTATAGAAGGTCATTTGTAATGAGAAGAGTTGCGAAAGCCAGAGATTGAAAAGCAGAGCAGAGTGTTGATGCAGTAGAGCTATATTTATCATATG
>MU226986.1:6704746-6725054 GCA_018584345.1 Thuja plicata
AAAAGATTTAAAGTTGCAGATAACTGATTCCCCCCCCCCCCCTCTTAGTTATCCCTGAAGTATTCTAACAACAACTCCATATCCTTTAGCCTTTCTATGGGATACAGGAGATGATTTAAATATTGCAAGATATCATTGTTTTCCTCCTTATCAATGGATTAAAGGAAATACTAAAATTACTTTTGGCAAAGGAAAACATATGTCTCATCTGGTGTGCAAAGCACCAATTGAATTTGATGATGGACATCAAGATGAATTAGCATTTGTTCATTATGAGATAGATGGATATGATGGGATCATTGGTAGTACAACCATACAACAATGGGAACCAATCCTGATAACCAGAGACTCTATCAGTCTAAATCATCACAAAGTACCAAGACTACAAACCGAACATGCTTATACCAGTAAAGCTGAACCTGTAACTTCAAAACTAAAGAATGTAGCTTGGATAGAAAAACAAGTGGAAGATACTGCTCCACAACTAGAACTATTGAAACAACAATTTGCAGCAACAGTGATGACTAAAGATCTCAAGAAACAGCAACAGAATCTTATCTGCGGGTTACCTTTACAAAAATATCCTGATGGTAAGGAAATTCTTCTGAAGGCCAAAGCTAACTATTTTATTATGAGTTCACAGGAAACAAAAATTTGTAAGAAAAAAATTGAAGAACTCCTAGTTCAACGATTCATCTCTTGTCCCACTTGGATAGGTAAAACAATCATGCCTTTTGAAGACCTTTCTTCCTCATCATAAGCCTTAATGGTGATTTTCTTTTTAGGGTCAATGGATGATTCAAATCTTCCTAAAGAATTGAAAAGGTTTAATATACAAATATTGAGACCGGGTCCCCCATCAATGAGAACTCTCTTCACCCTATGCCTTTGGATTAACACTTCTATATGCAAGGGAAAATTTTGAGGGTGGGTAATAGACATGTCATCTTGTTCAGAGAATGAAAGGTAATGAGGAGCTATAAGATGTCCTACCATATTTTGGAACTTATCTCCCTCCAAGGTTATAGGAACATTAGTTTCCACTAGGGCTTTCTCCAAGATTTATTTGTGATTAGGAGATAGTTTCAACAACTATAAAATAGAGACTTGTGCTGGATTTTTGTGCAATTGATCCACCAAACTATAAGGCTTTATTGAAGAAGATGTTGGTTTAGCCAAAGTAGTTGTTGAAGTAAGACCAAAGGTTTTAAGGGAACTTCCTTGTAGGGTAACTCTTGTTGCTTGCCACCTAGTTACAACATTAGAGGTCTCTTGAATAGTTTGTTCTTTAATTACCACAACATTGATAGTACTATCATGTCTGGATAGGGCATTAATAGTATTTTCATAGCTATGGGAAAATTTTACATTGTTGTTTCCTCTCGAATTGTTGCCATTGTTACCTCCATTGTGAGCATTGCAAGATTCACCGTTTTCATGTTTGTAGAAAGGAATTTTAAATGTTGTGTGGTTTTCATTATTTTGAGGTCCTTCTACCTTAATCACACCATTGTTAATTAGATCTTGCACTATGTGTCTCAAACGCATGCAATCATTTGTCTTATGTCCTCAATTTCTATGGTATTCATAATGACTAGACTCACTCCACCATGTAGGTTTAATTTCTGGTTCATATGGTTGAGATCTAGGTAATTCAATAAGATTATTAGCAATGAGGGTTCGTAATTCCTTCTCAAGTGGTTCACCCAAAGTTGAGAATGTTCTTTTAGGAGTTGATGTAAAGAATGGCTTAGGCTTGTTAGCCCCTTGATTGTTCCCAAAGTTATTATTGTTAGTGTTGTTGTTGAGAGGTACTTTGGGTTCTTGAATCAGATTATTAGCTTGAGAAAATCCTTTGGTAAGATTTAAAAGTGTGGCCTTCAAATTATTTGCCTCTAAAACTCCATCATTGACCACTCCTTTTTTATTATTCCTCATCCGAAACCGGTTATTGTTAGAAGGATTTCTATTTTGGTTGTTATTGGAGGTATTGTTGTTATTGTTTTTATAAAGCTTAAGTTATCCACTTTTGACCAATACCTCTTTCGTGGTAACCCCGTTCTCAATTAGGTCTTGGAAAGACCTAGGACATTGTAGCCTTAACCAGTAATTCATCTCATTAGTCAAGCTATTAATAAAAATATCCATCTTCTCTTTTTCAGGTACACTTTGAGGGTATCTAGCAAATACCGCTCTCCATCATTGTAAGAAAAGTAGGAATCCATCTCCCTCTTGTTTCTTGGTATTACATAAATTTATCATTGTAACCTCATGTTTAATATTGTAGGAATAATGAGTCATGAATTTGGAGGCCAACTCTTTGAAAGTTCAGATACCGGAGGGTAACTTGGAAAACCACTCCATGGCCATGCCTCCTAAACTCCTAGGAAACTACCTCATTAAATACATTGTATCATGCATAAAATCAAGGCTTAATGAAAAAAATTTCCTCAAATAATCTTGGGGATTGGATGCTCCTTCATACTTGTCGTATTTAGGAAAAATAGCATTATTTGGTAATGGAACCATAATTAGGGTTCTATCGAATGTAAAAGGATACAAAGCTTCGATGGAAAAAGGTTTAGGATCCCCACTTTGTTTCATTGTGTCCAACTGCATTTGGAAGAGTTTGAATTGTTTGTTCATGATATCAATAAGATTTGCCTCAACTTCTTTTTGTTTAAGTTGGTTGACATCATAATCGTGAGGGAGTTTAAGACCCGTTTGAGCAAGGTCTAAAAAGTACTTCTCCCTATCTCTATCCAACACTTTCTCTATAATTTTCATGAAGAAGGGACTTGGGATGGATTTTTTAACCTTCTCTTTGGTTTTTTCTTCATCATGAGGGTCAATGTTTCCCCCATTGTTGTTTTTATTTAACCCTTGGTGGTTAGGGTTTATTGGTCCTCCATTATTGTTATTTTTTAACCCTTGGTTATTAGGGTCAATTCCTCCCCCATTATTGTTATTGTTATCAAATAAACCACCTCAATTGTTATTCATGTCTTTATTAGCATGGTTGATCTGATCGGGGTCCATGTTTCCAAAGGGTAAAGACATAATTGGTTCTTCTTCTCTTGTAGGTTCTTGCATTTGTCTTGAAGAAGTAAATGTGTCACTTGGGAAAGGAAGTTCATATCTTAGATACGAACCGTCTGATTGCAGGGTGTTCTTAATGTAGTGAGATCGGTTAAAAGCTGGCATGGACATGAATTGTGTTTAAAAATGTCAGCTTTCTCACTTAAGTTGACCAATCCCTTACATTTTTTTGTAAAAATATCCAAAATTAGGGATTCTAATCAATTTGAAATTATGAACAACTGGAAAACCCAAAAGGGTACTCAAATATGAAATCCAATTTTTTCCAAGTATTTTAGAAGTATCCTTTGTTTTCCCTTCTTTTTTTTTGGGCGTCACTTGCCTATGTGTAGGCGTGACTTAAAACCTTATAGGTGTTTACTAGAAATTGGTTAGGTGACACTCTACAGTGGAGTAGACAGCTTTTTCCTGTTGATAGGCATTATTTAAAACTTTCCAGGCGTCACTTTCTAGTGACTTAGGTGGTATTGAAATGCTTCCAGGTGTCATTTAATGTATCATAGGTGTCTTTTAACTGCTCACAGGCAAAAATTTGCAGATCCAGTTTGTTTTTCTCTAATTTTTTTGAATTTTAAAAGTTTAAAGTTTTTTATTAGGTCTAAAGAATATTCTTTCTTGAAAATTGAAAACAAACGCAACACACACGTCAAGTTTTCATCATGTCCCTAAAACAACACTAAATGTGTATGTTCTCGGTCATGTTAATAGGTATATAACAAGAATATCTTCCACACAAGCTACCTAAAGCCATATTTGGCTTTTAAACACTTTTAGCTCTAGAAGGTAGGATTGCTACTTATTTGGGTTTTATTGATCACCTTCGTTCTAAATCATGCCAAGTTCTTTTACCCCCTTGCGGGCTTCCCACACGCATAAAAGTATGATTTTGCGCAATCCCGAAGGAATACTCAAGGAAGTGAAGAAACTTGCACACAATCTAGTCACCTTATTAAGGAAGAATGTATTTATTTATAGTGGGTTGGATAGTATCATGGTGAAAGTGATTGTCTCCCACTTTGGGTCGTTCCCTCTCACCGTCCTTGTAAGGAAATTATCAAGAGGCAGGCCCTCTAAATCTCTACTTTAATTATCATGTATATGGAAAGCGGAAAATTAAATTAGTCCAACAAGTTTGGGAGTTTGATTCACTCCAAGAGTGAAGATAATATCCCTATTGTCTTTCTTCGTTCCAAAAACTTCAAGCACTATGATTCTTTTTCAACCTTGTTACAAACAGATTCTTAAAATGGAAGTGTGTGGTTCAATTTATCCTCCCTTTATTTCTACCACTTCAAATGCAACATGTTTGGATTTTTGATCAACTTACAAGAAGTTGAGAGCATATGCCTAATGCTTTGTTTGTAATGGACAATAATAGACTTTTCCCTACTTATACTAGTTTAAATTGAAATTCCACAATCTAAGGGAAAACAAGCTTGATAAGTAGATTACCTCTTTCAAAGCTAGCAAAGGCTAGGTGCTTTTTTGAGGTTTTTGTTTGCTTAATTTTCAATTCACCTAATGGCGATAGTTCCCACTCCAGCTTCTCCAACAAGTTAGTCAACACAAACAATCAAAGTGAAGGAAAACTTGCAAAAGAACAAATGCAATTAAGTTCTTTCTTTAAAATTCACAAGAAAAACAAATTTTAAGAACTTAAAGCATGAACTTAATTGAGAGCTGGAACCTTCTTCTTATATGCACTACTAACTTTTATGTAGTGCTCATACAAGTGTTCTTCTACCTCTAGATTCTCTAAAATATAAGCATTAGGAAAATCTTTAGAGTATTTCTTAGAAGCTCTTACCTCTTTTCTTTCCTTTGTAACTCTGCTTTCTGGTTTCTGTACTTTCAGGTGCCTGTTCATTTGTAGGAAACACACAGACAGAGAGTTAGAAATCTGAAATCAATGATTAATCAACAAAAGAATATTAAAAGTAGTAGGCAGAATTTAACAGCTAGCAGGCGTGATTAAATTACTCCTAGGCGTTATTTAAAATTGCATAAGCGTTGCTTTCCAGTGAATTAGGTGTTATTTAACTCTGCTAGGCGTAAAGCTTTAAATGACAGACATGATAGAAACTGAAAATTGCATGAAACAAAAGCTACTAGGCATCATTTAAATGTTTGCAAGAGGATTTCCCCGAAGTAGAGGCGATGCTTTACTGCCACAGGTGTGACAATTTATCTCACAGGCGGCACAGAAAAAAAAGACAAAAATAGAAGGATTTTTTTAGGCGTCAGTTAACTTCCTGCAAGTGTCGTTGAAATGTGTATAGGCGTCACTTCCCTAAAAATCTGCAAAATTTGCACAAAGTGAAGCAAAAACACATACAAAACTTTGAAAAATGATGAAAAAGAGGCCTAAAGCCATTTGTGTGTGAATTTATTACACCTTCATGAGATTGATTTAATTAATTACAATTATATGGAAAAACATAAACAATTTAAACTAAATAATTGCATTTAAATCACTAAACATCTCATGGCTCTCTAACTAGTATGCTAGTAAAGCTCTCAACCTTAATCTCTACTAGTAACAATCCTAGAATGAGAAATTGATAAAAGTATATGCCTAATCTAGCTCAATTCTCTCAAATGATAACAATTGTGAATTCAAATGCTCATGAAATGCTCTCCATAATGCTCAATTTTCTATGAAACTCTCAAAAATGCTCAAGATTGCTATGAAATTATCTATAGGTTTGATGCTTTGCATTCAAATTTTCTAGTATATGTTATGCTTAAAAATGGCTTGTATTTATAGCAAATTCCCAAGTGTAGGGGGTAGAGTTACTTGATCATGATTAATCCTTGGTTGAGTGAAAGGCTTTGAGATGGTTTCAAATGGGGGGACAATTTAAATGATTGTCTCAAAGGTTGAGACAAAGGGACAAATTTGAGTGACTGAGATTTAAAGTTGAAAATGAGTGATTGAGATTCAAATTTAGGAGTGATCCATGTGCTTTTGTGTTCTCAATTCCCATTGGTTGCTCAAATTCATGTTGAAAGATATTAGGATTATTTAATTCAATTAATTAATTAAATTAGCCATGTAGGGATGAAAAGATTTAATTTTATTTTTGATTTAAAACTATACAATTAATTGATTAAAATCAATTATATAATTTTGATTGCTCCTTTTAGGCTTATATTTGATTATTTGATGTCATGGTTAATAAATCCTTTGATTTAACTTGATTTTGTCCATTTTGATTGATAAATGTCCATTTGAATTTGATTTTGATCCATTTTGAAATATTTTGAAGCATTTGGATGAGATTTGCAGATTTGGATGATTCTAAGACACCTGCCCAGTTTTGGGTGTCTACACTAAGCAAAAGATAATTTAAAGACTAAATTGCTTTAGCTGATGTGTATCTCAGACCCTCTTTTCTCAGGAAGAAAATTGTCTCTCAGTAGACCGGTGCTCAGTACACTCTGTAGACTTTTCTCAGTGATGTCTCTGTAAGACTATGCTCAGTTTACTCTATGAACTGTCTTCCTCAGATTACACTGTAAACTGTCTGTTGGTGTACTCTTTCAGTGTACACTGTTACCGAAAGTCCAAAACTATTTTCTTGTATACTAATGATAACTTATGATCCTTTAAGGATTATCAATCTCCCCCTTTGGCATTAGTATCAAAAACTGATATGTATAGTGTATACATCAAGTTCTTTACTTATACAATGAATCTCCCTATGTGCATGCTCTCAGTATGTACATGTTTCCCTCTTTTACAATGTTTTCCTTGGTACATTTTCCCCTTTGTGGATGCATTGTATGTACATATATATTTTCCCCCTTTGGTACATTCATTTTCCCCCTTTTTTGAAATTAATGACAAAGATGTAGTACTTACAGCTTGTCCAAGATGTGTGAATGGGATTTTTGTATGGCTGCCATCAGCTTGTCCCATTTCTCCTTGAGTTTTTTGAGAGTCATGTGCTCCAAAGTTATTCTGGTGTGCATGTCATAGATACTCTTTGTGACTGACATCTCTCGGGTGACAATTAGAGTTTTGCAGAAGTCATGTGTTGTAGCAGCAATGTGAGATTTGGTAGTAACATATCTTGGAGCTCGCTTACTTCATCTCTAATTTTTATTTCTTCCTTTTGAATTTCAAGTCTCAAGTGTTTTTATTCTAAAATTTTATCATAATGCAGTTTGATGCATTTGGATCGGTTGATAGACTTTGTGCACTTGCTTTTAGATCCTCATTTATTTTAGCAACCTTTTCACTATGCTCGGTAGTGAATTTCTCTAGTGTCCACAACTTTTGAATTATTTAACTACTTATTATTATTGGTTCTAGTGTAGTTACTAGCTTAGAAAGTTTTACCTTGTTCTCTGCCACTTCCTAGCTGATTTTCTTGGTTAGCTTGTAGTGACACTTCTCTTCTGCACATTCTTCAATGACCTTGTCGGCTTCTACATTCTATGATGTTATGGCCTTGGTAAGAACTGTTAGTTGATCAAGGATTGGTGCATTTTGATCAATTTGTGCGTCAGGAACTATTTTCAATAGGATTTCCTTTCTAGTATCTAGGACTTGTGAATTTTTGTGCTCCTTCTTGATCTTCTCATGTGTTGCCCTCCTTTTGCATAGTTCACCATACTTTGTTAGTGACTCAGGATCCAGGGTTCTTGGATCACAGTCGGGTATGTCAATGATCTCATCAAGTGTTACTAGTTCTTTTCTCTTCTTGTCCTTTTTCTTCTTGGGAATGGTGCTTGAAGCATGGGAATGAAGGATTACAGAAAGATCCTTCTCTATCTCTATTGATTTTGGTGATTGCCTGGGAGGTGTGGTGCCTTTGGTATGTTGCTTGGTATGAACTTGTTGGTTGGTTTTAGACGTGTCTACTTCAACCTTCTCTTTATCTACATCCTTCTTTGCCTCTTCAGTGTTCTTGGCAGTGGCATCACTCAGTTCTCCCTCTCCACTTGTATCTTTCTTCTCCTTTGTTGTATCTTTCTACTCCCCATTTTCATCACCTTTGTCCTCTGGAATGTTTGCATCAGGCTCAGGTGTTTTCTCCTTTGATTCTATTATTATATTGATATCTTGTATCAATAAAGACATGTTACCTAGTACATTTTCCTGTGCAACATCAACAGTTTCATGTTCCTTTGTTTGCTTGGTGTCAATACTTACATCATCATCAACCTTGACATTATCATCAAAATCACCTTGAGTTATATCTTTTATAGTGATATATGGTGTTTCTCCTAATGATTGCAATATATGAGGTATATCATCCATGACCTTACTTGCCTATATTGTCAATTCAATTGGATTGACATCCTCAGTGTGATTGATGAAAATATGTTCAGGCTCGATGAGGTCTCCTTATCCTCATTGTGATCTGTCTCGGTTAGAGCTAGTACTTTCTTGGGTGGATTGAATATTTGTGTCCAAATCTTATTTCTTTATACATCAATCTCTTCTAACCTATCTTGCAGTACTTTGTATGCTCTTGTCTTAGCCAAAAATTTATTTGCATGCTCCTGCATTGTTGATTCAATTTATTCAACTATTGACTCGGGCATGAATGTAACAAGGTATCTCTCCCTCATCTGTTTCTCCATGTGTAATGCACATGTCCATGTAGCTGATATCTTATCATTTATCTCTTGTGGAATATGACTTCTGAATTGTAGATGTACATACTTGTATGCTACCATCACTTTAATGATAGCTTTCTCTAATTTATTCTAGTCCACGGTAGACAGATGTACCCATTGTCTAATCTTATTATTTTCTATACTACCTGTATTGATGATTGGTTGTGCAATTTCATCAATTATCTTTGGAATTTTGGCCTTCTCCACCTGTATTCTCTGGTCTAATCTTATTATTTTCTATATTGCCTATATTGATGATTGACTGTGCAATTTCATCAATTATCTTTGGAATTTTGGCCTTCTCTTCCTATATTCTCTGTTCTCTATCATCCTTTTATGTATCATCCTTATCTTCTCTTCCTCTTAGATATCTCCTTCTCAATTTCGGTGTTGATTTCCCAGTTGAGGATGTATTCTTTCTTTTTGTATAAGTTTTCACAGTTCCTTTCTTCAAGGGTGGTGAGTCTACCTCTTTTGCTGTCTTGCTCCTTGTTCTTGATGCAGCTGTTACATTAGTAACCTTTGGTTTCTTGACAGGTGATGCATCTAGACTTTAAATCACTTATATCGTTAGCTTCACCAATGGGTGACTGATCCTCGGTGATATCTACTAATTTTTCTAAGTCTTCATCATTTACCGACAATTTCTTTTGAAGTGTTCATTATTTTTGTCTTCTTCCTATCTATCTTCTTTACTACTAAACCAGTCTTAATTCTAGACTTGGCTTCCTCATATGTTCCAAATCTCTTCAAGGTTTTATCCACTAGATCATTTAGTAGGGTTTCAATAGCTGTTGTAACTTGATCAATGTCAATTTCATATTCTAGTGGTGGTAACCATGTTGTTCTTGGTTGTGTAGGTTTGATGAGTGTTGAGTCGGTGTCAACTACAAAACATATCTCAAATTTTTATTTTCCACTAGTTGAGCAAGGATTCTCATCCTCTTCTCCATCCTAGTCTTGAATGTGGCAAAGTATCCATCCATTAAAGGTATGAAATTGTCTCTTAGTGACTTAATGAAATCACTAATCTATGTAGTGATTGGTCAATTTGTGTCCCAAGTGACATTACCAACTGAAGGAAAGAAGTTCTGCAAATAGAAGAATATGCACATAAGGAGGGAACCAAACTTACATGTGTTAGATCTGGCTGATCTAATTGTTCTCATATCCTCATCTATTTGCTTCAGTGGTAGCTCGGATATGTCTAGCTAGTTGCAGTCCCTTCTTCACAATTTTATATGCAGTGTCAACTGCTCCACATGCTATGTTGTTCATTCTGCTAGCTTGGAATGTCTTGTACCCAAGTATACATGCACTAAATTTCATCTTGGGGTTGGTGATTGTATTGAGTTTCAACCCTCTACCATCTCATTCGGCTCTAGTTAGTTTTTCAATTTCGGGGCATGAAGGATGCTTTAGGGATTTTGCCTTCTCGGTGATGGGATAATCGGTCATTGCATGAATCACATATTTTGTGATCGGTTGGGGTTCATCTAGCCACATTTTCCCATCATGTACTCGATTGAGTACTATCTGTATCCACTCCGTTTCAAAATCTTTTGGAAATAGTAGGGAATTGGTTAACCCTTTCACTTCTATGTGCTTATACTCATCCTTTAGGTTTCCATCCTTACATAGCTTCTAGTAACCTTCTGGAATCTCAAGGTCTCCGATCTCTACAACCTTGTAGTGACTCTATGCACGGATATCTTCAACCAGCAAGACCCTGGGCGGAATACTTGAAAATGCTCCCTTGTCATCGGGTTGAGCAGCAACCTCAGGGGAGAACTTGTAGTTTGGTTCTTCACATGTCAAGTTCTTTATCAAGGCTATCTTTTTGTCCTTTGCATTCTTGATCTTCCTGATCTGTGATGTGGTTTCAATTGTTTGAAAAATTAGGGATTCTCCGTAAAATAAACAGTTAGCTCAGTGAGTCTAGACACTCACTTGATCTTTTCTGTGGATGCTCGGAATCTGTCGGAGTGGCTTTGAATCTGTTGTTGGTGGCTCTGCAATCTTGTCGCTTCTTAGTCACTCTTTTTCGTTGTTCTCTTGATCTTCATTACTGGGTGAATGAAATGAGCTTTCATCGGCCTTTTTATAGATAATGTGACCTAAGTGATGCATTAAATGCTTCACCTACTTCTTGATTGACAAAACAGTGATGCTCGGTCAACACACAAAATTCTTTAGCTTGGTGAGTATTCTATACTCAGTACAAGGTGTCAAATCGGTTGTCTCCCACATGTTTACCGATGATGCTCGATGTATATTGTCAACTCGGTTATCTTTCATATGTCTATTGACGTGCAATTTATGCTCGGTTTATATTAATCAACTAGACTAGATTCACATTAACGTAACAAGTAATATCATAGTGCATCTTCATTCATGTTAATTTAGCTTTTTCTCAATGAATATAGGAACTGATGTAAAGTATAGCTTTGTAGAGTGTAGTTTCGTACTTACTTTTTTTTCTTAGGTGGGGGTGGTGAAATTACCTAATCCATTAGATGAGGTGTCACCTACTATGGTGCTTGGTCCAACATCATCTTTGCTTGAAGCTTTCCTCCAAGTTTGATTTCTCATTCTCCTGATATCTTCAATAGTGTTTCCATTTACAAAAGTGCTTGACTCTGTCACTCAGTCTCTGCAGTCCTTGCTTAGGTGACCAACCATATGACAGTGTAAGCATGCCATTCCAGAGTTAGTCCAGTTCCTCAATCTTCGTATCCATTTCCTCATGTAGTTTGCAGCTATGTGTCTCTATCTACCACATGTTGGGAAATTTACCCATGTTTTGTAATCCCACACATATGTGTTACCAAATCTTCTCGGTTGATATACATTTTCTTGTTCTTTAGGTTTCTATACTTTCTTTTTCTTTTTTCTGCATTCATGAGATGTGTGGCCATGCATTTTGCAAGTAGGGAAATATTTTTACATGTAGGATTCCTTCTTTGGTTTGTTCACCTTAGATCTGCATTCATGTGCTTTGTGTCCATGCTTGTTACAATTATAAAAATTACCTATGAATGTAGAAGTAGATTTAGGAATACCATTTGCTTTACTCCTGCAGACATTTGATGTATGGTCTGGTTTTCCATAGTGATTACATGAACGCTTCTTTTCTCTTGGACTTGTGTAGAAATCTCTTTAATCAAATTGGTTTGATGATTCTCCATGCTCGGTATACCCTAAATCGGTATTGTTGTTGAGTCTTCTTTGTCCATTTAGAAATTCATCCATTCTCTTTATGTTGTCTTCAGCTTTCTTGATCATATCATTATGCTAGTGCTGAATCTTTTCTTCATGCTTTATTTTCTCATTCTCTTCTTTTAGTTCACCAATAACTTCCAATTTTCCATTAAGTTCTATGTTTACTTGGTTGGCCTCATGACTCATAAGAACTATTTGATTGGTGATCTCAATGTGATGTTTAGTAAGTCTCTATATCTAAGATTTTTTCTCTTGCAATTTCTCAGTAATCTTTCTCCTATCATCAATAGCTAAAGTTCTTTCTTGTTCAGCTTGTCTTGCATTATTCATAACATCAATCATTCTTACCATCTGTGTCTCTTGACCAATCTGGAATACCTTCACTTGTTAAGTTAGATGTTGATTGATTTCATTTAGAATTGTAATGCTTCCTTTAGATGTGTCAGATGTATTACCCGATCCAGATCCTGATGAATCAAATAAATTAGGCATCTCTTCTTCATGATAGTCAGTTTCATTGTAGCGAGATTCCATGACTTTTCTTTCAAACAATAATTCTTTCATCTTATTTCTTGATTCTTTGTATTTCTTAAAGAAAATATGTATCTCCAACTTTTGATTCTCAATATTTTTGTCAAGCTTATACCTTTCCATTGTATGATATTTTCTCTCAAGTGATTTAAACATTTCCAAATAAGAGATCTAGATCTGATACCAATTTTTGGAATAATGGAAGGGTGTGTTCTGAGAGGGGAGGGGTGAATCAGTACCCTTAAAACTTTTTATCAAATAACCTTAGTACTCTTTTCTTGCATTATCGACCATTGTTTCTTTACTACCTCATGCATGTAATATCATAGCGTAAACATAAATGAATGAAAACAAACATAGAAACATTCATGAAATTTAGTTACACATGATACAAGAATTGATAACACAGAAAACCCATGTTAGAAGGTAAAAGCTACAGTGGGGATGAAACCCACAAAGCTTCACTATCTGCAGAATGGAAGGTGCCAGTTAAGGCTACAAGTTGTAATCACTTCTGACGATCTTACCCTGTCAGGAGTAACATGTTAGACTTGTTAAGTCTACTCGGTTAAGATATTTTAGCAACACAATGTATGTGTGCACTCGGTTAAGAGATTTACAATAAGAATGTTAAGTCCACCTTCTTGAAGGATTTCTTCTATTTTCTACAATTGTTAGAGAGTAGACAAAAATACTTATGACCTGATAGCTTGCAATCTTGAATTGCTGAATACAGATCCATTAAGTTCACAAAATATATGTATCACCTATTGTGATTGATAATACCTTTGTTCTGCTCAGTAGCCTTGAATCTAGTTCTTCATAACTGAATTCTACTTTATCTAGTCTTCTGCATGAAACTCTCTATCTGATCCATAGATGTCCTTCTGCGGCTACAATCATCATGTTCTTGATTGATTACACATCTATATATACAATGTATTGACCTAATTAGGTTTCACGCTTTTCATGATAAATCTAATGATCAAAGGTTTGAAACTTGACCTTGATCTCCTAGTTTGCATGTATACAATCAGTTAAACTGATTAAATCCATTACTTATGCTTTACTTGATCCTTAAGAAACAGTTTTGTAGCTAAGCAAAAAGCTAATTTAAAGACTAAAGTGCTTTAGCTGACGTGTATCTCAAATCTGCTTTTCTCAGGAATAAAACTATCTCTCGGTAGACTGGTGCTCGGTATACTCTGTAGACTGTGATCGGTGATGTATCTATAAGAATGTGCTTGGTTTACTCTATGAACTGTCTTCCCCGGGTTACACTGTAAACTATCTGTTGGTGTACTCGATGTACACTGTGACCGACGGTCCAAAACTGTTTCCTTGTATACTAATGACAACTTTTGATCCTTTAAGGATTATCACCTTTGAGGTAAGGAGGAATTGGATTTTTCCCAACCTTATAACACCATTCACCATTCACCATCCACTCACCACATCCATCAATACCAAAAACTCCATTAAAATGTTGTTTACAATTCACTGTTATTGTTGAAACAGTCTGATCAGTGCTAGAGCCTCCTCAAAATCCATGAAAACTTTGTCATCTCACCCTTCCTCTTTGTGACAATAAAATATACATAGTAAGGATGTATCACACCAATTTGTAGCTTGTTCCCATGGTTAAATTGCAAGATATTGAATTTTTGAGCCCACTGTTAACCCTAGGGCAGTGTTTCGACCTGCAGTGACAAAAATGGCAATAAATTTTGGAAATATTAATGAAATAGAATGATACTATACCATTGAAAACTATATTCAATAAAATTTCCATCCATACCACTCTTGTACCATCAGTCATTCGTGGTTGATTTAGTATAAAGCCATATAACACAAAAATATGGTGCAGAAGCACCTAGGACACAAGGGCTACCATAAGGTCCTAATAGAGGATACATGGAGAATTTATTATACAAGGTCTACATGACCATATATTAATGTATTTGAGGCTATTAGAGCCTTAGTTGTTCATGTTGAGTCAATTGTAACCAAATTGTCAAATGTTGGCATGATGGATAAGCAAGGCCTAAAGGGTCATGTAATGGGCTTAAGGGTTGGATTAGGATTTTTAATAGTATTTCATCTTTCATAAGGTCTTGTAATACTATATAAATGTAATAAGGTTGATGGAGATATTCCTAAGGTTGGAAAAGTCTAAGGTTGTTAACAATTATATCAATATGTAATAAGCCTAGTTAAGGGGATAACATTGACAAAAGTTGGTTCTAAGGTAGTTAATGAATTGTTTCGGTCAAAAACTGATTTAAAACCTTTATACATGCTATAAGACCTGAAAATGGGTAAGCGGTGGTAGATTGAAAGAATTTAATATTAATACAAGTTCAGTTTTTTGCATCTTTCTTTGTTCTACTGTTGCAGTCTGATTACAGGTGTTATTTTATGTCATAAGATTATAAAATCATTCTGAAACCTTTTGGATCCTGTAGAGGTGCGAATCTTCTCCATTTTGGCTTTTGAATCACTCGATTTGGTAAAGCATTGACAACGTTATGCCAATTTTGGTGTAGGCTGTCCAAAACCCTCATTAGGGTAACCCGAGAGGTAATAAAATGTAGAAACTTTCATATTTCGTGGATCCAAGCCCCAAACTTGTTTGGGAGATGGGAAAGATTATCCAGGGAACCATGCAGCAATACACACATGTTTTGATTGAGAGAAGACAATAATACTGTTACAAATTTCTTTATGACACTGATACTCTGGTCCACAATTCATTAATAATCTGGTCCAGGATTCAGTAATTCTTTTAATGTACTGAAAAATAACTAGTGTGTAGAGTTACAACCTTGCAAATGGTAAAAGTAATTCAAAGCTAGTATAGGAAAACATGGGAAGAGGACTAGATATCTTGAAAATTACCAAACATTTAAAACTATAAGTAGAACCTAAAATTTCCAACCTGTAAATAGAGAAACAATAATTAACCAATTTAATTATATATAGTGAAAACAAATGAATCAATATTTCTATATAAAAAATGTAGCATTTTTAGGAGCGGTTGTATGTTTGCTTATAATAAGAGTGGGGATCCCATCTTTCTGGTATTGTGTGAGAAGCTCGTTAAGCTTTCTTAGCCAGAAAATATTCCATGCAAAAATAAATCCTACTACATAAGGACTCACAACAATCGAATTCAAAGCCACCTGCAAAAGAATGTGAAATTCAAATGTTTAGTGAATTTGAATTTTGAAATAAGTCTATAGTAGTCTGAATTAAAACAATATGACAGAAAAAATACAAGCATTGGGCTTTCAAGATGAAACTCAAAAAGATTAGTAAACACTCAAAACTCTCATCTTTGAACTTAAGCTTTTATGAATTGTTGAGTTACAACATAGATATTCTATAAGAATAAAAATTTTAAGAAAATATGTAGTATCTAATATTTACAAACCTAAATATGAATTGTTATCCTCAGTATAAATCTTATCTCTATTTTTAAAACTTAATACAATTGATCAATATTTAAAGATGATTAATATACGTGCATATATGTAATTTTGTAAATAGGAATTTCCTGTGCATTCTTAGACCAAAAAATAAGAAGTAAATCCATCCTTGGTGGCTGTATAGTTGCTGTCCACTGAGCTAACAATGGATATCTGATGGTGTTCAACCCTCCTCTCTGTTTTGCTGAAGAGCAATAATATTGTTTTGCTGAAAGAGCAATAATACTGTTTAAATGAGGAAAATAAATTTAATAAAAAAGTTTATGGTCTTCTGCCTCTTTCCACCATTCTAGATAATAGTCTTTGGTTATCATCTACAACCTGCAACCTTACCCTTGATTATGGTGTTCTTTTAGAAAAAGGCAGAGAAAGGGTGGAGCTACTCATTGCAGTCTATAAGAATTGAGGATTTCATCTCCATGTTGGTTGTAAATGTGCAGAACCTATTTGATGTCTAACAAAATGTACATTCCCTTTCTATCCTATACATTAAATGTAGAGAAAAATCATTTAAATAACAACGAGGAATATTTTATGTTTCAATTAAGAGTACCATGCATGAATAATGCTTATAAACTTTGTGTTTGTAGAGTACTACATTTTTTAACAACATAATTTCAAACGGAACTATATAATGATAGTATTCAGAGCTCTAATCTCATTAATGTTTAGTTGCATTTTCCAATGAAAATTTTAAACAATTCCCCTTACACATATACATATTTTAACTATATAAAATAATAGTGTGAATCATGGATACCATCCTTACCTGTATATTTAAATCCATTTGGTAGTTATTTTCTGAAAAATTTGAAGAGGGCCCCTATATACCTGTATACATTTTAACTATAAAATAACCGTGAAAAAATGCTATTCTCACCTATACATTTAAATCTATCTAGTGGTTATTTTCTGCAATATTTTATCTCAGAATGTATATAAATGCTATGGTATCAAATAGTTTTATTATCTTCTTAGTTTTATTGTCCTTGGTATCAAATAGTATTATTGTTGTTTCTTACATGTCATTACATGTTTGATCTTAGAGATAATTTGACGTTAAAATGTAATTAATATATTTTCATCTAATATTCATTATTTATTTTTATTCCTTTGGAATATAATGAAGTGAGATTCTAATGCAGACATGTGACACAGGACCCGGAAAGAGTTCATATAACCGATGCAGAAAAGAAGAGATGGGAAGTTCGAGATTCCAATGTAGGCATATGTAGGTCCCCGTGAGAGTTCACATAACCAATGCAGAGAAGAAGAGATGGGAAGTTCCTTATGACTCCATTCCTAGATCACAAGTAGTTGTGTAGAAGGAAGTCGTATTTCCAGAATAGCTAACTCAGTGTTTGAATTCTCTTTGTTCTCAGGCAATGAGTTGATCTTCTCTTCCACAACCAATCCTTTTGGATTCGGTACCAACTCCTCATATGATGGCATTATACAAATCAGAATTACTCTAAGGGGATAATATTATTTATACTACTAACCGTAACACCCCAAAATTGGCACCTAATAATCAATCAATTTTGGTGCATTTTCTTATCTTCGAAGTCCTATTGTACTAGGCAAATTCTCCTCCTAATTGACTTTAATTGACTGAGTTTCAAACGCAGAAAACCCAAATTTACATAAATCTGACATTACATTTAATTCCTAATTTCTCAATGATTATTAGCTAAAAACCCCTATGATTAATTGATTTAATCCTAAAGTCCTAAGTGCTTTTAATTAAATCAATTCCACCCCATTTGGCTAATATACATAAAAGGAATTGAAAGGTTATTTAATTATTGGATGAATTATCCTCAAAAAGGAATTCCATAATTCCATGTGAAAGGACACTTATGTGGCAATAATTCACCCTTTTATTTAAATAATCTTTGCTTATTTGTCTCAAATGGAGAATGAAGAGACAACTGTTTCTTTTCAAGAAACTCTTCACTCTCTTTCCATGGTTTTCTATAAATTGGACTTCTTTTTCTTCATTGAAGAGGATATTTTTGGAGAGCATCAATAGTATAGTCAATTTGCATTTGATTTTCATGTTTTAAGCTTAATTTGCATAATTAGTCTAAATTTCAATTAGAATTGAAGATGTTTAGCTTTCATTTATGATTTATCCATATGGCTAACAATTCATTTTGGTGCTTTCAAGCTTCTTAAATTCACTTCAAGTTCAATTCTAGTTTAAAATTCAATTCCTTTCATAGATTACAAGCATTTCATCTCTAGATTAAAAGCATTTTTCTTTCTTAGATTAATTGCATTTTGCTTCCAAAGCTTAGTTGCAATTCATCCTTAGTTTAGTTGCAATTCACTTTCATAGCTTAATTGTTTCTCAATTCATAGATTAAGAGCATTTTCTCATAGATTAATGGCAATTCTTCTCTTCTTGCATTCTTAAAATCCTCCATGTTAGCAAGGTCAAGTTGTTGGCTCTCGTTCTGAGGGTAAAACTCAACATCCACAACTAATTAGGAGGCAACGAGTCGCCTCAATCGAATTTGCAGAACAAACAATTCATGTTTGTCTTTGTGAATTGAGCGATTGTGTAAAGACTATATTGTGTTTGTGTTGAATTCAGAGGTCTACATTCAGCATATAACACTAACATTGTTATGTTTAATTCAAACACAAATTTGTAAGTCTACCATTCTTTTTACATGCATTTAAGAAATGAAGGCTTGGCTCCTGCAGGTCTATTGATGAGAAAATATGGATTGTTTTTGTTGGGGGATCTCTCGAATTCTACTTTGCAGGATCATTCCATTATATGTGGCTCAACAGTTCATTGACCTCATAGGATATACAACTGTAATGCCCAATTGGGCTTCTGGTATGTCCGTACATGCCCTGCTCTGCAATTTTTTGGTGTAGCATTATATTTTTTATTGGATTTGAAATGTTTTACAGAACTTGAAAATCATCTAAAATAGTAATCTAAAATTATATTAGCTAACTGAGCTTTTTGGTTTTGGAATGTAGTAATTTCAGTTCAGAGTTTTAATATTTTTTTGAATTCCTTGTTTTGGAAGCTTTGGTAAGTTTGTTGGATTTATTCATTTTCTTTAATATTTGAAATGGGATACAGGGATTTGATTTTCCTTGTTTTCACTTTCCTTGGTTTCACGTCAGTAGATTTTATAAAATAGATAAGGAAATCCCAATTTCATGTATTGAGATGTTTGGAATGTTTTAAAAAATTATAAGGCGAGCGTGATTGCTTGACTAGAAAAAAACTGCTAGGATTATATATGGTCTATAATAATACTAAAAAAATGCCAGTATTATATGGGTTGTAATTATAGATAAAACATTTCCATGATTATATGTGGGTGGTAATAATATAGAGAAGCTACAATGATTGAAGTTGACAAGGTTGACATGAATGATTAAAATGAACCTGGATTCTGAAACATATATGTGCTTAATGTTTTCATGACCATTCTGTGTGATTAACCATCTTTTCTCGTAACCATTTTGTATTTGTTATGTAATAAAGAGGTTTTGACAAAACGTGGTAGTGAGAAAACAAGTTACAGTTGATTTCAGAAGTAGTCTTATTAAAATAGTGTTTTATTTGCATCAATATCATTTGTCTATAGATTAGTGTTATAGAAGCAATATTTTTTTTATAGATCGGAGAGAGTTTGAATAAATAAGCAATATTTTGTAATAGATAGTGTTAATTTGAAGTGGAAAATTCTTTTTTGCCAAATAGATCTTAGATTTTGAATTTGTATTGTCGACCTTAACCCAATAGATATCATTTGTTCATAGATGACTGGATAAGTAACTTCAAGAGATAGGTTTGTTCTATGGTGTAGATAACATCTCACTACTCACTTATAGATCTGGTGATGCCAAGTGAGTCTTCTAATTCAATAGAACAAATTAGTTTATGTTAATAAAGTTTTTCCTGTATTATTCTTTCAAATTTATTGATAACTTCTGCCCACGTTTTCTCTATTTAGAATGACCTTGTTCACTTTTCACACCATTGAACTGCCTTGAATCCATTTATTTTTCTTCTTGATACTCTGGTCCAGTATTCAGTAATTATTTTAATGTACTAAAAAATAATAGTTTTTTTTTCTGTCGACATCAAGATATTTTGAGAATGTGCATTGAACTTTATTGTGTGTGTGTGATTTTTGTACCTATTAAGAGACACAACACTTCAATAAATCATTGTATTAGTGAAAACAAGGGGTTAGCAAGCATAGAAATCACCAAAATTGATCTATTGCTTCCTATCTAGGAGGAGTATGAAAAATGACATAATAGCCCTCAGATTATGCATATTCCAGTGACAAATACAA
>MU226986.1:6726039-6756344 GCA_018584345.1 Thuja plicata
TAATTGGGGGTATGATCACACTTAGGGAAAATAGGGTCTATGGTCAGAGCAGACCAAATCTAGGTGGTTACATTTTCCCCTCTTTGAATTGATGTGTGAGCAGCGCATTGATTCAAAGAAAGTTTTTCATGTTTGACTTCAGAAAGATTGAGAATTTTTCTCATGATCGAATGAAATGCCTGATGAGATCAGTCTCGTACTTGATCGAACTAAACTAATAGAATTGAATTTGCACTTGGTTGTCATACAAAGGTCAATAAAATATCTTAAAGATACCAATTCTAAACTTGGTTGTCGTCCAAAGATTGATAATACTGATTCTGAACTTGGTTGTCATCCAAAAGTCAATATGAAGCTGCCAGGAGCTTAGTAAGAATCTTTAAAAATGAGGAAACACAAGATATCCAGCTTATGAGAACCAAATCTTTCTATCCAACAGTCCTGACTTAGTCAAGAAAACTATCATGCCCCTAGTTTTTTTTATAACGAAGTCATTTTTAATGTTGTTTCGAGCAAAAATTTGATTGATGATAGTGTGATCATGCCCCCTCGGGAATGAAATCAAAGGAAAGAATGAAATCCCTCTGTTGAAATGATGTATTACTTGCATGAATCAGGTAAGGGAATGAAAGAATGGATTAGAAGAAGTGAATAAACGGGGGTGTGTTAAGAATAAACACACGAGTACCAAGTTAATTACATATTTTCAAAAGGTGAGTTCGATTTTGTTCCTGATAGATCAGAGATTTCGGGAATCATGTAAATATCTTGGATTTCAGATTAATTAAAAATAGAAAGGAGTTTGAGCTCAAATCCTTATGTTGTTTTTGCCTTTTTTTTTACCAATGCATCATATAATCTCTAAATGCAGCTACATGCAGACTCTTAGGACTGTCACTGATTTGCAGATATTGTAACATTTTATCATCATTGGGCGCTGTTTGGAATGGATATCACCTGATAGTACAACAATTACTAATACCCACTAATATTATGAAAGTATGAATACTATGTTTTATTGAAATGTTGAAAATAGACTTAGGCATCAAGGCATAGAAGCCAGGATGACAAGATAGTCATCTTCCTTTTACTATATCAGATTCTGTGTAAAGAAAGATATTGGACCCGCAATGACCTTGAAAATTCATATCCTTGGGTAGATTATGCTTCGTATACCTTAGTGAGAATCTGATTTAGAAAACAGACAAGTAAATTTTTTCAACCTCACCGTAGTTTACACATAACGAAGATCGAGATATATGCGGCTATCCACCCATAGTGGCAGCTCTTACCATAAACATCCAAGTTAGGTGAAATGTATAAGATCATTTGGAACAATTACCATACGCAGAAAACCAAGAAAACATTATGCCCCCATCCTTGCGACTCGTTATCTTTGCACAGACGTCATGGAGTAACTCAGAAAACATAACAACTTATCAATTGTGACTCAATCAAATAAAATTCATAACTTCTTAGATGTCCCCGGTGAAAAAATCAAGAGGACATAAAAGATCTATAATCAAACTAAGATCAAACTGTGTTTAGGTGGAATTGAGAAATACTATTGATTCATTTTTCAAGCGCAATATAGATTCACCAATCAAAAAGTTGGAATTCAAGCAAATATGTGTTCCATGTCTGTGTACATCATTATTTCCTATTTGCAATCCCATGTAGGTCTTTGGAACACCGTTCATGTTAGTGCAATGTTTGTGCCATCCTTGTTTCATGAAAGTGATAGTGGTAGTGAAAGTATCAGAAAGCATCGTATCACGAGACAAACCATCTATGATGTCCTAGCAGACACAACCTTTCAGACTGGCCAAGATGCCCCCAGTGTGAAATGACTTGATCCCTAAGACAGAAATGCAGACAATCCCAAGCAAGGATAAGATTTCATAAGGAAACAAAGTCAACCTTTAGGACAGGTGTAATCGTGAAGGTTTAGTATCAGAGATGTATTGATAGATATAATGCAAAATACAAGTGACGCCTAATTGCCAGGTTTTCACCACTTGGAAAAACTTTTCTTT
Source organism: Thuja plicata (assembly GCA_018584345.1). Classification (NCBI taxonomy): domain Eukaryota; kingdom Viridiplantae; phylum Streptophyta; class Pinopsida; order Cupressales; family Cupressaceae; genus Thuja; species Thuja plicata. The sequence goes on from MU226986.1 coordinate 6,728,076, forward strand.
CTTTTTGCTACCAAGATGCCCGTTTTACCAGGTTTTCATCAAGGCACTTTTCTCTTTTTCAATTTATTTTTTTTTTCTTTTTTGAATGCTTTTGTAGTATCAAGGCGCCTGTTTGCTAGGTTTTCACCAAGGATACCTTTCTTCAAGACTTTTTCCACTATTTTTGGATTTCTTCAGGATCAGATTTCTGATGTTTTTGGTATTTTATGAGAACTATTTCACTGTACAGGCTCTGCTAGCCGAACATCAAGCGTAGAACCGCTTCAGATGTAGAGTATTGATATGATCTAGAAGAATGTCTCCCTCAGGTGTAGCTAATTGATAATCTCCGATCCCAAAAGTAGCAGTGATAACGTAAGGTCCCAGCCAATTGGGTTCAAATTTTCCCTTTTATTCTTTGTTGGGTTGGTTCTTAGGATTCTCCTTTAGGACAAGATCCCCCACTTCAAATTTTTGTAGTTTAACCTTCTTGTTGTACCCTTTGGACATACGTGCTTGGTACACCTTTAGATGATTGAACGCCCATTGTCTGCGCTCATCTAGTAGGTCTAAAGAATTCACCCTATCTATGCGGTACTGCTCATCAGTAACAAGACCTTGTAAAGATATCTTCAAAGATGGGATTTCAACCTCAATAGGTAGTACTGCTACAACACCATAGACTAGAGTAAATGGAGTGGCTCAAGTTGGTGTTTTGATGCTTTTTCTGTAGGCCCAAAGTGTCAGATTTAGTTGTAAATGCCAGTCTCTGCCAGACTTACTCACAATTCGGTGTAGGATTTTGAGAATATTTTTCTTAGATGCCTCAGCCTGTCCATTACCTTGAGGATAATAGATTGAGGAGCAGTGTTGAGTGATGTGGAACTGTTCACAAAGGTCATCAATGTCTTGATTTTTAAATTGGCCCCCATTATCTGTTACAATAGATGAGGGTATCTCATATCTACAGATAATGTAATTTAGAATGAACATAGCCACTTGTTTGCCAGTGGATTTGATTAGTGGCATGGCTTCGACCCACTTTGTAAAGTACTCAGTGGCCGTAATGATGAACTTGTGTCCATTTGAAGAATTGGGATATGTTTGTCCAACCAAGTCAAAGGCCCATTGCTGAAATGGCCAATGTGTAATGAAAGGTATAAGTTCTCTGGCAGGAGCATGGATAATATTTCCATGTGTTTGGCATTTAAGACATGTTTTTGAAAAGTGAATAGCATCTTTTTCCATCATAGGCCAGTAATAGCCTACTCTGAGCAGTTTCTTAGCCAATGAAAAGTCATTCAAGTGTGATCCACATACACCTTTGTGGACTTCCTTTAATGCACAGTCTGACTCTTCGAGTTCTAAACATCTCAGAAGCGTACCATCAAGACCTCATTGATATAGGTTATTAGTTATGAGGACATAACGCGATGTTGTCCTAATCAAGGCTCTTTTCTCATTTCAAGATAGATCATTGGGAATAGTTTGGTCAGTTAGGTAAGAAATTATCTTAGTATACCTAGATTGGTCTGGGGTAGTCAAAGCACAGATCACTTGGTATTCAGGGGTATCAAAAGCTAGATAGGGTAACTCTTCCACCAAGAAGTCATAGAAGAATTGATGTTCCTCTAGTTGTAACATGGATGCTAAGGTAGCCATAGCATCTGCAGCTTTATTCTCTGATCTTGGTATCTGCTGGAAGGTGACGAAGACAAAGTACTTCTTCAGGTCATCAACCAGTTGCTTGTAGGGTATCAAATTCTCATCTTTTGTTTGATAATCTCCATTGACCTGATTGATGATGAGCTGGGAGTCACCATACACGTGTAACTCTACAATCTTCCACTCCATAGCTAGCTTAAGACCGTTTACCAATGCCTCATATTATGAAATGTTGTTCGTGCATGGGAACAACAATTTGTAAGACTTGGGTATCTTGTATCCTTGAGGAGTTATGAATAGAACTCCTAATCTAGAGCCTTGTTGCATGTAAGAACCATCAAAGTACATCTTTATGGATACTTAGTTAGATACATAATTTTTTCATCAGGGAATTCAATCCTTAAGGGTTCATCATCCTAGAGTGGTGAATCAGCCAATTGATCTACAAGGACCTATCCTTTAATAGCTCTCTTATCCACATACTTAATGTCAAATTCACTTAGAATGAGGACCCATTTTGCTAATCATGTTATTAATGCTATTTTTCTCAAAAGGTACTTTAGAGGATCAATCTTAGCAATAAGCCTTACTGTATGAGAGAGCATGTAGTGTCTCAATTTTTGTGATGCGAAGATGATTGCTAAGCATGCTTTCTCAATAATGTTGTAATTGAGCTCATAGGAGACTAGTGTTCTACTGATGTAGTAGATAGCTCTTTCTTTCTTTGTTTCATCTTCCTATGCTAATAATACTCCTAATGATGTAGTTGTAGCTGAAATATACAGGAGTAATGGTTTTCCATGAATAGGCACCATAAGAATAGGAGGAGTATCTAGGTACCCTTTTAGTTCTTTGAAGTTGGCTTCACAATGTTCATCCCATTTGAAAGTGACCCCTTTATGTAGTAATTTGGTAAAGGGTTGTGCCATGTCTGCAAGTTGTGACATGAATCTCCTGATTGATTGAAGTCTCCCTTGCAATGTCTGCATTTGACTGATGTTGCGTGGAGGAGTCATCTCTAGAATAGCTTTGACCTTTGCAGGATCTACCTCAATTCCCTTCGCTGAAATAATGAATCCTAGCAACTTCCCTGATTGGACTCCAAAGGCACACTTCTTTGGATTGAGCCTAAGTTTAAATTTCTCCATACGATCCAATATATTCCTTAAGTCATTAATATGAGTGTTCCTCTCTTTGGATTTAGCTAAGGTGTCATCCACGTAATCCTCCATCTTTTTGTGCATCATATCATGGAATATAGTGGTCAATGCTCTTTGATATGTAGCACTGGCATTCTTTAACCCAAATGGCATGATGTTCCAACAAAATGTGCCCCATGCACATGTAAATACAGTCTTATCTTGATCCTCGGGGGTGATTTTTATTTGATTATAGACCGAGAATCCATCCATTAGTGAATACATATGGTAGCCTATTGTGAGGTCTATGATCGTGTCAATATTAGGAAGCGGTAAATCATCCTTGGGACATACCTTGTTTAGGTCTTTGAAGTTCGTACAGATTCTAATAGATTTATCTGATTTAGATACAGGGACTACATTGGAGATCCATCATGCCTAGGCAATGACTCTAATAAATCCAGCCTTCAGTAATTTATCTAGCTCCGCCTTTACTAGTAATGCAACATGAGGATGCATTTATCTAAGTTTTTGCTTCACGGGCTTAATCCCAGGAGCTGTAGATAGATGGTGCATGATTAGATTAGGATCTAGTCCAGGCATATCTATATAAGACCATGCAAAGTTGATATTCTTCTCTTATAGGAACTCGGTGAGCTGTACCTTTTCCTCTTCTGATAAAGATTGTGTGAGGTGTACTATTTGAGGATTCTCAGTGGTGCCCAACTTTACTGGTTTTGTTGGTTCTATCAGTACCGAAGACCTTTCCTAAAACTATTCGGGGAGGATATCAAGAATCTCATCCTTTGGCACCTTGGAGAGGTTTTCACCATTAGATACGTCTTTTGTTTTTACTATTTTAGGATCTGACACTGCCACAACATGGTTTTCACCATCAGTCCCCTTTTTCTTTTTATTTTTAAATTTTTGACTGAGAAACCTGATATCCTCCTGTGACATTTTCTCGCTCCTTGCATTGGTGGAAGAAGGGTAAGGTTCACAAGCATTGAGATAGCAAGCTAGGGTGTAGTCATTGGGAAAGTTGAGAGTAGGAGTACGATCCGCACTAGTCTGATCAATTAGGTCTGGGTGTATCAAAGACAAGGAATCATATTCTGGGAAGGACAACATCGCGTTAGCATCAAGACCATTAACCGACATGACATATTATGTTAAGTTAATTTCTTCAATGTTTAGATCAATAAGAGTGAGATCGTCATAAAAAGGGTCATTTTTAGTTATATGCAGACCAAACTCTAGTGACTCGTCAGTAGAACTCTCATCATCATCTCTGTGTAAAAGGAGGCTTCTTTCTTGTAGCCTCTGAAATTCTTCTAGACTTATGAGAACACCAGTCTCTTCATCAATGATTGCGGGAAGGAACTCTTCCTCTGCTTCAGGATTATCAGTGTCATTGGGAGTAGTATTAGACGGTTCATGGGGAGCTGAGGGAGCTAGAAACATGTGAATTGTATCTATCTCAATATCTTATGTGGCGACAGATAGCTCATCCCATTCATAATCATGAGAGTCAGTGACCTCATCATCAGATCTATTTAAGTATTAAGCAATGGTTATTTGATGTACCCGGTTAGCTACCTACGGATCAAAGTGTGGTAAATCAAGGACATGTGAAACTGTGACCAACTGCCCCAGTTAGGATGTAAATCCTATCGTCGGGGTGTGCCTTCTGTAGCTATTTCTATCAAGGGTATCTCTAAATCATCTGTTGTTGAGTCTCCTACCTCCTGAATGGGAGGTTGTGCTAACAAATGGGTGTGAAGATCTTGTGGTACCTCAAAGCTTGGTTTATAGCGCTCTCCTTGATAGTTGGGATTATCAGTACCAATATGTAATAACCTTTCATAAGGCCATGGTTCTAGTACTTTCTCATTTGTTTCATTATTCCCTTTATCTGAGGTTGGACTATCTTTTGAAGCAGCTTTGTCAGTTTTAGTATTAAAACCCAACCTTGTTTTATCTCTGGTGTTCCTGAATTGCATGTGCACAAGTTCAATATGTCCTCTTCCTGTGTCATTTAGAGGCCATTTTCCTTTGTATCCCATCTATTTTAGGAGGTCATATCCTTTACCATACTGCTCTGGGGATATCTCTACATTCTTGACCTCAGCTTCTGTCGGTTCTCCTTTGTAAAGCCAATCCAAGACTGCCTATTCTTCTGTGTTATCTAAAGAAGATGTGGATGCTTTTACCATGCCAGTTTCTTTGTGTGTTTCTGGCCCCTTGGACGCAGCAGGTGTGAATGTCAAGGAAGGTCTTCCATAGGATCTTGGTGACATTAGAAGTTCTGTCAATGACAGAGTCAGGTCCAGTTTGTATTCTCCCATACCTATTTATGTAAGTTTCAAGGTTTTGCCAAAATTCTTCATTACCATGTCCTTGGTAGTCTCAGGAGCAATCTCATCCATACCTTCCTTGTTATGTGGAATCATACTGCCTGCCTTGACATTATTGCATGTATAACTAGCATCCGCTGGAATTGTTACCACCGCCCCATTATGTGGTAACTTTATGCACTGGTGGTAAGTAGACGGTACAGCTTGCATTTCATGAATCCCATGGTCTCCCCAACAGAATTTTGTATGCTAAGGGCATATCCAGAACTTGACATATTACATTCCTTTCAATTGGTCCAACCCTGATAGGTAGAACAATAAGACCTTTAGAGGATCTTTCCTCCTCATCATAAGCTTTGATGGTTATCTTTCTCCAAGAATCAATTGTCTATTCTGAGAGACCCAGTGTCTTGATTAGATCAAGGGTACAAATATTCAATCCTGCGCCTCCATCTATCAACACACGTCGAACACGAGATTTATGAATGAGGACTTCGATATGGAGGGGTTGATTATGTGGATGGGTCAAAGATTTATCATCCTCTTCAAAAAAGGAGAGATAATGTGGCGCTGAGATGTGATTGACCATCACTTGGAATTTTTCTATATCAATATCCTTTGGGATGTTAGTAGCATGTAGAACTTGTTCTAGGATTTCCCTATGCACTGTGGATTATTTGAGCAACTCAAAGATAGAAATTTTGGCAGAGGTTCGTTGCAGTTGGTCCACCAAGTCATACTTTGCTCCAGGAATAGTAACCATGTATTTTTCTACTGGTTTGGGAATAGTAATGATAGGAACCTTGGACATTGACACTATTTTTGTGGAAGGATTGGGTCCTTTGATCGTGACATGTGCTTGGCTCCGAGTCACCACATTTGAGTGGAATCAAACACCTTTGATTGTGACCATATTAATTGATTCGGTTTTAATGTCTAGCATGTTGATCACATTGTCATTATTGGAATAGGTGTAGTTGACTTTGTTACCTTTCCCTTTAGATGTTTCTCCTTTGTTGTAGTTAGGAAAGGGTTTGTTAAATGTCGTATGATCTTTGTTGGTAGTGTGTCCGTCCACTTTGATCTTTCCACCTTCGATGAGGTATTGAATAACATGCTTAAGCTTAAGGCAATTGTCGGTCTTGTGTCCCATGTTTTTGTGGAAGACACAATAGGAATTATCATCCCACCACCTTGGTTTGACTGTTGGTTCCCAAGGCTTTGAATCAGGAATCGTGAGAATCTTGTTATCTAATAGAGTCTTTAAAACAGTCTCGAGAGGTTCTCCCAGAGGAGTGAATGTTCTTTGAGGTTTTGAAGTCCATGACCATCCCTTACTATTATCATTTTTTATTTTGGGTATGGAGGTCCTTACCTTGGCATCTTTGCTTGCTTGCATGCTATTAGTTAGATTGAACACCTCAGGTTTAGGATTGATGTGAGAGGCGTCAACTACTCCGTCATTGACAACATTTTTGTTTTGTTTCCACCACTTAGGTTTAGAGTTGGATTTGTTGGACTTGTTTTCACTTTGAAGAGTGATCTCTCCCTTTTTTATCATGACTTCCTTGATACGGATGGCATTTTTAATTATCCTGTCAAAACTAGGGGAATCTTGAATTTGTAATGCGTAGTTCAATTCAGGCACCAGGTTATTAATGAAGATTTCCATCTTCTCCGATTCAGGAATCACTCTTGAATATCGTGGAAAGATCTTCCTCCATCTTTGTAGGAAGTGTGTAAATGATTCACCAATCTTCTATTTAGTATTACACAGATCCATCATGGTCACATCATGATGTATGTTATAAGAGTAATGTTGGATAAAGCGTTGAATTAGCTCCTCAAACATTTTGACCTTAGGGTTCAGTTTTGAGAACCACTCCATGGCATTACCTCCTAGACTTCCTGGAAAGAGTCACATGAGGTATGTAGGTTCGTGCATGTATTCTATGCTCAGAGCACAGAATTCCCTTATATGATCATGTGGATCAGTTTCTCCTATATACTTGTCATACTTTGGTCTTTCCGTATTAGGAGGAAATGGAACCATAGTAATACTCTTATCAAAGGGGAATGGACAAATGGAGTCCAAAGAGTATGGTGATTTCGGTTTATCTTTTTCTTGTTTGAACTTTGTAAGCTCCATTTGCATCAATGTTAGTTGTTTGGCAAGAATAGATATAGGAGTTGGTACCTGCTTTTCTTTGAGTTGTTCCACATCGTAATCCTTAGGTAATTTGACACCCATGGATGCTAGATGGAGGAAGTATTTCTCTTTATCCTCGTCAATCATTTTTTCCATTATTTTGTGGAACCTCTTGCTCTGTATGAGTTTTTCATATTCTTCTTCAGTGATTTCCTTCTCACTACCGGATTCAAATAAAGGGCATTCAAACATGGGTTCTTCTTCCTCATCAGTATCTTCTGGCTTTTGGTGTTTTCCATTTTTATATTCCTCAAAAGCCTCACTCCATCTGCGAGTGTCGCTATCCATTTGTGAAGAGTCTAGATCGAGTAGGGAACTGCGAGATGTTTCTCCTTGAAAGTGTGGTGATTTAGGAGGTAGTTTCGATCCTTTAGACGTGTACTTGTTGCATCTTGTGTTAGCCATGTGGTTATGTCTCAACTTTCGTCAACGTTTCCCAATTTAAATCTATCCAACTGTTAGTTCTCTTTGTCTTTCATTTTGGGCATTTGGAGTTAATTTATATATTCATTTTTGAAGGACAAATCTATTTACTAACAAACTCTAACCCTAACAAAAAATTAAATCGAACCCTAACCCTAAACCTAATAAAAATAATAAACCAAATTGAATCCTAAATTTAACCTTACTAAAAATGCAAAAAAATATTATCCTTGATAGTAAACAATATTAAACTCCAATCCTAAATTTAATTGAACACTAGAAACCATGTTGAACCCCAACCTTATAGAAACTTGAATCCAAACCCTAGATCAAATTAATCTCTGACACTAATACTAAACCAAATTGAACGCTTACATAAAATTAAATTAAATTAAACTCTAACACTATAATAAATGAAACACTAACCCTGAAACTATTTGAGAAATAAACCAAGTTGAACCCATATAGGGTTAGAATCCAAACCCATATACCAAATTGAAGAAAAATCCAAAATCAAAGAAAACCTAAAATTAATAATGCTAAACCAAATTGAATTCTAACCCTAAACCTAATTGAATGCTAAACCAATTTCAATCCTAACCCTAAACCTGACTAAAAACTAAGCCAAATGGAATTGTATCCAAAAACTAAATTGAATAATTACTCAAAGACTAAACCAAATTGAACCCTAACTACAAATAATTTATTGAACCAAACCTAAAATTAAATTAAAAATTAAACCAAATTGGACCCTAACGGTAAATAATTTATTGAACTAAACCTAAACCAAACTGAAAATTAAACCAAATTGAACTCCAACCCTAATGTTGAACCAAATTAATCCATAACCCTTAACCTAGATCAAAATAATAAACCAAAATGAACCCTTATCCTAAAAGTAATCGAACAATAAACCAATTTTGTCACAAACCCAATAAAATATTTTCCCATGATAGTAAATCATGTAGAACCTTAATCCTAAATTTAATTAAGCTCTACATACCAAATTTAACCCGAATCCTAAAGAAAATTGAATCCAAATCCTAAACCAAATTGATCTCCAACACTAACACTAAACCAAATTGAATCCTAATTCAATTAGACAAATCGTAACTCTAAACTAAATTAAACACTAACACTAAACCTAATTGAGAAATAAACCAAGTTGAACCCTACCAAATTGAACCCTAAACATAAACTAATCCAAGTGGATATTTCACTAAAAAATAAAGTGTTCCAAATACTCTAGAAATCAGCATCAAGTTGAAGTTCTCGTCGCGCTGATTTTGAAACTATATTCGGTTTTGAAAACGGAGACTGTATGTAGAAGTTATGGCCAGACAAAGTTACAAAAGAAAAGGTTGACTTGATGATGTCAGCAAGTACAGTCAAAATTGGATGCTGACATGGCAGGTGACATGAAACATAGTGGAAACAAGTCAAGGGTCAGCTGCTAAACAGTCGATCTTCAACAAAGTCCTTTGTATATAGGGGATACGAACCCCCAACCTCTACTTAACCATTACTCTGCCTAACCAATGCGCCACATGTGCTCATTGAAATGAATGTGGCGCTTAGGCTATATAAATTAAATCTTTACGTCTCAATTACATAAAATAAAAGCACTAGTGGGGTCTTGAACCCACGACCTCCAACTGTTCACTCATGCCACCAACCGTTACCCCAGCGAAGCTGGCGGCGCTAATTGAGGAATTATATTACTAAACAACCCACAGATAAATCAATCTAAATAAACCACGATCCAAATATACAATTTGTTTTAACAAATCAACTTATAAATTTAGACAAAGTCTAAATTTTATTCCATTGAAATTAATTAGTGGATTTACGAGTTGAAAATAAACCTCTCTTAATAGTTTGTCATATGACTACAATTAAGGGGGGGGGCTTTGTTTTTTTTAGTTGGTTTATTTGGAGAGTGATTGGGTTATTTTTGGAGGATATGGGTGATATTGTAAATCATATGGTTATTAACCATATTTGGTAATTTTTATGTATAAAAAGGGGGCAAAATGGGAGATGAGTTGGTGTTTTTTTTACTGGATTTTGGTGGTTTTTTTGTGGTGATTTTGGAGGAAAAATTGTGAGAGAATTTCATGGTTGGAATTAGAACTTTGATAGTGAATTTTGTCCTTATGCATTTGGAGCTTGTTGCATGTGAAAAGGAGGCTTTTCTTTTGTAATTCATTATCGTCCGAGGAGATGCGAATCTTGTAACAGGTTGAAGAACTTGTAACCATTTTCTGGAGTAGAATCAAGGATCGGCCACTCCATTGGAGGGACCCAGAGATGTAGCCACTTGGCGAACTCCGTTATCAGCTTGTGTTTTGTCTTCTCTCTTCTCTATCTCTTCTGTTCAATTTATCATTATTTAATTATTATGTTTAAATAAGCATTCTAATTCCATTTTAAAGACCTTCATTTAATCGTGGTAAAAATTCATTATTCATGTGCAACAGTCCTAGATCCTAACATCATATCATAAACCTTATAAAAGCTAACTCTAAACCTAACTATCTCAACAAATTACATATCTTAATGCTAATACTAGACCAAATTCATTAAGAGTCCCTAACACTAAATCAATTTTAAAGCTACCCCTAGACCCAATCGAACCATGATTAAAGACTTAATTCAATATAAACCTAAATTAATTTGACTTAAAATCATAACACTAGATGAAAATCAACACTTACCCTATTCATAATTGAATATTAAGACAAATTATAACCTAAACCTAACCATCAAGCCAAATATACCATAAAAATTATGCAATACCGTATTGAACCCTAATCGTAAAATAAATTTTATCATAACCTTAACATGAATTTGAATTGAATTCTAACCCTAAACCAAATTAACCATTAAACCAAACCGCATATTGAGGCTCTAACACACAACCAAGATAAAGCCTTATTTTAAATCATATTTAACCCTAACTTGACCAAATAATTATTTACTATAAATGAAATTGACTTGTAAATGAAATTTATTTATAACCCTTACATTAAACCATATCAGATCCTAATACTAACCTCAAGCTCAAAAACATTAAGCTCTAACACTTATGCTAATTTAATTTAAATGTGAAACAAAAATGAAATTGTACCATAAGAATTTTTCTAAACAAAATTGTAACCTAATCAAAGATTAATTATACATTAAATTAAACGTAATTGTGTCACTAAATAAAATAAATCAACACCTTAATTCAAATTGAAACTTAACCGTAAACTAAAATCCCCTCTTTAATCCAAATTGAACCTAAACCATAAACTAAAGTCAATCATTCTGTGCACCAAATTGAACCCCTATTCTAAACAAAATCAAACCCAATTAATTGGCATGGCTAAGCCAACTTAAACCCTAAAAACTAAATTTAATTGAAAACTAAAATGGACTGAACCCTACCTCTACACTAAATTGTACCATGACCTTAAGAGTAAACCAAATTTACTCCTAACATAAAACCTATGAAACACTAATTCCAACGCTAGACCAAAGTTTATGATAACCTAAAGGCTACTTAAACATTAACTAATTGAAATCCTAATCCAAATGGAACCTGAATCCTAACCCTAAACGAATTGACACCTACCTCTAACTGTAACTCTAAACTCTACTAAATGCTAACCACAACCCTAAACCATAATGAACCCACATCCTATTAAAAATCCTAAACCTAATTAAATATTGAACTGAAAAACCCTAACCCTAAGCCCACATTAAATTAAACCCTAATCTAAATTGAATCATAACCTTAATTATAACCCTTACCCAAAATAGATCCTAAATGCAATCAAATTCAATCCTTACTTTAAACATAGCCCCAAAACCTAAAAATAATATCAATTTGTCTTAAAACATAAAACTAGTATAATAAAATTAAATATATAATAAGATTTTAAAAAATCATCTTACAACATTTATATAATAAAATTATATTATATAATAAAGGATATAATTTAATTCTTAGGACTAACCCCTCCCGATGCTTATATATATATATATATATATATATATATATATATATATATATATATATAGAGAGAGAGAGAGAGAGAGAGAGAGTTTAATTTACTTTAATTTATAAGGTTTCACATTTAAAAATTAAAGCCTTGATTATACCATCATAGATTGGAGACATTATTTGTTACATGGAGATTTCATTTTATTGACTGACAACAATGCCTTGAAATATATAAATTCACAGGGTAAGTTGTCCCACAAGCATGCCAAACGGGCTTCATGCTTGCAGACTTAAACTTTTATTGTGCACCATAGAAGTGGTGAAATTAATGTAGTGGTTGATGCATGAAGGAGGAGGCGTCATTTATTGGTTGTAATGAGTAATGAGTTAGTAGGATTTGAAGAAATGAAGAATGAATATACAAATGATTCCAACCTTTGGTCACATATATGCCATTCTCAGTAGTCAAGACCATTCACTTATGCATCCATTTGAAGACTACTTATTGTTGGATGGGTTTTTGTTTAAAGAGAACCAACTATGCATTCCCTTTGGATCTAGGAGGGAAAAAATTATAAGAGAGAGATACAATCAAATGGATTGTGAGGTCACATTTGAAGAGATAAGACTTTTGTAGCAGTACGTGAGAAATTATTTTGGCCTAATATGAAGACAAATGTGGATAGATTTGTTTCTTCGTGTAAGGTGTGTCAAATGTCCAAAGGGGGGCATCAAAATACTGGCCTATACATGCCTCTACCAGTACCAAGAGAACCATGGACTGATATCTCTATGGATTTTTGTCTTGGGTCTTCCACAAACCCTAACGGGTGATGGTTCATTATTTGTTGTGGTGGAAAAATTTTCTAAAATGACCCATTTCATTCCTTGTAAGAAGACTAATGATGCAAGTCAAGTGGCCCATTTTCTCTTTAGATAAATTGAGAGACTGCATGGCATGGTATGCCAAAGACCATAACTAGTATAGGGACACCAAATTTGTAAGCCACTTTTTGAGAGGTTTGTCAAAACAATTGAATAGCATATTGCAATTGAGTTCAGCCTACGACCCCCAAAATGATGGTCAAACAAATGTGGTAAATAGGAGCTTGGGAAACCTATTAAGGCGTTTAGTTGGAGACAATCCTTGACAATGGGATATGGCAATTCCTCAGGCTGAATTTGCCTATAATTCTAGCATTAATTGGTCTATAAGTAAGTTTGCATTTCAAATTGTATATGGAGCAAATCCTAAGGGAGTTGTAGACTTGGTTGATTTACCAATAATCCCACATAACAGTAAAGAAGATACAATTTAGAGCGTATCAAAGAGATACACTAGCAAGTTAGGTTCAAATTGCAATCCATGAATGAACAATAGAGAAAATACCTGATTTGCAGCATAGAGAAAATGTCTTCAAAGAGGGCAAAACGATCATGGTCTATCTACACAAAGAGAAGTAACCCCAAGGAACCTACAACAAATTGAAACCCAACAAGATTGAGGCTTGCAATATTATGAAGAACATAAATGACAATGCCTACCAAATTGAATTACTAGAAGAATTGGACATCAATCTTATTTTTAATGTTGCTAACCTGCACTGATATTCAACTGGAACTATGAAAGATTAGATGGAATTTGAGCACAATGAGGATAAAAACCTTTGGGGTAAGTAGTTTCCAAAGGAGAAAAGAGAGCAAGTTGAATGAGTATTATATACCAAACTAGTGACAACACGAAGCAATTCATATAAGATTTTATTCAATAAGTGGGAAAATTTGCCAAATTCTTACAATTCATGGATCAATCAAGGTGATCTGATGAAGCACATTCAACAAGAACCAGGACGCTGAGATTTTGTCAAAGGAGGAGAGAATGATGCAGAGCATCTCACTTAATTACCTACCCACATTCTAATTGGGAAATAAATGATATTGTTTATTTTGAGTTGCTTTTAGCTCTCTATTTTGTGGTGGTAGTTTTAGGTTTTGTTCTATAGACAACTGCATGTGGTCAAGACAATTGCATGTTGATTGAGTGTTATTTTTAGTTTTGTCTTTTTGGTCTTAATTTTAGGAGGGAAGAGAAGGAGGAAGTTTAGAGAGTTTGGGGATGAAGGGGTGTAAATTCTCAAAGATGTAATAATTGTGTACTAGAGAAGAGGAAAAGAAATGACTGATTGAATCTGAATCAATTCTTGTTTTCAATATTTTTTGGGGTTTTTGAAATTGGTCTTCTCCATAATTTTATATTCCAATTGTTTTGTTTTGAGTTGCATCAAGAAGGCTGAAATTTTTTATGGCTAGAATCACAACACGTATGTCACACTTGTAAGGTTACATGAGTTCATGACGAAGAAAAAATTGCGATGAGGTGCAAAGTATTGTTTGTATATATTGATGAGGACACCTCTCATATTGAGGAACATGGTCCACAATTTGAGTATAGTTATCCACACATGAGGGGTATGTCATAGAACATGAGTTGTATCACTGTTTAACGTGGAGAATGCGGTGATGGTAGACACCTTATTGGAGGTGACACTTGATATTGACCCATAAGTAATCTAAGAAGATGTGCATTGTAGTTTAGAAATAGTTATGTGAAAATGGAAAATGAAAACTAACCAAAATATTTATGTATTTTAATATGATATTTTTTAAAATCCAATTGTCCATCTTGCATCCCATACCATCCCATGCTTATCTTACCATTACCTTCAAATGATAACTTAAAGTTGAACAGATTGACATTGGGTCTTTAATAGCCACACAGTTTTGTGGCAATGTTCTCTCATAGTTCATTAATACAAATTTTAGCAATTTCAAGCATATATGTGTATGTTACATTTTTTTGTGACAAACCGAATATCAATTCCGTTAACCACAATTTGAAACACATATATCATTCGAAATAGTATTTAAAAATATTTCTCATTTATGGGTTTCTTCTAAGAAATGTTTAAAGAGTACAAATTTTTCTACAAGATATTTCAGAAAACATAGCAAAATATTTGTATTTTAATAAAAAAAATTAAATTCAGTGCTCCATCTTGTATCCCATAGTTATTATTTTCATGCCTTTGTTACCATGACAACTCCTTAATTACACTCATAGTAATTAGTGAATATATGGAGTACTAAATTTTTTGTAAAGGGTCATTTTTTTATATTTTAAACATATGCATTGCTCTATCTTTTGTTTGGTAACATAGCTGAATATCGACTCCATAAAAGCACAATTGGAAACACATATACCTTTGAAAATATTGATTATAAAAATTTCACATTTCTAGGATTCTTCTAAGGAATATTTAAAAAGTCCAAAATTTGCTACAAAATATATCACATATGCAAATTTTTTAGAAGCATCAAGTTTACAAAAATGTTTGTTTCATTCATCTCTAAGATGGAAATCTACGTCGTATGTGCGAAAACTTGTCCCTTCGACTACCAATCCTACATCTCCGAAAGAGGTAAGTGAAATCTAGTACCAGTGGGCTCCTCGGCAAATGGTGGACAAGGAAATGTACATGTATAGATGGAATCCCCTCTCCATGATATCCTTAGTCATTCCTTAACAACAATGTGCAGTCAAACTCAAATCGTACGAGAATGCCATGCCATAACACTATGGCATGTAATTGATGGATGCGGCTTTCCTGAATGTGTCTTAGATCAAGATTTCAAAGAAAAAAACGTCACGCATTCATATGGAACACCAACCTATTCATGCAAAAAACACGTGCATCCACGCTTACGAACCACCCGTAGTCATGTTCTACGAATCACAAATGGCGGAGGACGATGTCCTCTGTTAAAACATGCAACAGTGACATTATCACTGCCACATGGACCTCGGTCTTAGAAGCCAAATGGAGGAGCCTGCACATAGACAGGAAGAAGATTGTTACATGTGTGTAGAGAATAGCATATCATATATGTAAAAACAATGGGTGGCATAATGAATGTTAAATGAGACATAAAGGTGAGAACCTCATATGCTCTGTAACAGTCATGATGTCCATGAAAATGTCAAAACCTAATTTCAAACTACAGGCAAAGTGACCTACAAAGACATACACATTGCGCATAAGTTGTCACCAAAAATATAAATATCCAATATACAGAAATGCCACCTCCTTCCATGTCTAGTTGACAATTATTTTATAGCACACAAATAAGCATAAACAAATAAATAAAAAATAGTACAGTATATGGTCGAATCAAAGTGGTGGCGGTCAGGTTTGAAATCATTTTGTATATACAGCTCAATAAAATCTGATTGTTATGCTGGAAATTCATCTTTGGTTTTTGCATGGTTTATCATGGCCCCATACAAATGAATTAACTAACTCAAGTGCATTTGAATGTTTACAACTGTGAAATACCTTTTATTTGAAACTGGTTTCAAGGATTTTCATGGAGAAACAAGTGAGATATTAACTTTTCTTTCATGACAGGGCATGTAACCTGTGATAGTGAGGGTTACGAATAGAATTTAATGTTCATCATCTTTCTAGCATTGACAAATCTTTGAACTTGGTAGGTTGAAAGTATAAGGAGTCTAGTTTATGATTTTGATATTGGTAGATATGGATAATGTTGTTTGAAACTATAATAGTGATGTCATTGACTGTTAACTTGTGCATTTTTTGTCTCTCTAAGAGGGTTGTGACAATGGTTTTGTGGAACAAGAAAAGGTTGATCATTTATAATAATAAAGTATGTGGTTTTATGTTGTTTATGACCTCTTTTGATCCTTGGAATGTAACTTGTTGATTAGGAGCCAAGAATCCTTGTACACGCTTTGCAAAAGTGGCCTAATTAGGCCTACACTATAAATTAGCAGTCCATTTTGTACTCAAGTGTTCCAAGCGAGTTATTTTATAAAATTGGATATATTGTAGTCAAGTGTTCCAAATGAGTCCATTTTGTAGTCAAGTCTTCCAAACGAGTCCAAGTTTGTATAAATGTTGTATTTGGTTGATCTAAGATGTTTCCAAAGTGGGTTGAGCCTTGTGAACTATTGAGCCTTTGCTTGGTGATTATAGCCTATGAGGTAGACTGACCTTGTGAAAAGGAAGGTTCGACTTTAAAAAGAGTCATGGATGGAATCCAAGCTTACAAGGATCTCGATCCATTCTGAAGTATGGAAGTGTCATGAATTTTTTCGTGGAGTGATAAGCATTCTACATAATTGCTTGCTTGGGTTAAGGGAAGGATATTAACCCATTGTTCTGAAACATGCCTACAAGTTGGTGATTCGAATCCTGCCTCTGCAATAATTTTCCACCATTCACCCATCATAGATAACCAATCTGAGGCACATTCTCATGGCCTAAACTCTGTTACAGTGGGATAATATGTCATGTTTTCTAGTGGCTAAGTTGTCGTGCTCATTAAAAATTGTTACATACATGTCGTGTTGTCCCCTTTCTTCGTTTCCCCTGCTTTCCCGCGCATATCATGTCCACTTATAAAACTGTCGAAAGACAAACATCTACAAAGAATTCTTTTTGTGGATGTTGTTGTTGGGTACAACAAAGAGACAAAAACATCAGGTTTAATTTGGTCAAAAGAAATACATAAAGCACCAAAATGCAAACAGCTAGCCAGATGATAGAAACAACATTGTATTTGGCCGTCGTTACTAGCTTGTTGTTGGTTCTTGAAAAGTATTTACACTTACAAAGATACCAGTACACTCTTCAATACATTATATAGAGAGGCCAACTCCAATGCTCAATGTCTTAAGAGGACTGGACCAACTAATAGGGATACTGAATTATCCCTCTACACTTTAGGTTCTGCAAAACCAAGGGGGGGTCCCTTTAATGCCCTTGAATATATACTGAATGACATTAATATAAGCAGAGATCTCATATAAGGCTCAACACAACTGAGAGATACTAGATAATGGCTAATTACCCATTGAACATCAACCTTGCTGGGAGCATGAGATGAAATAATTTAACAACATACAACAAAGGTAAAGGTATTCATGATTTAATCATTTTTGTTGCAGCAAGAAATCACATGAGTTTGAATGACAACATATTTGTAAGATCCACAATAACCAAGATCAGTGCCTTATCCCATTGGGTATTTGAGTCATCAGTAATACAACATCTTACAAGAGAGTTACATCCATAGAATATGATCTAATAAATTGCCTTACAATATCCTTCAATAGTAATCCTAGCCCAGCGTACCTATCGCAATCCCTAGATAACCTTGTCAGATCTGCAATCCTAATCAAGCATTCAATTAACCCCTTGGATCAAAGCATGAAAGAAATATTACATACATCACAACAATGCACTGAATGAAATAAACTCATGATTTTGTTCATTCAAAACATAACAACATTACACACTGGAGAGATCTGAACCAGTACTATATTTCAACTAAATCCTCTACTATGTTTGCCATACAATATTTATTACAACTTTCAAACTCAAGGAAAACCTTCATAATAATTAACACAAATTCACTTAAATTGCTCTATGGAAAGAAATTACAATGTTTCTCATTCTCAATTCAAACTTGCTACTGAGACCATCAAACTGGAACCCTTCTACATGGCCTTGAAATCCCCTTTTATAAGAACAAGGGAGAAAAAAAGCTTCAAGACAGGGAAAATGACTTGTTACAGTTTTAAACTACATGACACAAAAGTAGCACGAGAAGAAAAAAAATCATGCTTCCAATGTAAACAATCCTTTGTGCTTCCAACCTGCACTGCTTGATAAAAATAGATATGCTTGACAGAAAGGTAACTTAAATATTTCCACATAAGGTATGTCGCTCCCTTAACTGATTCTAGTACGCATCAACTAGATCATTTGGTAACAAGAATGTTACTGTTAGGATAAACAAACACCAAAGTTGTGCCAATGTAGCACAATATGTGGCTGTGGTACAAGAGAAGGAGGATGCAAGATTCTCATCAAAGCTCTTCCAAGGGCATCAAAATATTTTGAACATAATTCAGAAAGAGAAACCCAAGGACTTGACATCTACTCATTCTCTTCTCTAGCCAACTAACCAGTATATTTGAGTCAAAGAGTATAAAAACTGTGACACTCTCATGATTTGTGAGTTTGCAAGACAGATCACCTTTTAATATCCCTTCAACCATCCACATTCATTTTAGCATGCCTTTAACTACGGTGTATTCTTCCCCATGCAATCAATCCCACTACTCTTTCTTCATTTGTATCCAGAGACATTGTTTATCCTCAATAATATCCATTTTCATTAAAAACCGGGCAAATAAGCCATGGAAAGGTCATACTTATAATCTCAAATCCTTATTCACTTCTGTAAATGTACTTTGACAATCACCTTTCGATGCCTAAAACTGCATGCGTATAGAAGTAAACAATTAGAGACATATCAAAAATCATAATAATTCTTACTGAAAATCCACGATCTTCTGAAAAATTTCAATCTGCCAAATAATCATTGTTTCTTGTGCATGTCTTATAAAATTGACCTTTTAACAGGGGTTCCTAGCGTGCTTATCCATTTCTAGCACCATGTCTTGCCATCCATTTCTGGAAACTTGTCTTTGAACAAAAAAAATGTTAATCAATGAAATAACAGAGCCAAATAATACTGATAGCTTTGGTCAATAGTGCCTTGACTATCATATGGCCAACCCTACCACACGAAAGAATTTGAAAAGTCTATGAATCCACTTATTTGTCATCTCAACACTAGGATTGTGCTTGCTTTCCCTTGTTTTTAATGATCATTTCCACGTGGAAAGCTATCGCAACTTCGCAAGCAACTTACTTGACCCAGAACTAGTAGTAGCCCCCGCAGAGACCAACTCAATAACCAACTTTGAAGCAACAGGAAATGAATCAATAGCTCCAGCATAAGAAGCATGAGTCCCTTTATGAGAAACACCCTTCTCAACCATCTGAGAAGAGGATTTTAGAACAGTATAATATTGAGAAGAGGTGTCATTCCACCACGAAGAGGACTTCTTTGACTTCCTATTATCAATATCACACTTAGCAGAAATATGCCCTGTTTTAAAATGCCTTCTACACCTGAAGGGAATTCCTTCATAGTCCAAGGGTTGAACCCAGCTACTCAAAGGAGATGAGAGTTTGATCTCCGCAGGTAGCCCCATAGAAGTATCAACTTCCACCAGTGTATGAGCATAAGTAGAATGAAGAAGATCAGACAAACCATCATCCACCATCAAAAAGTCTTCAAGTGCCTCCCCCATTGCCTCCAAGGCAGATTCCAGACATAGATGAATTGGGAGGTTAGGGAGTCTCACCCATAGAGGCATCTTACTAAAAGTTTCAGAGGTAGGATTAAAATTATGATGCCAAGGTGTAACCATCAATGGGAAACAATCCTCCCAACTAAAAAAGTGACCACATAGAATGATCTTTCTATCCGCAGCAGTGTCAAATTTGGCAATAAAGAAACCCTTGGCCATAGGATAAAATTGCACTGTATCAGTGATAATGGGTTCCCAGTGCATAGAAATCCAAGCATGAACAATTTGTTGCTAACGAAGAACAAAGGTTATGCATTTTGATTCGGTTCCCTTGTTGTGTGTCGTGTGGTCTATTTCTTGAATTCTTTGCCTCTGAAGGAGAATGTTGTATGGAGTGAAGAACAAAACCTGTAAAGAATATTTTAATGATCTCTGGAAGAAGATGACATCAAGATTCAAATTTCCAGAGAGTTGTGTTGAACTATACAAAGACATCTCTTTCTTGGTAGATATTGACAACTATTTCATGAAAGTCATAATGCCCTGGAAAACCCTGATTGACAAGATTTGGTTATGAAGTCAGTGAAGAGGATTGCATGATGTTTGTAGAAAAGATTCTTGAAGGTCTGGTAGATTTTACTAAAGACAGATTTGGCACCTATGAAGAACTCACTGAACTAGATGAAGCAGGAAATATTGCTCTGGAAGGAACTGTTTCTAGAAACAAAGGGCATAAGGGGTCTGTTGAGGTCTCCTCCTCAACTCTGAAGAAGAAAATGAAAGTATTTGAGAAGGAAAAAGTTGAGATAATTGGCATTGATGTTGTTGAGCCTGAGAAAACAAATATTAAATAGAAAGAGATTATTGTTGTTAAAAAAGATAGACCCAAGGAACACTCCAATCCCTCCGATCATGATCCCTTCGACACAAAAAAGGTCTTGAATTTTCTTAAACAACTTGGTGGCGTGAAGAAGATAGGATAAGTATGGTTAGCACAACCATCTTATGATTAGTATAGAATTAAAGAGGCTTTAATCATCTATTTACTTTGGAACAACCTTTCTCGAAGATCTTCTCCTAGATGTCTCAGTTGAGCTTCTTAATGAACACATGACTATGAAATCTATTAGCACTGATAAAGAGAAACCTAATTTTGAAGACGAACTACAGAATATAGTTAGAAGTCTGTAGTTGCTCAAAAAAAGCTTCCCAAATGCATAGAAAATATGAGGAAATGGGTAACTATTGTTGCTTGAGTTTACAAATATTGTCTCATATGGCATGTTGCTACTAAGGATCATAAAGCTAAAATTGACTCTATTTAGTCTCAACTTAGTGAATATGTTCAATCATTTGACATATTTAAGGACAAGGATGGTGGTGAAAGAACAAAAATTAATACATTACAGTTACAACTGTCTCGAGTACAAAGACAAAAAAAATGAATTTATAAGGTAGTTCTAGTCTTTTAAGGAAATAGTTGAAATAAGGATGGAGCATTTTGTCCGACTGTTGGAAGAAGCCGAGAGAGATAAATTATGTCAGGATGGACTGGATGATTTAGTTGGTGTTATTGAGTTACTTGTGTAGTGCAATAGTCAGTATACAATTCTTTCTTCTGTTGTTCGTTCTTGGAATTCCTTATTCCCTGAATTTAAGAAGAAATATAAAGAGATCTTACCTTTGAAAGGTAACTAAGCTATTTTTTTTTCTTTTGTATAATGTTGTCAATGATATGGGGAGCTATGTGGAGACTTTTTTTTTTTTTTATACCCTTTTTCCTTGATGTCAAAAGGATGGAGTAGTTTTGAATAGCTTTGGCATGTTGCCATCAATGACAATGGGGAGATTGTTAGAATTTTTCATTAATGATTTTGTTGGTGATATAAGAAGGAGAATGTTGTACACAATTAATACAAGTTTGTCATTGATGTCAACATGCTCCTTGATGACAAGTTCTTTGTTGACTTCAATGTTCTTGGATATGTAAAGAAGTGTACTTATGTTGTATTCTTGTGCTTCATTTTTTGGTCCGCATTCCTCTGCAGTTACAGATATTTGTGGTTTTGGCAGTATGTTTATGGATGCTAGTAATACTTAAATTCAAGATTTCATGTGGAATGATTCTACGTTATGAAAGTTATAAGGTTCAAGTGTTCTATCTAGCAATTACTATGTTTCCTTCAGTACATAACAAGTTCTTCGGGATGTATGTAAATTGTTAGAAGGTTGTATTTTTCCTTGCGGTTTTGGGGAAAGGTTAAGAATTGATTGTAGTGTTTTGTTTCTAGTTGGCATCAAATTTTCACCATACCTATACCAACTTATCTAAATGAAAAATGTGAAGTGTTTTGGGGGTCGACACAGTTTTGAATAAAACGTGTAAAACTGACATTGGTTAGAAGCTAGTATATATGTATACATATCAAGAGTGTGGTTTTGATGGTGCATGGCATAAGAAGATCGTGAGATGATGAAGTGGTGTGTGTGAGAAGGTGCAAGTTAAGTAGCAAATGTGAGCAGAGCAGAATATCTTATTAGGCATTGTTGCAGAATTTAATGTTAGTCAATTAAGCTTCTGTGGAATTGTATTTCATGCATGGAGAAGATGCAATTGTAATAGTTCAATCCATGTTGATATTATTTTTCTTTATGGACAGTGAGCCTTATTGGGAAATGAGCCCTCTAATAGTGAGCCTTGTAGTGAGCATCTTTAGTTATATACTATAACTAGTTATAATATATTGAGAGTTAACCCTCTCTATGGTTTTTCCCTCACAGGTTTCCACATAAAAATCTGGTGTCTCCTTGTGTATGTTGTTGTGGATGTTGTTTCTCCTTCATTTGCTTCATTGGTTGTATCTTTATTTATGATGCATGTAAGTAAAGTTAATATGAATCTGTGAAGTAATGAAGTTGTGGTTTTTAGGGAATACTAATTCACCCCCCTTCTTAGTATTCTGGTGGTTCAACAAATTTCGATCGAGGATAAATCATCCAGCAAGACATTTTTTCCTTTGTTGCTTTGGATATCTTATCTTTTTTGTCCTGTGAGAAGCCCAAGACTGTTGCCACGAATAAGGACCCTCCAATGAAAATGTGTTTACTTAGACTCTTTGTCATCTTGCTAACTTGCAGGGATCCTAAAAATGCCGCAATGGAAGGGATAATTACTACGAGATCTTATAGGACACATAACCTCTAACAAGTTAGCAAGATCCCATCACTAGAAAACTTTGAAAGCCTAGGTGAAGCAGATAGTTCCAACAAAATGCACCCAATTTCTACATCTTTAGCCACATAAGCTATTTCCCCACTCCACTGAGACATTCAGGAAGTCCAAGAGAAGGCTTATGCTCCAACAAAAATTGGTGACTGGACAAAGGACTACCTGTGAAGGCCACTAGTTAGACAAACTTAAAGAACTTAAAATGCACATGGGGACTTAAAACACTTAAACGACTAATAAGGGGACCTTAAAGAGTTATGAAGACATTCGACTACTACCTTCCCCTTAAGTCCCCTTTTAGGTCCACTACTAGCGTTCACCTACTTGCCATCTTATTATAATGTTCATACATTAAAATAAAGCTTCATTACGTGATAATATACAAGAGAATCCTTCATTATCCACCATCTTATGACACTCATAATAAGTATAAAATGTTTTTGATAATAAAAGAAGCAAAACAAGGGTGTTGTCCCTTACAACAGCCCTAGGGCATAAAATACCAAAACAACCATTTACAACAAGGTCTAGAATAGACCATTAATAGCACAAATAGTAACCCACATCAAGAGTGGGAAGACAACTCACCCATGTCGTGGAGAGGAGAATGAGGGACTGCAGGGTGACTTTTCCTTCCCTAACAGACAACTGTCCAGGCGATACTTTTAGTAGGGTCGCCACCATTGGAGGGAGGTGGTGGAACCCTATTTGCAAGACAATCAGCACCAGGAACAAGTGTTGGCAATAATGTACCTCATCAGCCAAAGGCTAGAGCCTAACAAGAGCAACCGTCAGAGGAGGGTCCACACAACCACTGGGGATCGAACTAGCAGCAAGAGGTGGAGTCAGGTCCACCAAGTCTGAGTGTCATGTCCCCTTTCTAGAGTGGACATCAGAGATGGAGGAGTTGGCCTATCATTGGAGTCTCGTAGGCTAGCAAAGATGGATAGGGACTCATTTAGTGCATACAGTGACCAGATTTTGGCTTTACCGACAGTTTGGAGCCAGTTTGGAGCAATTCCTATATTTTAGGGGATATCTCTAAATTTTAGGAGGTTTTGATAGTTGCTAGTCCTGAGGTTATTCATGACCCTTCAGTTGGTGTCAATTTCAGTGCGACAGGATTGGTTTCCTAACTTCTAGGAGAATCCCTAGATTTTAGAGAAGGGACTGCTAGTTGACCCATCTCGTCCGGTATCAGTCACAAAGATGTGACATGGTCAGTTTCATATGTATTTGGTTGATTTGGGCTTTCAGAAGCTTAAGGGGAAATATTTTAATATTTCCTAAGCTGGTAATTAAATAATTTATTATAAGGCTATTTATATAACCATTTCGGAGTAATAAGGGGATAATTGATGAATTTGGGCACATATACCTATGTATGGGGGCTCGTTGGAAAGGTCTCAAATTATTATAAACCATTTTCACTATCTGGAGGTTATTTGGCACCATGAGTTATGACATTTTGATAAAGTAATGTTATGATTAAGTAAAAGCAGAATTTGAAAGGTCCCAAAACCTTGTACACTAGCAGCAAAAGATAGGTCAAAGAAAGACCAAAAAACAACTGTGGAGCCCCACCAAACAAGCCAAAGGAACTAACCATAGTTCCAACCAAAAAGAAAAAAGGCCCAACCAGCCACAAACAAGGCAATCAAGATTTACATTTTTGCCCATCTTTATGTGAACGTAAGTTCATATCAAATGAAGGAGTGGAAGATTTAACATTTTTTCCCTTAACTGTTGTCCATCCATCCTCCACCTTTTCAACATCCTTCTTCCAGTCCAAAGAGGAACCAGAAGAGCCCACTAAAGCATAGGTCACAATCCCAGCCATAGGAAGGGTAGGACTGGCACCACTATCATACCCCAAGATCCTCCCAGGAGAACCATGAGCAGCATAACCAAGAGCACCAGAAGACAAAAACGTTGAACCAAGGACATCATCAGCGATCTACACAAGGACATCACTAGCAACACCAAAAGGGAGAGCATCAGAGATAGAAACAGTAGCTTCAAAGACAACATTAGCAGCATCAAATACATCATTAGAAGCTTCAGCCAGAGCTTGATCATTCTGAGGAGGACAAGCAGTCGATCCCCCATCCACAGAATCTTTACGAACCGTATAATGTTTGTCAAAAGCCCCCAACCACCAAGAAGGCAATTTCTTCGATTTAATCTTATCAGATACACACCGCGCAGCAAGATGGCTAGTCTTGTGGCATTTCCTACATCTGAACGGGATACCTTTGTAATCAAGATTCTGAGTCCAAGAGCCCTTAGAAGAGGCCAAAGTGATCTTCTCAGGAAGACCCTTGGAAATGTCCATCTCCACAAGAATACGAGCATACGTCGTCTTAAAAATTTTAGAGGAGTACATATCCACCATCTGAAAATCCCCAAGAGCCTCACCCACCGATTCCAAAACAGAATCCAGCCATAGATGAAGGGGAAGATTCAGCAGTCTAACCCATAAGGGTATCTTATTAAAGGACTCAGAGAGAGGATCAAACCCCTGATACCAAGGTTTGGCCATCAAAGGGAAGCGCTCCTCCGAAGTGAAACAATAGTCACACAAAATAGTTTTCCTATCTGCAACATTATCAAACTTTACAATAAAAAACCCCCTTACCACAGGGTATATCTGAACATGATCAGTTAAAAAAGGTTCCCAATGTTCGGAGATCCAAGCATGCAACTAAGCAAGAGAGGGCCAAAAACCCCTAAAATGAAAGATAGCAGCATTGGAAGAAAAATCTTCCACAGTTTTTAAAATCTCATCAACAGTATCAGTATCGAGATTGACCACAATAGGGTTACATACCGAAATAGGCACCACAAGAGGAGTGGAATGGTTACCACCCCTCCCAGCAAAGGCCTAGCCATGGATGTCCACTTCAAAGGCAGCCACATCTACAAAGGATAGCGCAGGAACAACCCCCGTAACCACCCGAGAACCAAACCCACCCGTCAGAGAAGGGCCAAGCTAAGAACCACCAGCGGCCACCACAGGAGCAGCAGGACCAGGAGCTTGAGCAGGAGAAGCAGTCCTGGGCAAGTGAGCATGAGCGGGAAAAGGTTTTTTTTTAACAGCGGGAGCGGCAGCACCAGCGGTCATTGTGAGCGGCAGCTAAGAAAAGAAAATATTTGATAAAGTAATGTTTTTCCTTGAGTTTGGACGACTTTAATTGGGAAAATGCTATTTTATTATATTTTATTTAAAGTGCAAAGTGTAAATTCCCTTTAGGGTTCGATTTGCACTTGGAAGGGGATATAAGGAGATGGAGACCCAATTTCTTATCTTTTGAACATTACACATTATGAATTTGGCAATTGCTCTGGTGGAGCGATTTAGAGGTCAGCGACGCAAAACCTGGGACTGGAATTGTTGGGACGTAGCCCTTGGCAAGGATTGGGATTGGATTTGTTCATCAACCACATTGATTGTCAGAGGAAAGGGGCATTTGTCTTCATTGCATACATATCCTTTGAGAAGAGAAGTTTCAGCAGGGTGGCCAACTTGTTTCAGATTGGGCGTTTCCTTGGAGGCAGCTGCCTCGAGGTTATTTGAGGCGTTTTATTCTTGTATTGGACGCCATTGATTGCAGATTTGTATTGGAAGTTCTATGACAGCATTATATCAACATATTGATCCACGCCAAGCATTTTCCTACAGTTGGCGTTAATACTTATTGTAGACCGCTTGTATTTGGACCAATTCATAAATAAAAATCAGATTGTTGTAACTATACAGGTATGTATTGTTTAGACTCAAAGTATTGTTAAATTCTTAGTATATTCCTTATCATTTTCAGCTGGAATTAGTTTTAGTTTGTCATTATTTATGCAATTTTTTGTATCTCCCAAAAATCCAAAAAAAATGTGAATATATGAGAAAAGACAAAAAATTCAGAATTACTTGAATTCATCTCAGTGGACAATCACGTTGGTCAAAGTTGAAAAATTGAAAACAAAATTGTTATTTGCACAAGATTGGTTTGGAATCTTTCCGTGGTATCAGAGCCTACATCTTGCCAGCCTGTAAGGTTTGTGGGATTCTGTCACAAATGACTGCAGAAAAAGTTATAATAATTTACTCCAGCAACTGGGTAGTTGATAAAATGTTTTGATAAACCATTCCAGCATTTGGGTATTTGATAAAAGGTTTTGATAATTCATATCAGAAAATGGGTAGTTGTTAGCCTACACATCTATGCTTTCAGTTGACATCTAGTAAGACAATAATGGCCAAACAAAAAGACTGACATATTAAAAGAAATTAACAAATGAATGGCTTGGTTAGAGAAATGAAGAATTGTGTCCAGGTGTTCAGTGAATATCAATCAGGCATGTCAACGTTGATTGAGAAATGGGCAATGAAAGAAAACAATATGACAAAAACAGGGCAAACCCAAGTCGGACAAGAAATCTCTTGCGATGATGCACATGAAAAATTTATAAATAGGATTGAAACACTTGTAGCCAGCATTGATTTGGGTGGAACAACAAGTAATACAAAGGGTCAGGTTGATTTTGGTGAGTTTGCATAGGAGAGTAATCCAGATACAGGTATTTCAAAGGCATTGTGCGATGACAATTCATGTCATGATGAGTTTGATTTCTTAGACCAAACCAGCGAAATCAGAGCAGTGTGTACTCAAAGTGGCACTGAATTCCAAGATCATGATTTGGTTGTATGTGCGAACACATGGGGAGCTGATGAGAGTGGGCATAGTGTGGTGACAATAGTATCATCATTGACTGAGGAGGTAGTCTCAGAGGTACAAAGTTGCAGTACTATAGATGAGGATGCTTGCATTAGTGAATGCATACTAGTTACCCCTTACAGAGATGTACCATACTTAGACACAGTATCCTACCATAGTGCAGATTCAGAGGTAGTACACATGCCTGAGAATTATCATTTTCAGACCCCTCATTGCTTGATTAGACAACTCAGGGTTGATGACAGGAGGGTAGACACAGTGGTTGAGCACTTTGATGCCACTCGACGGATGTT
>MU226986.1:6756394-6774956 GCA_018584345.1 Thuja plicata
ACACAGTGGTTGAGCACTTTGATGCCACTCGACGGATGTTATCTACGCTCAGTTGGAGCGCTCTCATGACTGATGAGCAGGATAGTAGCGGATTTTCCATGGCAGAGTTCCATGCTCTTCATGAGGCGATGGGGATATTGAAGCAGGATTATTTGGAGTTAGTGGTTGATCGGAGTTATCTTCTAGAGAAGGATTGCATCTGCTATGATGCCCTAATGCGGAAGGAGGAGGAAGTTGACGAGCTCACCCATGAACTTGAGGAGATGAGTGAGTCATTGGAGTATACCCAGGCAGTCATTCGGGAGGCGAACTTACAGTTAGAGGAGCTTACCAACAGTCTAGGAGTGGCAAAGTCATCATCAGACGCAGTTACAGTATAGAGTTCCCAGTGACACTAGTGGACTCACCAGAGAGTTGTGTGATGGTTTTCGATAACATCCCTACAACATCTTCACAGGAGACCAACAAAGTGTCCTTGAAGTGGGAATACAGTGCTCATGTTGATTTGTTTCCTCCTCTAGGGAGCAAATTTACTATTACACCACCTATAGCTGACCATGGACACCAGTTTATCTCACAGCAGAATCAGGTTGGTCAATTGTGGTCTATGAATGGTCCTTCTTGTTTGGACTTCGGAGATCAGATGTATGAATTATACCCAGATTCATGCGATGAGACCAGTAGGAGTGGCAGTGAGCTTATTGGGCAAGATTTTGACACAGATTCGTTGAGAGAGCATGTTGTACTTCATCTTGACTACACAGTGATGAATGCATATCACTCCTCGTTTAGACCGTTCGGTGATGATGAGATGATTCATCAGTATGAGTTGGTTGGACAGGGTTATGCCATAGAGCCATTGAGGGAGCCTACATGAGTCCATCTTGATTGCACCATGAGGAGTACACTTCGCTTCTCATTTAGTCCACTGGTAGATGATTGGGTGGTACACAGGTGGGAGTTGGCTCGAGATTTCTACTACCCATGGTGCGGTAGTGCACTTCCATCTTCAGAGGATAGAGTTATTGACTGCAGGGACCTGACCCAACAGTTTGGGTGGGATTATTTGTGGGACCAGCAAACAATCCACTGTCATGTCGTTCAGTTTTCGACAGAGGTTATCACCTCTATGTCACAGAGACTTCATCCAGAGCCATGGTTACAGGATGGGGAGGGAATTAGCAGGCATGATGTTGTGGACGGTAATCACAATGGTGGGAGTTTCACGGTGACCGCGAGGAGGTTTGTTGTTGATGATGCTTTCCACTATCAGTATCTTATTGTGACAGATGGATGTGGGTTCAGATTGTGTTGGGATCCAGGTGTTGTCTCATTTGACTCTTTGTTTCACAGGGATTCCAGTATGATATCGCCTTGGTTGTGGGAGCACACCCATCCAGTGTGGGATCCTGGTATCATCCTATGCAGTGCATTCGATTGGAGGATCCTTGATGAGTTGCTTCATTCCACACACATAGGATTTTATATCATAGTAGTGCAGCAGTTGGGTGAAGCCATGCATCCCAATTTGATACATGATTCAGGGATCAACTTTCAGCATACATACGCTTACGCATGGACGAGTGACATAATTAGTGCATTCACCTTGATCCTGAGATGACTATATGGCGTGCATGACAGGGTAGCGATAGCATTGTTGATGGGTGACTTCATGTTGCTTGATTCTAGTTGGGTCGATGGTTACCCTAGTCAGTATCATCAAGTCTTCCCTAAGATGGCAATAGATACCCCAACACTTCAGGAGTATGAGATTGTAGAGAGATTTGTATGTGGGGTGGAGATAGGTTATGGGGTATCCTTCTTGGATTGGCACTATTGGGACCACTTGACTGATACCATGTTTGATGTTGGTCTGTGTTATGTTAGCGGGCTTGGATGGTTGTTGGTATGGATTGTGTGGCAGGAGGGGTTTCATTCTCATAGTGTTGGGATGATTCGTATGTTTGGATCAGCGACTCTAAAGGTCTCTATGACAGGGGTCGAGGGTATGCTTGAGTCATCTTTGATGGTATCACATCTCTCTTTGGGTCGGGTAGCTATACCCCTACTGATTGGAGACTACATATGTCTTGACTCTAGCTGGCTTAATGGTTGCATTGGCCAGGTCCACTTAGCATTTCCAGATTTTGCATTGCCTGTTACAGTGTTTCAGCCGTATGAGCGATCAGAGAGTTTTATTTTCTGGACAGAGGCAGATTATGGGGTGACTTTCATGGAATGGTACAGGTTTGATTTTGGGTTGGTTACTGATCTGAGTTATGACAGAGGAGCATAATGGCTAGTTGTGTGGACTCCTGGTCACGAGGGCAGTCAGGGTTGGATACTCAACAGTGATGACATGATCTACTTCACCTCTATCTCGTACAATGTGAACTATGCTTTGATGTGGGATCTAGGCAATGGTTTTGTGATGGCACTTGCACTTCAGGGGGGTGATGAGTTGTTTCCGACATTAGGGATACATCGTATTTATTCAGAGTGGAGCAGCAGATGCAGTCAAAGTATTGCATACAGTATAAACGGTATGTTTGGGATGGTGGTGATATAGTGTTGCATTGCTTGTGGACAAGCAATCTCTGGGAATGGAAGATTGTCATGTCCCCTTTATAGAGTGGACATTAGAGACGGAGGAGTTCACCTATCATTGGAGTCTCATAGGCTAGCAGAGATAGAAAGGCACTCATTCAGTGCATACAATGACCGTATTTTGGCTTTACAGGCAGTTTGGAGCAGTTCCTAGATTTTAGGGGATATCCCTAAATTGTAGGAGATCGTGACAGTTGTCAGTCGTGAGGTTATTCATGACCCTTCAATTGGTGTCAGTTTCAGTGCGACAGGATTGGTTTCCTAACTTCTACGAGCATCCCTAGATTTTAGGGAAGGGATTGCCAGTTGACCCATCTCGTCCAGTATCAATCACAAACAGGTGACATGGTCAGTTTCATATTTATTTGGCTGATTTGGGCTTTCAGAAGCTTAAGGGGAAATATTTTAACATTTCTTAAGTTGGTAATTAAATAATTTATAATAAGGCTATTTAATATAGCCATTTCGGAGTAATAAGAGGATAATTGATGGATTTGAGCACATATACCTATGTATGGGGGCTCATTGGAAAGGTCTCAAATTATTATAAACTATTTTCACTATCCAAAGGTTAATTGGCACCATGAGTTATGACATTTTGATAAAGTAATGTTTTTCCTTGAGTTTGGATGACTTTAATTGGAAAAATGTTATTTTATTATATTTTATTTAAAGTGCAAATTGTAAATTCCCTTTAGGGTTCGATTTGCACTTGGAAGGGGATATAAGGAGATGGAGACCTAATTTCTTATAATCTTTTGAACATTACACATTGTGAATTTCGCAATTGCTCTGGTGGACCGATTTGGAGGTCTGGGACGCAAACCCTAGGACTGGAATTGTTGGGACGTAGCCCTCAACAAGGATTGGGATTGGATTTGTTCATCATGCACATTGATTGTCAGAGGAAAGGGGCATTTGTCTTCATTGCATACATATCCTTTGAGAAGAGAAGTTTCAGCAGGGCAGCCAACTTGTTTAAGATTGGGTGTTTCCTTTGAGGCAGCCACCTGGAGGTTATTTAAGGCATTTTCTTCTTGCATTGGATGCCATTGATTGCAGATTTGTATTGGAAGTTCTATAACAACATTTTCATCAGCATATTGATCCACGCCAAGCATTTTCCTACAACTGGCGTTAATACTTATTGTAGACCGCTTGCATTTGGATCAAGTCATAAATAAAAATCAAATTGTTGTAATTGTACGGGTATGTACTGTTTAGACTTGTATTGTTAAATTCTTAGTATATTCCTTATCAGTTTTAGCTAGAATTAGTTTGTCATTATTTATGCAATTATTTGTATCACCCAAAAATAAAAATAAAAAAAGTGAATATATGAGAAAAGACACAAAATTTAGAATTACTTGAATTCATCTTAGTGGACAATCACGCTCGTCAAAGTTCAAAAATTGAAAACAAAACAGTTATTTGCATTAAGATTGGTTTGGAATCTTTCACTGAGGAGGCCAAAACATATGGAGCATCACCCTAGGGAAAGTCATCATAAGCCTGTGAAGAGTCATCAAAAGAAGATTCAAAGGTCACGACAGTCAAATTATCATCATTTGCATCCTTCCACCAATTGGCAGTGCCTTTACGACGCGAGAGAACAATTTATGGCTAGATGATCAATAGAGAAGCACCACCGATATTGAAAGGGGAGGCCTTCATAATCCAATGATTGAGTCCAAGACGTCTCCCCAACCATGAGAAACACATCCCCGGAAGGGGTGTGGAGATGTCAACTAGAATGTGAGCAAAGGTAGAGAGGCCCTCATAATCCAACGATTGACCCCAAGGCGTGTCCCCAACCATGAGAAATACATCCCCAAAAGGGGTGTGGAAATGTCAACTAGAATATGAGCGAAGGTAGAGAGGCCCATAGTTGTCATAGCCTCATCCACCTTTAAGAAACGACCAATAGAGTTTCCAATGGTCTCACAGCAAGAATTCTCCCAAAAATGAAGGGGAAGATTGGGGATCGAACCCACAATGGACGCACACTGAGCGGTTCAATAAGGGGGTTAAAGGAGACTGTCTAGGATTTGACCAAGAGGTGGTGATTCCCCCACATCCATAGTTTCCTCAACACCAAATCACGTTCTTCAACAGAAGAAAAATCGGCAATAAAAAACCCTTTTGCACAAGGGAAAAACTCAATGATACTAAAGACTAAAGATCTCTAAGAATCTGTCACCCAGTGATGCAAATTCAAAAGAGAGGGCCAGAAACCAGCGAATCTACAAACCAACCCACAATGTTGGTATAAATCCACATTATCCACCACATCTAGGCCACACACCACCACAAGGGATGCCTTGGCATAGGCCAGACGTCAAGATTTTTCCTTTGAAGGAATAGCAACAACAAATTTGAAAATACGAACAAAACTTCATCCACCAGCAGTAGAGGAAGGCTTTGGGCCGGGGCTTTCATTCACTGCCTTAGTAGACCTAGTACCAAGTCAAAATTTGTGAACGTTGGCTATAAGCTCTACAGGCAAGAAGCCTCGCTATTTCACCAAGAGTCAAGATAAGCAACTCTCCATTGAGAACCATGGTAGAGAGTGTGATGCAATCAAGGATGGAGAAACCTCAAGGAGATCGGTCCAACCTTTGCAGCCAACACAACACAATAGAGGAAAATAAGACAAATAGGTAAAGACAAGAGGTTCAACCTTTTATTATCGGAAAATCATTTACAAGATATCTAAAATATGTTGTCTCACATGCCAAACACACAGGCCTGACTACACTAAAAACCTTCCAAATCCTATCCAAGCTAAGTCAAATAATTTTATGAGATCATCCTTCTCCTTAGGAACAAGTCCATAAGCTTTTAAAGCAATCACAATCATCGGTTAGCCCAGAAAAGATTGCATTCCCCAATAAATGAGTAAATACATTACACCCAAATAGGTCAGGAACCAAATCTTAAAGAACAGTCTCCAATGAAATATTTAAGTGATGCAATCATATTAAAATGCCAACCTCAAACATAACAATAATCAGGCACGATCGCGCTAGGAAAAACCAACCGAAAGATCAGGAAACCTATCAGAAAACACAATGACCAATCGGGAAAAGAAGAAAAGGACCAATATGCTAAAAATCTGCAATAACTTACACATGAAGTAACCAAATGAGTTGCGATCATAGGATAAGCTCCAGGACTAAGCCAAGAACACGTTGTCACGACCGCAACCAAAAATAACAAGCACTAATCGACTGCCACCCAAAACATCAAAAACTGCCCTACTGGAACAGATCAAAAAACAAACTAAAGGAAATCTTTTTAGTTGATGAAAGATTGTCAAGATCCTAAGATGCTCCTGCATCAGAGTGACCCCATGGGGACTTGAACATTGGTTGTTGGCACTAGAGACAAAAAGCCCCACCCATAATTGAAATACTCAAACACAGCAACTTCTCGCCAAGGCCGGCAAAAACTCGGAGAAAATTCAGCAAATACTCAACAACTTTAAAAATTGCTTAAATTTAATTAGAAATATATTTTTTTTGCAAAATTCAATGAGAGGCATCTAATGGACAGTAAATGAGTAAACAAAGGAAAGAAGTTGAGTCTAGATATATTTAAATGCAAATTGGGTACAAAATGGCATCCTAATGTGGAATATTGATGGCTAGTAGCCTGATAGTTTGAAGCAAAATTAAAATAGCAAATTGTATTTATAAAACTATAAGTAAATACAACATTAAAATAGTATGCATCTTCCTCTTCCCCTTTCAGCCAGCTCTAGTAAAAACTACGAGAAGGGTACGGGTCTAGTCCTAAGAGTTTGTTGTGGTTGTGCCTCTTCATTCAGCACAACTAGTTGTGACACGACCTCCATTGTGGATGTAGATGGTTTTGGCACTGGCAATGAATCATCATCATCCTCAACCTCCTCATCATTTTCAATGTCATCCAATCTCAATCCACCCCCCTCTTCTATAGCATGTCTCTCCAAATCATAAATCTCATCTTTTGTAAACAAAGGAGGTTGCTCCTATGATGTCCAATCAAGTGGACCAACTAGTGTTTTCTCTACCTTGTGTGCAACCAAAGATTATATTGCACAAAGACAAACTCATCGAGGCATCTAGCTTGTTCCTCTCTTTTTTGTGGATGGCTCGAACAAGCTCCAATCACACTCACAATTGAATGAAATACAAGACTGGCATAAGATTCAGAGGGCAAATTTTTACAAATTTGGGACATTTCCACCCCAATTTTGCCACCAAGCATCTGCAAAATAAAATATTGAAGAGTTAAAAAACAAGGTGAAAACATATTTTAATTTTTATCTACTTATTATGTATGTGAAAGACTCCGAAATTCAAAAATTCCAAATATTATACCTAGGGTTTGAGTGATTCTTCCTTTCTTAGCCAAGTCTAAAGAGAATAGTTTGCCCTTTGCATTCTAGTAAATGTCCAATTCGGACACCATGAGATCTCTCACCTCAACCTCCAGTATCATCCTTTGAATGCATGTTGTGAGGCCCTCCATGACCTCTCCATTGGGATCCGAGTAGGATGGCAAGAAGCAAAAACAAGGATTGACGAAAAATGGTGTTAAATTTGTTTCATTACGCTCTAAAACAATTTAGAGTACTTAGGAAATGTCATTATTTTGTTTCTATAAACTTACATTTAACGAAAAAGAGTAATTTTTTTTATATAAAAAAAAGAGAGAAAAAGAAATCTAAAAACCTACTTGAGAATCCAATTTCGTTTCAAAATCCTCTTCAAATCAACTTAAATCCTTGCAACACCTTGGAATGGTGTTTTGTGGCTTGAGCAGCAAACAAGAAGTCATAAAAACCAAATAAAACCTTTTGTTTGACATTGAAATGCTTTATACAAACGCGACCGAGAAATTTCCATGGACCTGCCAATTTTTGACAAAAACTCGACGAGGTTTCTCTGCAAGTAAAAGCCACATAAACTTGTCAACTCTAACTTCTCGCGAGAATTTGTTTTCTTGCCGAGTTCTCTACGACTATTTCCACTATGGCCCCACTATTTCAACAAAGGGTCAAACCTTCCAGTATTAAATGTTAAGAACATCAAACATACATATAAATATACCCAAAAGTGGCATAAAATGTCAGAAAAGTATAATTTGTGGCACTGAAATTAATCCCGCATTAGGAAGGCCCAGTTTCCAATAAAATGGTTGATTGGTTGTGGATGACTATGTTTGAATAGGGTAGAGCAAAAATTCAACAAAATCTCTTCCTACAAGCTCTTACATAAATGTCTTCCTCCTAAGTTACATATTGGAATTGCTTCAATAACCATCAAATCATCATTCTATTGAAGATTGGGAGAAAATTTGCTTGTATTGATCACAACATTTAACAAAGAATGTTGTTTTTTCTGCTTTACAAAACAGCCAAGCTCCTGCTCACCATTAAAGCCTTCTCTACAAAAGTTTCCAACTTAGAAAACCCTACACAAACTACATGTGCTAAGCACAGCCAGAAGAAAAGACAAGGTCAATAGACGGACATATACAAAACAATTGAATACTCGTGAATAAATGTTGCATATTATAGCAATTACATGATGTCTCCCGGACATTTATCCATATTGTAATAATACATATAAATATTACATATTATAACAATTACTTTGTATTCCTACCAGTTTACTAAGATAAACAATAGATATCTAGTCAAATTTCAGGCCAACAATTCTGAGTACCCAGAACAAATGGCATAGATTTTATTTTGAGCTTAGCACTCAGATGCTATCCCAAGCTTGATGAGACGAACAAGATTAAGCTCATCAGCAAAGAAATTTTCCATCATTAAATATGCAGTGGTCACTAGAGTTGAGTAGACAATCCCAATGATCTCATTACAGCAAGGATTACCACAGTACAAGCCAAAGCAGATGACCTCAGCATGCTCCACCAGAAACTTTGCCAACATGATTTGCTCAGAAAGATCTGTGCATGTACACGTGTTAAACTACTCTCAATTAGCAAGGAAAATAATTATTTACAAATCTAGAATTCATATACAGCACTTGGGAGAGTGCAATATTAGCATCAACTCACCTTTATTGCTGACTCTTGTTACTGGCCTGAATTCCAGCTTGAAGCTTGCTTACGAAAAAAGAGTCCAACCTACAGAATCATGGCCTCTACCATTATGCCTCCACAATCATCTAGAAATTTTTTATTCTGTACAACATTCATTAGAGCACTTACTTGTTTGCACATTTATAATAAATTGTTTCAGGAGAATTGTAGGTCCGTGCATTAGAAAACATTCGCTTGACATCCGCAACAAACATGTCCAAAGTTATATAGTATTGTTCACTCTCAAGGCGCTTCCACATTGTTTTCAAATCTGAAAAGAATCCAATTCATGAAATTAGTTACTTATCAGATAAATGTTTTTAGTCTCTTCACATGAATCCCATTGTAAGAAAACTACCCTGGAGATAAAATGACGGGTATTTTATAGAACAGGATCATCTGAGATGTTTCATACACTATAACTTCAATTAAAAAGTTATGTAGATTTGAAAAGTTGGAATGTTTCCATCTATAGATAAACATAATTTTATTTTCTATGCATGTTTCCAACTTTTGCAATATACACAAACAAGAAAAGAACCAACTCGAAATCTTTACCCATAGGATCTTTAATAATATCATAGTAGTCAGGCACATCGCGACGGTCTACTGGATCCTTGAATGGCCAAGCATCAACATGCTCATTCATAGCCTGTTAAAAAGGCAGAGAAGATATTTATCACGGAGCACATGTCTTCCACTAGCAAGAAAAAATATGAAATCTAAATCATTTTATCAGGTTATGTGATTACTAATTATGAACAATATAGACAAAGGGCACTTGGTTTAATGGTAAAGTTCATGTTGTAGGTACCTAGATGGTGCTGAGTTCAAATCTTCTACAATAAAAAAGAAAAAAATTACCAACTATATTATTATTCATAGATGTGATTATAATATTTTTATGATTATTTACTATAATTTTGTAGTTGTCTGAAGATATTATTAATTTATTACAGAATGGTCTTGCATCATCTTTGTCAAATAATTTTACAGTCCAAGACTATGGTAAGCAATTGAAACGATGCCATATACCAATAAAAAATGCATTCAAATGTTTACACTGATGTACACTACTCTATAGTCTATACCCATGAGAACTTAAATGCAAATTCATTTGTTCTTCACGGTCTATTCTTGTTATGCTATCTTACCAGAAATGTGAGGTAGCCAAGTATTACCCCACACAAGGTGCACTTCTCAATCCAGGCACAGATTAAGTATGCACATGGTCCGGACTCAAGATCATGGATCTGGTTGGGTACCCACAGTATACACAAAAGAACACAGTCAATTCTTCTTATGCTGTCTTACCAGAAATGTGAGGTAGCCAAGGATTACTCCACACCGAGTGCACTTCTCAAACCAGGAACAAATGTAAGTATGCACTTGATCTGGACTCAAGATCATGCATCTGGTTGGGTACCCGGGGTATACACAAAATAACCTGTGACCTCTTATTAATAAAAGACTACTTTTTAAAAGGAAAATTCAAAATAATAAATAATACTGCTAAACCTAGACTAACATAAATTAACCTTATAATAGCACCGAAAAAATGCAAAACTCTATTCCTACCTTTCACTCCTCACTCACAAAACTCTCTTACTACTTATTACTAGTGGCTACAAGTTTGGTTTGTGTTCTTTATTTGACCATTTTTCACTGTTTTGCTGACATATCGATGATCAAGCAGCTTCTTGGAGGAAAGGGTTATCTTTGGCATTGCAACCAATACCTAAGTGAATATAAGAGTTCCTTTGTCTGCGATTGTTGGGAAAGGAATAAAATGCTGCAGGGGAACATCCCAAACATAGGTTTCCAAAGAGACATTCTTGCATATATTGAAGAGCAAGAGAAAGCAGGAAGCATGGACAACAAATCTTGATGGAAGTCTCATCTTTTATAAACATAGGGATCTTGAAAGCCACATTCAAGTTCATCCTCAAGTAGCTCAAAAGTCTGTTCCATCAATCCACTTTGAGTGATACCATCTTCAATAGAAGTTGGCATGCCTCTCCCTCAAAAGAACAAAGGATGCAGTCTCACGTCATCAAAGTTCTACCACAAGAATTTATTTTTAAAGTTTCAACTCACTTTGCTTTGGAAACCTTTAGCTTCACAATTTTAATATATTTACTTGTAAATTAATATAAAAGATGTTATTTTGTATTGACTTTGTCTTTAGTCTAAAAAGATTATGAGTTCCTCAAATTGAGCAGAATTGAAGTACATGCTCTCTTTTATCCACTTAATTAATTCAATAACTAGGAAGCAAAAAAAGAAAAGTAGTTGATTTATGTGTATTCCAATTTGCGCCTCAACTCACAAAAGCAAGCTGAGCACAAGGATGGGGTGATGAGGTTTTGGTATTTAACCACAAAGTATCCCAACTTGGATGTTCTGTTGCCCACCATTTCTCAGTCTCAATTGACAAAGAGGGGCGTGAGGCTGCTACAAAAGATATCGTGGATAGTGAGTGGCACATGCACTACTTGTTCTAACGTACCAACTAATGAAGTTGATTTTCTCAAATAAGAGCAACATGATCATTTGTATTGTGCTTCCGTGAGTTGCACATTGACCACTGATTATTGCTGCATTGTGAATATACATAAGCTGTTTTGATTTATTTTTCACATTTGACATTAAATCATCAATTATCAAATTATTCTCAAGATATATATATTGGAGGTGGGTGAGGAGAGCGCTAGAGCTGGTTGAAAAAGATGAACAATTATCCTCCATGAACATTTTTGGAGCTATTCCTTCCTCGCACAAATTAGTCAAATTGATAACTTCCACGGTAACTTTTCGTTCTAGTCTCTTTAAATTTTCGTTATTGTAGATAAACATCTGTTTAATTTGAATTTCCTTTTGTTCATGTATTAGTTATTTTGGTTGCTTTTGGTAGGTGGCATTTTGATTTTATTTTTTTAATTTCCAGTCCTCAGAATCATGGCTCGATCTGTCTTGGAATTGGTTGAGTTTGTGATTGATTTCCTAAGGCCTGTTGTAGTGATTTCACAATAATCTCCTATAGGTATAGTTGGTATGTCCTGAGGTGGCCCATTTTATGGCACATGAACTAACAATAAATGCAGGTTCTAATGTTGAAGATGGAAAGAATGGTAAAGTTTATCTGATTCATATTTGGAAAGAGAGACTATGGAGATAAAGGTCAAGGATTCAAGAAATCCTCCACTCAAGTATAAGTGGAGGAACATACAATGGTACCTAAGTTTGCATCTTTCTCTGCTAGAAGCTGTCATGCAGGAGCGATCAACAGCTTGTAGAAGGTGAAGCATTGACCAAGAAATGAATGGGATAAGCAAGATTCCTTCCCAAGAAACTACCGATTGTTTCATCTAATCCTGAAATGATTGATGTGGTTAAGAATAGGAAAGTTTTAAAAACGTTGCAATGTCTTCTATAGGAACAAAGAATCTCTCCTCTATTGGCAACTAGATGGTCTCACTGTGGCAAAAAATTGGAGATTTGTATCTTCTTTTGCAAAACAATTCACATGACCTTTTCATGGTTATTTTTAAGAAAACTAACATATAAAAGAGGGACTTGAAAAGGCTTCACTACATTTTTGGAGCCATTTCTTGAAGCCTTAATATTATCCCTTGGGAAGTTGTTACCATAGTTCACAAACTGCCCAAGTGCATGGCCAGATACTTACGAGTTTTATTGGCCTGTGAGTACTCAAACTCATCGAGCCTTGTTCCCAATTTTTCGCAAAAACAGAATCACAAGTACTCACTGAAACTTGGAAATTCCACAAAAAAAACTCACCACAAATTCATGACAATTTATAAACAGGTCAAACACAATTTTGACTTGAAAACGACACGATTTTGACTTGTCAAAAAACACTTTTTGGATCTATAAAACTTCCATTCACCCTTCCACACCACACAACAGCAACAAAACCATTCTACAACAAACGGGAAGATTTTTAAGGCAATTTTCAGGTTAGTCAAATTTATTTTTCTATTTTTTCTAGAATTTAAAAAAAATAAAAATCCTAAGCCTAAACACACATCATACGAGTGCAATTTTTCTCCAGTGGGGCCTAATGGCCTGACTGAAATAGCCTTCGGTTGTGGTGGGGGCTACAGCGATACTGCTGGCATTTAGACCTTCAGCCACACCCAATACATACAATTTGCATATTTAGCTAGTTGTTAACTGCTTTATCAATGCTAGAAAAAATAAAAGTGACTTCACATGCCAACCTTGAGTTGACTGAGATTGATTCGTACAATGACTAGACCATGCACTCTTTATTTACAGAGGATGAGATTGTTGATTTTCAGAGGCAAGCTATGAAGGATGTGGCTGCAGCAGAAGCAGGGGAGATTGAAATACATTGATATGGCAGAGGAGTCATTGCCATCTAATAGCAAGTTAGAACCAAGCAACGAGCACCAACTAAGTGCAAGGACCATACCCTCTACCGCCCAGTTTTTCACAAGAACAGGGAAGAGGAAATTATAAAAACTTGTAAATTTTCTGCTTGGTTAGATATGCAATTTATGACGATGATTTTGAAAACAGTCATCATAAATTCATGTTAATTATCAATTAGTAGCTAGCTATTGTATCCAACGTCGCATGATGATGCAATTTTGTAATCCATATGTATTCAAAAATCAAAACTAATATAAAACACTTCCTCATGGTTTTCTAGACTCCATTGATACATTTTGCAATTAATTTGTGGAACTGGAAACAAAGAATGTGTTTTTTAAGAGATGTAAGTATAGTTTTATGTCGCTGAATTTTTGTTCGGTTGGAAATTTTGGGCTTGCCAAGCATTCTTTGGGTCTGAGTCTGTGAACTATGTTTGTTACATCAGCTCCTAGAAGATTGAAATCTCTCACCATTTCTCCTTGATTGTGGTTCTTTCTTATGTGTGTTTTGTATCCTTTCGGTGAGGTTTGCAAATAGAGGAAACTAGATATACCCTTTTGCACTTAATGCAAGGGTTCAAATGTCTACCATGCCAAATATTGAATTTCTTGAGGTTCTTTATTATCAATTTAAGAAAGGCAATTTCTAATTAGCATTGAGTTACTGGGGAGGCTAATTCATGCTTTTTATGCAAATGTAATGGGCAGTTGAGGAAGGATTGTTCTAATATAAACCCTCCAAAAGTTGACTCTAGCTCTAATGCTATCCTTCTCTCTATAGGTAAAGAAGATAACACTGAGAAGGATGAAAATTAAGGGTCTAGAGGAATCTCATCCTACAAATGAATATGAATATTTTCCTGAATAATAATATTTTCTACTTCTGCTCAGCCTCCTCCAATTGGCAAAACTAAAAGATTTCAGTTTCTGAAAATAGAAAGGAAATTGATCAAGGATAAAAGGTTTTGAAATTGATTTACTTAATGTTTTCTGGCCAAGGATGGTCGTGATCGTCGGCATAGTTGAAAAATTCGGACTTGGCAATAACTCGGTCTGGCCCAACAAAATTTAAAACTCAAGACTAGTTAAATTCTCGGCCAAAAATTCGGCAATAAATCAACACATTTATTGAACATTTGAAAATATATAATTTCTTAAAATATTCTTAAAAAACACATGTACACGAGATTCGTATAACATATGCTGACTTGAGATTTCCATTATATATATAAATCAAATTTTAGAGTTAAATACATAGCAATTAGAATTTAGCATAGATTCGTAGACCAAAAAACAAGTCTCAAACAAATCTGAAATCTGAAAATTTGAAACAGAATCTGAAATGTCGTTTTCGTGTCGTGCCCTAGGTTGCGAATAGAACAAATGGTGTAGAAGACAAGCTCCGTCCACAAAATGCGTAAAAAATTAGCATTTCCACTTTATAGCCTTTTTACCTTTTCATTTGACTGTGATTTTCACAGCTTTTCCGTGATTTTTTGCCCAAAAAATTGCTGTCATTTTTTAAATATATCGTCCATGAAATATTCAGCGATAATATCGCTGCAAATATTGACTCATGATATCTCGTGATATCTGCGATATTATGCCAATTTTTTCAACTATGATCATCGGCATGGTCTAGAGATGTCTTTGGTTTCCATGGTCATCCACAGATGTCTCTGAGCATTTTGGGATGACTCTGAGGGACAGGGAATGGCCCATAGACATATAATATGTGTCTTCACGTCCTCAAAACATCTAGGGTACAGGGACAACTGGAAAAGCCTACGGTTCCGTGAAACACAGTTAGTTACCCATTAATCTCCCCCCATTGGGAAAAGATTTAATCTGATTGAGAACAAGAACAAATGTAAGGAACTGAAATTTGACTGGAAGAAGAATAAATTGTCACTGGTCTAAAATTGAAAGAATCTTGAACCTTAGGGATCTAGTGGAGGGTTGTGAAATAGATAGCAAAGACATCTAGTACACCTGGTGTACCAACCAAGGAGGAAATAAAAGCCTCTATTCTAGGCTTGATAGATTCTATTTAAAAAAGGATTTTATAGCTCTTGAACTCAGATGACAATAATGCTGGATCTATAATTCCTTTCACCTTGTCTGATCAACATCCTGTTAAGCTTGCTGTTGACACTACAGGATCACAGGGAAAAATGCAAATAATAGGGGATTTTTTTAGATGAATTCTAGTTTCCTTAATGATGAGGACTGTTTGAATGGGCTCAAGATTACTAGAACCTTTATCAAGAGTTCTGAACCAGATTCATCCTACATTTCTCAATGAAAGATTTGTGTTGAAGCTTGCAAAAAATTCAACTGAATTGTTGGAAAAAAACAATGTGTAGTCTAGGAAAAACTGCATGCAAGATTTTGAAGAAAATACAAATAAAATTGAGAAAAAACTGGAAATTAACCCACAAAATTTGAATGCAATAACAGCTTATTGTTGTTAAGCTAAGATACTGGAATCATGCCCCCAGGGCTGGATCCTGGTCCGGGTTCATCCTGGGTCCAGCCCAAGCACCTGAATTCAATGTGGATTTGGCCAGGCCAAACCCACTATAAATCCGGGCATCGGGACCAGAACTGAGACAAACCCAGGCCAAACCTGGGTGTACCCAGGGGGGCAGGGGAACATGTCCTATGAGACACTAGTAATTTAAGTCCTTCAATCTGGAAGTCTGGCCCAACCCAAAATAAATCCGGGTGCCAGAGCTAGACCCGAGACAAACCCGGGCCAAACTGGGGTGTACCTAGGGGAACATGTCCTATGAGACACTAGTAATTTAAGTCCTTCAACCTGGCAGTCTTCTGGGGCAAATGCACTGTTCATGAAAGACTGGTTAGAATTCTTCTAAATTATTAATTAAATCTTTTGATTTTAGCCTCTAATTTCCTCTTGCTTCTACAAAACAAGATTGGCTCACATCTTTTCTAGATTTTTGGCATATACTTTTCGCACCTTAAATGTTTACAACATACCTATAAAGTTCTACCACTCAGCTTTGAGGTACTGATTGCAATTGTCTATGAGTCACGTGATTAACTCCTGCATGAATGTTTGGTACTCATACAACATCATCATCCCAAAGACTCCTACTGCTCTCAGCTTCCATTATGGAGATAAATTTTACAATTCAATCACATCCTCCTATCCACTGTTTATAATTCCAAATAGAAAACACAAATTATATAATAATTAGTAGTTCAGACCAATTGAGAAGTTAACAGAAAGTCCTATAGAATCCATGCTTGGAATTGGATATTAACTATTGCTTGTAATTTGAATTTACATTGTGTAATGACATTTTGAGCCCTGAATATTATCATTTTTGCAAATTATGAATATGATATAATGAGGTATTTAATAAAAAAATTATGCATTCGCAATTATGGATTTATGAGGATCACTCTTCTCATAGCTATATAAAGTTACACACACACACGTGTGTGTGTGAGTGTGTGTGCGCCCACGTGCGCATGCGCATGCACAGATGTACTTGGTACCGCACCGAAGGAAATATATTATGCTGTACATGTGTACCCAAATCCATATCCCATACCCGTTCCCGCACCCAAATTGGG
This sequence comes from Thuja plicata, assembly GCA_018584345.1. NCBI lineage: Eukaryota > Viridiplantae > Streptophyta > Pinopsida > Cupressales > Cupressaceae > Thuja > Thuja plicata. The sequence goes on from MU226986.1 coordinate 6,773,125, forward strand.
AACTTAGTTGCCAAGTATAGATGGAAGTGCTTTGAAAACTTTGTTGCCTAAGGTTTGAGAATAAGATCCAAAATGACCCAGATCAAAAATGGAGACAAAGCTTCTCAATATTTTTCTCAACTGTCTAAGAGTTAAGTTTATGAAGGAAAATATTAGCTCTATCCATGTTAAAAATCTCTAATTGATGGACTTGATAAAATCATTAGTGCATTCTTGTCCTATAAAGAAACTTTTCACATTCGATGGGAAAAACGAATCCATCGATAAGGCTAAAAGATTGTAGATGGGTATCATGATATCATGCCAATGAAACTAGAGGAGGGAGATATTGATTTCTTGGAAGAGACAATAATATTGGGGAGATGATTTCAGTTATGAATTCTTTAGAGAAGGATGACTCCAAAGCCATTAATGGTTTTCCTTTGAATTTTAGAATAGAAATGTTGATTAGGCAGCTGAAGATTTTCTAGAAGCATATAAAGAAGGTATCAAGGCTGAAATCTAGGAAGAAGATATTAACAGGGGAATGATAAAATTAATTGAAATTACGAAGTATGATGTCAGATCTCTTGTGAAAAACTAGAGATCTATCACCATGTTAAACGTCTCACAAAAATCCTTGCTAAAGTGATTGTGACTAGATTAAGGAAAACTCTCCCTAAGGTTGTTTCATGGTCTGCGACAAGATTTGAAAAAGGCAGATATTCTGGAAATTTTACTGACTAAATTTTGAAATATTTATAATAGAAAAAATGGCCTGTTATTCTTTTGGTTTTAAGAGCCTTGGGTTGTAGAATAGTTGAGTTCTTGTTCATAGATCCCTCTGTTCAAGTAGGCATTAAAGGAACCTTGTCTAATTCCTTTATCCTCCATAATAAGGCAAGGTTGCCCCCTAGCCCTTTTGTTGTTTGTTATAGCTGCAAAATCCCTTTATTACTTGTTGAGAGATGGCTCATTTGGATCATATGTGAAAGGAATTAGCCTCACCAATGGCTCAGAGTTTGTAGACATTTGATTTATTGATGATAGGTCAATAAAGTGGACCTGTATTGTTTGGCTTTAGATTCTAAACTGTCTGGATAGAAATATATTGTCATCAGCTGGTTTGATACCCCTCCTCTATGGCTCAACAAAATTGGTTACAAGTGGTGGGCCCTAATACACTGGTGAGATATATAGGAATTCACTTTTTTGTGTCCCCTTCATGAGAGATGTAGACCTGAAAGGTTTAGAAAAAAGAAAAAAAAATCAAATGCCAAGGTCATCTCCTTTCAAATGGTGGTGGATTTCAAACATGTGAAAAAGTATAATTTCTTCCTCCAACTTCTATCATGCATTTGCTTGGCTATTTGGGAGTGTCAAGTTAATTAATAAAATGATAGAAGACTTCCGTTGGTCAAATAAAAAAGGTAGTAAGAAAAGACATGGAGTTAACTAGGATTGGTGTTGACTTCCAAAAACGAACGGAGGAATGATGCATGAAATTTCAATACTACATGATGTGAATATATCTTTTAAATGGATTTTATAATCATTCAAGCATTTAAACCACAGAAAGTCTTGGTTAGGAGTAGTATTTGCAATGATGTACCAGTATATTAGAAATCTTGGAATGGCCTTCATCCTCATGATCTGTTGTTTGGGAAATCTTCTGTAAAACCTGCAGGAAAGTCTTTTTTTCTTTGTACTATTTGGAGAACATATGAATCAATTAAAGGTCTTCTGCCAACTTAGGATGTATTTTCTAATAGGGATGGTAGTTTTCAAAGAAACATGTCACTTCAGTGAAGCCTACAGTAAAAGAATAAACCATTAGCACTGATTTAGAGCTA
>MU226986.1:6775006-6810572 GCA_018584345.1 Thuja plicata
GAAGCCTACAGTAAAAGAATAAACCATTAGCACTGATTTAGAGCTACTCTGCTAGAGCCTGGTACTCCAAAGAAATTCAAACATTGGGTGGTCTCAAAAATTTGTGCCTAGAAAGGTTTAGAAAAAAGAAAAAAAAAATCAAATGCCAAGGTCATCTCATTTCAAATGGTGGTGGGTTTCAAACATGTGAAAAAGTATAATTTCTTCCTCCAACTTCTATCATGCATTTGCTTGGCTATTTGGGAGTGTCGAGTTAATTAATAAAATGATAGAAGACTTCCGTTGGTCAAATAAAAAAGGTAGTAAGAAAAGACATGGAGTTAACTAGGATTGGTGTTGCCTTCCAAAAACGAACGGAGGAATGATGCATGAAATTTTAATACTACATGGCATGAATATATCTTTTAAATGGATTTTAAAATCATTCAAGCATTTAAACAGCAGAAAGTCTTGGTTAGGAGTAGTATTTGCAATGATGTACCAGTATATTGGAATCTTGGAATGGCCTTCATCCTCATGATCTGTTGTTTGGGAAATCTTCTGTAAAACCTGCAGGAAAGTCTTTTTTTCTTTGTACTATTTGGAGAACATATTAATCAATTAAAGGTCTTCTGCCAACTTAGGATGTATTTTCTAATAGGGATGGTAGTTTTCAAAGAAACATGTCACTTCAGTGAAGCCTACAGTAAAAGAATAAACCATTAGCACTGATTTAGAGCTACTCTGCTAGAGCCTGGTACTCCAAAGAAATTCAAACATTGGGTGGTCTCAAAAATTTGTGCCTAGAAAGGTTTAGAAAAAATCAAATGCCAAGGTCATCTCCTTTCAAATGGTGGTGGGTTTCAAACATGTGAAAAAAGAATAATTTCTTCCTCCAACTTCTATCATACATTTGCTTGGCTATTTGGGAGTGTCAAGTTAATTAATAAAATGATAGACAACTTCCGTTACAAATAAAAAAGGTAGTAAGAAAAGACATGGAGTTAACTAGGATTGGTGTTGCCTTCCAAAAACGAACGGAGGAATGATGCATGAAATTTTAATACTACATGGTGTGAATATATCTTTTAAATGGATTTTAAAATCATTCAAGCATTTAAACCAAAGAAAGTCCTGGTTAGGAGTAGTATTTGCAATGATGTACCAGTATATTGGAAATCTTGGAACGGCCTTCATCCTCATGATCTGTTGTTTGGGAAATCTTCTGTAAAACCTGCAGGAAAGTCTTTTTTTCTTTGTACTATTTGGAGAACATATGAATCAATTAAAGGTCTTCAGCCAAGTTAGGATGTATTTTCTAATAGGGATGGTAGTTTTCAAAGAAACATGTCACTTCAGTGAAGCCTACAGTAAAATAATAAACCATTAGCACTGATTTAGAGCTACTCTGCTAGAACCTGGTACTCCAAAGAAATTCAAACATTGGGTGGTCTCAAAAATTTGTGCCCAGAAGGAAATTAAGAAAAACTTTATGATCTTTGATTCTCAAAAAAGGAGAAAAAAGAAACCAATGTATTTCTAAGAAGGATGGTAGTTTTCAGAGAAATAGGTCAATTCAGTGAAGCCTACAGTATAAGAATAAACCTTTAGCACTAATTAATAGCTACTCTGCTGAAGCCTGGTTTTCAAAGGCATTCAAACATTGGGTGATCTATTAAAAAAAATTGTATCCTAGAAGGAAATTGATGATTTTTTATTCTAAAAAAAAAATTATCCTTTTTCGATAAAGGTTGTCAACAGTCTTCCCAATCAAAGCAAGACTTTTTAAAACTGAAATTTTGGATAATATCAGTTGAAATAATGATTGGTAAGTTAATGACCAAAATTTCCAATAGAGCTCTTCTATGATACACTAGTTTGTACCCAAGTGATTTTTGACTTTTTTTAGCATAAGAAATGACGAATTAACTTCTCCGATTTGGATGGAAGAAATGATTACTATTTCTCTGGTCTTCTTGGATTGAACCTACGAAAGCTCATTCTCACCAGTTGTTAACTTTGCAAAAGCTGTCTTTTGGGTCTTTCTGAAAACTTATGGTTTTAAGTTTTTAACTTTTAAATATGCTTTAAAATCTGTGTGCAATACTGGAGTTTTTCTTTCATCTTTCTTTCACTGTCTTTTGCTAGGAAATGGGGTTTCTAGGTATGTAAGTGTAAGTGGGCTGTAAAAGATGTTTTTCTTGGAATGATATTGTGTTTGGCTATTTGAAAGGTCTGAGTAAAAATTAGTAGATTTTGGCGTGCTTTATCGACTAGAGTTTTATGGTTCCTTTGAAGAGCAAGGAATAATAAGTTGTTTCAAGATAAAAGAAGGCTACTTCCTAACTTATGTTGTGAAGTCAACTTTTTGGTTATATCTCATAGTTTACAATACTTTCTGGATATTTCTAGAGAAGATTTTTACAAGCTAATGCACAAAGGATTTATCTACCTCACCAAAGAAGTTATAAAGCATGCAGAGTGCTGACCCATGTTTGATATGAACAGTTAGATGCTAGTTAGCAGACTACTATACCTTGCATAATGACCCTTGCTTCTCTTAAATGACAGGAAAATAGGCTAATGAGGAACCATAATATTGGAAGAGTGATGATAAAATAGCAGAAAGAACTGAAAAACTGTTTATGCAACATTCTGTTGATCATAATGCATGCATGTCTCCCGTGGAACATTTGATTCTGGGTAAGGTAGACCTTGAAGAATCTCACTCTAAGACTGACTTTTAAGAAATATCTGAAATCTGAATAGACTGATTAGCATGATGTAATTAACTATTAGAGTATAAAACTATATCTGATAATATATGTACTTTTGTTAAAGTTCTTTTGAATGATTGCCCCTGATTTTCCATAGGTTTAGGTACCTGATATCTGTGTTAATCATGGTTAGTACCTTGGTTTTAGCTTTATTATGTATTATACTGTAACCTCTTTGTCAACTATTTAGTATCATATATATATATATATAATTTTCAGTCTATTGGCTGTGTTCAAAATTTTACTTTGTATATTTTGTACAAATTATAATTATTTTTTATAGTTTATCCATATTTTGTAGGGCCTTGCCAGCCCTGCGTTTTTCAAAAACCATGAACTTCCATAACTGTGAATGCTGAACTCAGCTTAAAAATATCAGTGAACCCTGAACTTGAACTAAAACCAATAGATGAACAGGTAACTTAGTTCTAACTTTTAAGCACACAAACATGTAAAACAGTAAAATGATATCATACCTAACTGTTAATCTGCAAAATGTATCCCTCTGCAACACAAAAATGTAATAAAGCGATATCAAAGCTATTTTTTTCTTACAGGCTGATGTTCTTTTATATAACTGTAATAACATTTTCAAACCCCTTTCACTATTCTATTCTATTAGCATTTTACAAATATTTTTCGTTTTTAATAACAAATTCCCAAACTAGTAGTGATACTGCAAAATGCAAATGATCGATCTTTAGTAAACAGATCTCCCTCTCTATATGAACGTGTATATAGACTGACAGAGACACAGGTTTATGTATTGATGTGCATTGAGCACTCAGAAAATACTAGGCAAAGCTTATTTTCTGTAATTTTGGTATTTATTTATCATAACACAGAGTTAATTAATAACTGGTTCTATGAACATGTGTCATCAAAATAAGATGGATTCCCCAATTAAACTGCAAAAATCATAAATAAGCAAATGTATGCATTCTATTAAAAGTGTAATTATGCAAAAGGATGCAAATTACTGAATTGGGAATTTTACCTTCCAAAGACCCCGCATAAAATTCAGGAGAGCCTGGCGATTTGGTGGACCCTCTGAGGAAGAATTCAGTAACCGGAAGCGAGAGTGACCCCATTGATCTGGAACCCAACCTGCCTCTCCTGGTGCAGAAAACACACTCTAAAGAATCAATTATTCTATAATTATACATGTCCATGAAAAATTTGCAATGCCAATAGTATTTCCGAAGCAATTAATATTCATGGCATGTAAGCAGCAGAAAACTTGAGGTATATCTATACTTTGGATTTGATCTAATAGTTAATCCCTCAATTATGTCTTTCAAACAGAATAATCATTCAATTGTTATATCATCTTCCATAAAACCATATCACCAAATCCCTGTAAAAGTTGTCACATATTTTATAATTTTTATTCAACTTTAGTTGAAACTAGAAATGTACCTATAAATGCTTCCATGACAAATCATTAACAGATAAAATGCTGTTTGCATACATATCCTGGGGTTTGAGGATAAAGGAGAACAATCCATAGGCAGCAATAGAATCAGTAGATATGCAGTATAACACATAAAATTGACAGTGCCCAAAAAATAAGACAATATTTTCAGTGTAATGTCCCCAAATTAGTTTAACTAATTTATACCAAGGTCTATATTAGATAGTGAACTACTTTAAGTAGATATGTATTTAATTCATATTCCATGATGTAACTGACAACTGAATGATTGTAAACAACTAAGGAAAAAAAAGAAATTCATCTTAAAATCTTATTATTATTATTACTATAGCTTAGAAGGAGGCTTAAGTTGTAACAGGTTGCTTGGACACCAAACACAATGGACCCCTCAAGGTTTATAGTCCAAGCCCTGGTCCAGGGACGCTGATCTTTACCGATTTTGGAGATAACTCATTGGCTGGATTTACACAGGCCTCTCCCTGCATACAATTTCCTCTTGCTAAGCCTTACTAATAATAATAATAAGGAATTACAAAATATATTAATGGCTGATAGAATTCACTTGCTGGTAATTAAATCTATTAAATATGCTCTGGACGTATACATACTAATTCATATTCTAATTCTGGGCTTGTCTAAAGATGGGCTGTACGCCTGTAATATGGAGCAGGGTCTGCTGAAATGAACGGCAGTTATTATTCCAACTCTTAGCTTCCCGTATGAGACCGCAAGCCCTTTTTTCTTTTCTCCTCCTTCGATCCGAATATAGTCTTCTTTGTTTCTTTTTATACCTTCCTTAGAAGGGTCGATGTGGCTTGTGGCTGGGAAGTCGTGTCTCTCCCAACAGTCACCTCCTGTGCGGTGGCTTTTAATTCATCCCGCGTCAACGCTTCAATTGATTAGTCGGGATTAATCCCGCACGACTTGCCTTCTCAGTCGTGTATTACTTTTAATAATTGTTGTAATTTAATACGTTTATTAATTATTTATTTATTAATTAATAACATTTAGTTATTAACTAATAATTTAATGATTATTATGTATTAATTAATAATTATTAATGATGCATAGATTAATATATTAATTATTATTAATGATTAATAAAGTATTGATTATTGATTAATAATTGATTATGTATTTATTAATAATTGTTTATTTATTTATTAATCTTTTAAACATATAGGGGATATCACAGTCCACCCCTCTTAAATTTGCTTGTCCTCAAGCAACTTAAGGTTTGGGTCCTTAAAAACCTCGGCTCCTTCCCAAGTTGCATCTTCCTCTGGTAGGCGTTTCCATTTAATTAGGTATTTGGGGATGGTTTTATTTCTCAACTTCTTTTCTCATGTTAAGGACTCTTTCTTGCTCTAGGATGAGTTTGCCTTCATCATCCATCGGAGGTAATTCTTCACAGGGAGTAGCTTGTTGTCCAAGGACCTTCTTTAGTCGTGATACATGGAAGATGTTATGGATTCTACTGGTCTCAGGCAACTCTAGTTCATAGGCTACTTCACCAATTTTCCTTATAACTTTGTAAGGGCCGTAGAACTGTGGCTTAAGTTTTTCTGCTTCGCTAGTCTTCATAGATCCTTGTTTATAAGGTTGTAACCTCAAGAAAACTAAGTCTCCCACTTCAAATGCTCGTTCTGTTCGATTTCTATCGGCATACATCTATTGTTGGTTCTGCGCATGGTGTAGGTTATCTTTGAGAGTTCTCATGATGTCCACGTTTTGTTGTGTGAAATCTCTAGCTCCTGGAACTCTACTTTCCGGAAGAATTAGACTCCCGAAAGAAGTGGCTTCGTAACTGTATAAAGCTTTGAATGGGCTCATTCCAATGGATAGATGGTGTGTTGTATTGTAACAGTACTCCCCAAGGTGTAGCCATTTTACCCATGCATTTTGGTGTTCTGTAACACAGTTCCTTAAGTAGCCTTCTATCCATTTATCAACAATTTATGTTTGTCCGTCGGTTTGAGGATGATAACTTGTGCTAGTGTCAACTTAGTGCCTTCCAAACGAGGAGTTCTTGCCAAAACATGCTTAAGAATCTACTATCCCTGTCACTGACAATGTTCCTAGGTAACCCATGTAGCCTAAACACTTCTCTGAAGAAAATTTCTGCTACTTGTGGTACTCTGTACTCGGTGGGTATCTCTATAAAGTGTGCATATTTGGTTAAGCAATCCACTACTACATATATACAATCTTTCCCTTGTACTTTGGGGAGGCCTACTATAAAATCCATGGAGATACTTTCCCACTTGTGATTTGGTATTGGAAGAGGTTGAAGTAGACCCGCAGGATGAGTTTTCTGCTTTATTTCTTTGACATGTCATACATTCTCGGGCATGTTTGAGTATATCCTTCCTGAGTCCTTTCCAAGAGTACTTTTCCATTATCTGTTTGTATGTTTTGTAATACCCTTGATGTCCTGATAGACGGCTATCATGAAATTCTTTAATAATCATTATCTTCATTTTCGAGCCTGGAGTGAGGTATATCCTGTCCTTATATAAGATTATCCCTTCTACTACTTTATACTCTTCTGATGGTATATTTCCTTCCATGATATCATTGGCAAGAGAATCTTTAGCGTATTTTGCAAAGATAGAGTGCTTCCAGTCCGCTATAATGTCTGTAAGAGTACATATGTGGGGCCTTCTAGATAGTGCATCAACCACAACATTGTTTTTTCCCTTGACATATTCTATATCGAAGTTGTAAGCTTGTAATTTTCTTACCCATTTTTGTTGACGGTCATTAAGATCTTTTTGCTTTATAAAGAACTGTAGACTGTCGTGATCTGTTTTAACCATGAATTTCCCACAAACCAAGTATTGTCTAAATTTTGCCAATGCATGCATGATTGCAAGCATTTCTTTGTCATAGATAGAATAGGATCTCTCAGGGGGGTGGAGCTTCCTGCTTTCAAAAGCAATGGGGTGTTTATTTTGCATGAAAACTGCACCTATGCCTTCTCCAAATGCATCACACTGTCATTCGAATGGTAACGAGAAATCAGGAATGGCTAATACAAGGCATGAGCTCATTATCTTCTTGAGATTTTTAAAAGCTTCTTGGGCTTGTTCATTCCACCCAAAGACTCCCTTCTTAGTTAGATCTGTACTCCCTTCTTAGTTAGATCTGTAAGGGGTGCTGCTAATTTGGAGAATCCTTTCACAAACCTTCGGTAGTAGCTGCAGAGTCCTACAAACCCTCGTAATTGAGTTAATGTTTTTGGCTTGGGCCATTCCTTAATAGCCTTGATCTTTTCGTCATCAACACATACCCCTTGTTCGCTGATTTTGTGACCTAGGTTAGAATTTCTTTCATTCCAAATTCACATTTTGTGGCCTTGGCATAAAGTGATTTTTGCTTCAAAATTTCCAATACTTCATCAATATGCTTAAGATGTTGGGCATTGGTTAAACCAAAAGGTAAGACGAGAAATTCAGAGTGTCCATAATGGCATCTGAATGCTGTTTTTGGAATATCTTCTTCCCTCATCCTTATTTGGTGATATCCTGACCTTAAGTCAATTTTTGAGAAGTATTTGGCCCCATGTAGTTCGTCAATGAGTTCGTCCACTCTAGGAATGGGATATCGATTCCTTATAGTCTTTTTGTTTAAAGCTCTATAATCAATACACATTCTCATTGTTCCATCTTTCTTTTTGGCGAGCACGATTGATGATGCAAAAGGGCTAGAGCTTGGTTTTTTCTATCTCCTCTTTATACTTTTGGGGATGGTGGTATGGAGTGGTAATTACTGGCTGCGCTCCTTTTTCTAACTCTATCATGTGTTCAAATCCTCTTTTTAGGGGCAACCCTGGAGGAATATCATCAAAGACCTTCTTGTGTTTTTGTAGTATAGGTTCTATATCAATGTGAATAGCCTTTTCTTGTGGAGTTGACTTGTCAAGAATCATGCATTGAGCTGCCCATTCCCCTTGATTTTTCCTGAAGACTCTTTCCATCCTTTTAGATGAGATTGCTTTTGGGGATCTGTTGGATAATCCCTTCAATGTCACTTCTTGCCCTTCATGTTGGGAAGCATATTGTCAAGTTTGGTAAATCAACCAAAAACGTCCTAGGGAATAGATCCAAGGGGTGCCCAATATTATGTCAGAATCTAATGGTACCACATAGAAACTTGCTTTAACGGGGTGTGTTCCTACAAGCAGCTCTGATTGTGGGACTTTTTTGTACATTTGACTAAAGCCCCTATTGCTGTTGCTGCGGAGAACCCTTTGAATTCTTTAGTTTCTAGTTTCCTTTTTCCACCTATGACTCACTAATAAAATTATCAGAAGCTCCACTATCCACTAGGGGGGTGACTTTTTGTCCCTTAAGGGTTCCCTTTATACAGAAAGGATGGTGTTTGGATTTTTGGGAAGTTATAGTGGCTATAGTCACTTGCTCTTCGTCATCGTTATCCTTGTACATAGATTTCTTTTTGGGTCTTTCCTCTTCATCTTCGGAAGTTGCCTCAATTTGATGGACTTGTATTTTACATCGGTGGCCTGGTTCCCATCTTTCCTTGCATCTGTGACACAGATTCAAACCCCTTCTTTTACATTGGTGGCCTTTCTCCCATGGTTCTCGGCATTTGTAACATAAATTTTTCTTTTTTAATTCATCCATGAGGGAGTTGCCTTTGTAGTGATGGTCCCTTTGGAATGATTTAGTATGATCAGTAAAACTTTTGCTGTTTGGGGGTGATGTTTCTACATTCAGGACTGTTTCTATTGCATCATCCAAGGTAGTTGGTTTGAAGGCTGCCACCAACCCCTTTATTGAGTCTTTTAGTCCATCAATGAATAGGTGGTTAGTTTTTCTTCATCTAATCCTATAACTCCTATGGATATCCTTTGAAATCTGCAGATGTATTCGTTTACTGACCCTGTCTGCCTTTGCTGAGTTAGTTCCTTAAAATGCCTTTGGGGGTGTTTACGGTCAAATCTCTTAATTAGCTTTTGTGAGAATTCTTCGTAGGAGGTTAGGTTGTCATATCCTTGGGTACGCACCCCATGGTGCCACCAATCATGAGCCGCATCTTCCAAGTGCAGGACAGCAAATTGAATCGCATCTTCTTCTGTCATGGGATTGAGGTTTAAGTAGGTATTTAGTTTTAGCAACCATCCATGAGCTGTAATTTTGCTTGATCCATTAAAATTTGGAATGGTGACCTTACTTCCCTTGTGTTTTAAGTTCCTATTTGGCTGTTTGTTCCCTCTCCTAGGGATTTCTGACCTTTTTGCTTCACAATAGTCCCTAAAAGATACATTCCTCTTTATTTCAGTACTCAGTTTTGAGTAAGTTTCTGCCAATTCTTCCGTACTGCTAGGAAGGCGGTTGTCCCCTTCTTCCTCCCTCAACATACTCCTTGGCAGGAAGGAAGGGTTTTTTTATTCTGAGTGTGGATGTCCTACTATCATTATCCTCTGATTGATTTGAGTGGGTGTCCCTTCTATTAGGGTGTGATCTAAGATCTCTAATGGAATCATTCATGTTTCTCAAGGCTTCCATCTGTTCCATTAGAGTCTTGGTTGTTATTTCCATGAACAACCTCATCTCTTCTGTGGTGGTTTCCATTGTATTCGGATTAGATTTTATTACTGATTTCTTCCGTTCTCTTTCTAACGCCCTTTGAGTTCTTTGGCTAGTTTGCATTAACTGTCTTTCACAGGGTGGCAGGAAAGAGGCTCTGATACCAATTGTAATGTCCCCAATTAGTTTAACTAATTTATACCAAGGTCTATATTAGATAGTGAACTACTTTAAGTAGATATGTATTTAATTCATATTCCATGATGTAACTGACAACTGAATGATTGTAAACAACTAAGGAAAAAAAAAAAAAAATCCATCTTAAAATCTTATTATTATTATTACTATAGCTTAGGAGGCATAAGTTGTAACAGGTTGCTTGGACACCAAACAAAATGGACCCCTCAAGGTTTATAGTCCAAGCCCTGGTCCAGGGACACTGATCTTTACCTATTTTGGAGATAACTAATTGGCTGGATTTACACAGGCCTCTCCCTCCATACATTTTCCTCTTGCTAAGCCTTACTAATAATAATAATAAGGAATTACAAAATATATTAATGGCTGATAGAATTCACTTGCTGGTAATTAAATCTGTTAAATATGCTCTCGACATATACATACTAATTCATATTCTAATTCTGGGCTTGTCTAAAGATGGGCTGTACGCCTGTAATATGGAGCAGGGTCTGCTGAAACGAACGGCAGTTATTATTCCAACTCTTAGCTTCCCGTATGAGACCGCAAGCCCTTTTATCTTTTCTCCTCCTTCGATCCGAATATAGTCTTCTTTGTTTCTTTTTATACCTTCCTTAGAAGGGTCGATGTGGCTTGTGACTGGGAGGTTGTGTCTCTCCCAACAGTCAACTCCTGTGCGGTGGCTTTTAATTCATCCCACATCAACGCTTCAGTTGATTAGTCGAGATTAATCCCGCGCAACTTGCCTTCTCAGTCGTATATTACTTTTAATAATTGTTGTAATTTAATATGTTTATTAATTATTTATTTATTAGTTAATAACATTTAGTTATTAACTAATAATAATTTAATGATTATTATGTATTAATTAATAATTGTTAATGATGCATAGATTAATATATTGATTATTATTAATGATTAATAAATTATTGATTATTGATTAATAATTGATTATGTATTTATTAATAATTGTTTATTTATTTATAAATCTTTAATACATATAGGGGATATCACATTCAGCTCTGCTGATTTCATAATAAGTTCAATCAATATTCATAACCCAAAGCCCTAATATTAGAGTTGCATGGAAACAGATACATTCTCAAATATGGATATGGTATTAGACATCAATATCACAAACTTTTAAGATATACTGATACAAAGACAGATAGATACGTCAATTATGAAAATATCCATAATGATAATTATTTTTACATCTAAGGGCGTAGAACATAACTTTAAAATTATTTATTTATAAATATTTTAGTTCTTATTTTTTAACTTATAATATATATATTTTATTATACAATGTCTTCAGTGATATAGACACACACCCACACATAAAGATACATATGTGCACACACACGCACATTTGCATGCACACAATCTCAACATAAACTGATACAAATACAGCAAGATACAACAATTATAAAAAATATCCATATAGATTATTATTTATGATATACATCTAAGGGCATAGAACACAACTTTAAAATTACTTATTTCAAAATATTGTGGTTCTTATGTGTTAATTTATAATATATACTTTACTACTGTGTCTTCAGAGATACACATAAATATGAGCAAACACATTTGCACTCGCACACACAGCATGTGAGTACAATTTTTTTTATGTTATATTTTTTCAATGTTAAAAATGTGTTTATGCCATTTACGTATTTAAGTGACGTAAATATACACATATAGGATTCTTTTTATTTTGTATCTATTGTAAATTTTTATTTTGATTATACATATATTTGTATTTTTATTTATATTAGTTTAATTTTTTATTACTACCTTTAACTACCTTTTCCTTTTTTCTTCACTCTCTAGATACCCTCTTCCTCCCCTAGGATCCCTCCAATATTGTGCCTCTCCTTCCCCCTCCTTTATAGTCAGCATGGTCTGCTATTATTTCATTTCTCTTTTCTAGAACTCACCCTGATAATGGATCATGGAGCGTGATCTGAAACATTGATGAAAAAATTGTTCAAATGGTCCAATCCAAACACCATTGACATTTAGACATATTATATTACTCTATTGTATTATAGTTCAATATAAATTAAAACTGTCATGAAAAAAATATTGAAGTCAAAGTATAAAAATAAAAAATTTGATCCTTGAAATGCAAAAGAGAAAAATTTATTGTAAAATCATGAATAACTATGTTGATCCCCCCAGAAGGCACATCTGAAGCCAACGAAAAATTTATTGAAACCCTCGCATTTGCATCCCGAGCTGGTCTCATTTGAAGTCGTGCCTTCAAAACAGCGTGTGACTAGGTTTTAATAAGGGTTTTGTGGGCATTTTAGGATTTCTTGTTTCCCACGTGTTTTTCCCCATTTCCAACACATTTATTTCCCGATTTAAATGCAGAAGAAACATGGACTTTGAGTTACATTATTTAGCCAAAAAGTCACAATTTTTACCCTAAAAGTAAAAACCCATGTGCATGACTGTTTCGAAAAAATTTATGATTTTTGTCCAATTTTTGCTTCTATGGTATTTGGTGCCAAATCCTATGGCTATATGCTGCTCTGGAGAGTGTAGTTTGGAATTATTTAGATGTCACAATTTAACTCTAGAAGGGCCAACAATGTTAGATTATTTTTGTTTTTTAAGATTTCATGGGAGGTTTACTAAATTGCATCCACTAGCCAATGATATGTGATTCTTTAGAGTTTTCTTGAACATTATCGATTTGGCCAATGATGTTTGATCGCTTGGGTTTTTTTTTAAAACTCGTCAGCCCGACTGATGTAAAATTCTTTGGAGCTTTTCTAAATACGATCAGCTTGGCCAATATCGAGAAACTAAATAGATGGTCTAGGTTGAGACTGAAACAAAAAACAAGGCATTACCCTCAATAATGTTCGTGAAAGTAAAGAAGGTGCAGGTGCAACCATAATAGAATCTAGCCAGGGTGAGACTTGCTAGGAAAATCATGAGGCAACATGATGTTACAATGCTTTTAAAATATATAGAAAATAATAAAGAACAGAAAATGGAAAAAATGACTCAATCAAAAGTAGGGTAAGATTCACATTGGTTTACCAAATCTGTATATGGCCTAAAACATAGATCCCCAGACATTCTTGACAAAGGGACACAGGGAAGCGGGGACAGGTTTCGAGGACATGGGGATCGAGGGCCTAAATTTGAGGACAGCAGCGGAGCAGCCCTGATTTACAAATTGAGGTTAATTGAAATCTTCAATAAAAAACCTGCAATATAACATCTTTGCAAGTGCCATATAGCAAGTGACCAAGCGGCATCCTTGGCAGAGGTGGTGCCTGTCAGGAACATTTCCCCCGAGTCCTCAAATCTTGGAAATGTCCATGTGCTGGGGACGCTTTTTTTTGGGGGTGGGGGGGGGGGGGGGTTTCTTGTGGAACATTAGCCTAAAATAGGTCATATGATGACCATGTAAATAGGAAGAGAGTAGAAAATCATTCTACAATTCAAGACGCCAATCCAGAAAGCAGTTGTAGGATGCAACCAAAAGTTAATTGTAACGTGCAAGGGTGACAAAGACATAAAGCTACTGGGTGATAAGCAAGGGTTATAACTTATAACTAATTAATAACAATAATGTCTAAGATAGAAATCAAGTAATTAGCAACATTATGGTACCTACTACATTTAGCACACAGCATTCACAATGAAAACAAAGATACCAAAAGAAAGAGATTAAGATGACCGAAACTTACTTTGGGTTGATTCGTTAGTGTATTAGTCTCTCTCCTTAACTGGTAGCACTTTCTAAGAGAAGATTATTGGCAATGGTAAGATCAATCGAAGAAGACCTAAGTGGACCAATATCGAGGACTCCAAATGATTGGTAAACCTCACTGATAAAGCTCCTATTGTTGAAATCTTCAAGAACATACTTCTTTACTTTGGTGTAAGGTCCTATTAACCTTAAATGTTCCTCTTCACTCTATGGCAGATGCATATGAATATGTGTAAACAGACAGATGATGTGTCTTCTTTCTCTAAGAAATGATAAACAGGGAACCTTCAAAAATGGATCAGAACCCTTAATTTGATGTCAGTTTAATGGATGTCATCGGCCTGGACAAATAAAGAATTCCATAGAAAACAATGCATCAATGTCCCAGCCAATGATGTCATCTACATGCAGGCAAAAATGAGAAAGAAGTTCAGAGGGATAATTGAGAAGCCAAGAGGGAAAATCTGCTGAAATGAATGTGCTAGTAGAAAAGTTGGCAGACTATACATATCTCGCTAAGCACCACATGCCAGCATGTCTTGCAAAATAAAAATGTTAGGAAAGCAAAAATAAAGTGTATACTGATTCTTTGATAATAAGGAACAGCAACACTATGGCATTAAATTCAGTTGTCAGTGATCAGTTTTCCTTTGGAAGACTAGATGCAAAGGTACTTTTCTAAAAGTTACCTCTCCACTCAATGTGGGGAAGTTGCAACCTTTTAGACAAGATTTGTCTTGTATTGTGCCAGCTATGTTTTAGTGAATTCTTTGTCAATTAAGGTGCAGGCCCAGGAACATTATTTCCTTGCATTTCGAGAAGGATATATTTCTTGTAATAAACAATACTTACCTGATGTCAAACATTAGGTCTCTTGAGTAACATAAAATGTATTTGTCCAAAATAAAGGCTCTGGTTCAAACATTTAGTCTTCTTTGATTGAGAAGCAAAATTATTGTCTTTCCAAAGGCCTTATACCGCATTGGTTGGCAAGATACTAAGATTCCTTTAATACAATTTCCAAGGAAACACAATCATGGTACCGATTACATATTGGAGCTAACAGAATATCAAACAATTAGTTCACAATCTGGGTCACTAGTAAATTTGCGGGTTCCAAATAGCCATAGAATCAGTTTATTCACAAATAATGCTGCATTCATAAGTGCATTACATCTGAGAATTTTTCAACCATTCAGATATATGTGAAGATGAACAATAGATTCTAAATTTCACTCTATGATTTCTAAAATAAATGAAGGGCTATTCTACATGAGTATACTCCAAGTGCCAACTGAACACAGAAATGTAATAGTTTAAAATTTAAACAGTAATGAGAAACTTACTTAGGCTAGAAATGTCCTCAACCTTGATGGGCTTCCGAGGAATACCTGCTTCTTTCTTCAAGACACACAAGAGGAAAGTATTTTAATGTAAACTTTCTTAATTGCAATAAAAGTAATGTTTGCCTTTATTAGAATTTAATTTACACGAGAAAATAAGAAAATATAACATAATCTATTACATTTGTCATCAATATTGATTAGTGCATTTTCTGATTTTCACACTACCTAAAAATCCACAAAACAAGGTTTTCTATTAGTGCAAAACCTAAAACAAAAGTAACCTCTAAAACAATACTGACCACCAGGTTCTATAATAGTAGTAAATGATACAGCACTTTAGGTATAGCTTCTCCCACAGAAAATAAACTAGACTCTTTTAGGACTTTTATTCGATATTGTAATTTGCAGTAATGTTTGAGTCCAATTAGCCAACTATGATTACATGTGGAAATTAATATTATTTTATTTTATTTCTTAATTTTAAAAAACTTGTCCATTCTATCTATTTATGACATTGATGCATATTGTTATTTACAGAGAGTACTTCCTCACTTCATTTTATTTTAGATTTCACTATAGTCAGGTTGGAGATTTATTACTGGCATTAACCACACAATTAACTTTTATGATATGCTTCTAGACCAGTGAATATAATTATTCTCTCATACTAGACAATGAGAACCTGAGGCATGTATATGATGGCACTCAAAGACTTGGTCACTAGTACATTGTAGAAACTAACTCAAAAATAATTCCCTTTCCCTAGAAAAATGTCGAGTGTTTATAACATATTCTTCAATACATCAAATCTGCATGCTTCCGCCAAACAATTACTACATTGGGCCATCATTAAAATCATGTTTTAATAAGCAGTAAACAAACCATGTAGCAGCCACTCATTTATAATAATGAATGCCATGATGAAGTAATCAATGTATTACATTTTCCACCTATAAACCTTCCTTCCACTAATCCTTACAATTATTTAAACAGTAAAAAAGACAAATGAAATGTACAAAAATGTTTATCAATGCTTGTATAGCCGCATCAATATATTAGGATCTTAAACAACACTCAAGCAAAGTTTGAATCACCAACTGGGCTCTGAATGCTGCAATTGTGATTTCCCATGCAATGATACAGATACATATATCATTTGTAGACTGAACTCCGTGACATCAGCTCAAAATTTTAAACACTTCTATTGAACAAAAGAAAGCCTTCTTGTCCAGTCTTTAATGCATCATGAAATTCCACCAAGCTCAAAAAGTTCATGCCTGATATTATGCATGCAAAACATCCTACCTATAGGCAGATTAATCCACCATGTGTATATACTAAATACAATCTTACCACTGCAAATTTAAAACAAAAAATGAATAAAACCAACTATACACCACCAAAAAGTAGGTGGTGACAATTATCGTAGGATCCAAATTTTATGGTACCTATTTCGCAAACATAATTGCATAGTAATTATTTCCTCCAAAATTATTGAAATCATACTCCTTATGAATCTCCTATGGGTTCTAGCATCTAGTGAAACCATGACTGTGGTCTAGTTCAACCTTTGAACATACTTGTTTACCACTCATAGTACAATAGAGGTATTTATTCCACTTAATGGAAGGCATGGTTACAAATTTTAAGAGCAGACATCCATCTACTTTCTAGAGTTTCCAGTCATGTCCTCACATCCCACCCAACATGCAGAATATGTACCACTCATAGTATGTAAGAAGTAATTATTCTATTTTCCAATCTTGAGATTGTGTGTGCTGCTTTTTTTTCAACATTGAATCGTTCTTCTGTGTACTGGTAGCCATCGCAATCATAAATAAACATATTGGGCTATATCCATTGAGTGAGTGGCAATTTATCCAATTCACCTTTCAACATGCCTACAATGTTTAAAAATTCATCACTAGCCATCTGAAGCATGTTTGCATAATGCAAGGCATGGATACATATTTTTTTAAATAGCACAAATGGCTCCATCCATTTTCTCAAGTTTCTAGCTACAATACATGAGCCTGCCAATTATCTAAGGCAAACATGGAAAGTCTACATCTTCTTATTGTAAACTAAAGATTTTCAGTTAAATTTACAGAGATTGACATTCATTGTGCTATAGTCTTTCAAAGAATACCCGTTGCTTTTCTTCTTTGCTGATACCCTAAATTCTGCATCCTAATTACAGAGAAAACTTGCAGCAGCATCAATATCCAAAGTTCTATTTCTACTTGCAAATTCCTAGGTGTGACATAAAAACTTGTCCTCAATTGTGTTTGTTAATTATGGTCACTGTGAGGGCTTAATGTCCATCTAGTCTTTTCAAGCTGGAAATTTGAATATACATCGATTGCAAACCAGCATTCAGAATGACTGTCTAAACACTCAATTTCATTATAGCATTGTAAAGTTCAGAATTATTTAGATGCCGCAGTAAAAGTATCACATAAGTAGCAAACAAGGATGTTGTTCAATTGAAAAGAAAGACAAAAAGGCAAAAGAATCTTAAAATACCTTTTCAATGTCAACGCCTGAATATACAATATGACATTTGGAAAGCTCCCTTATCCTCTCATCAATTGTCTGCCACAGAACGGATGAATGGTAAATCACAATTGCATACTTAAATAAATAATCAGGAAACAATTTGAAGAACACTGAGATATATGGGCCTCAAAATTTGGTAAAAACCACACTTCTGTCACCATATCAATAATATGCCAATCAGAAATGAGAACTGTCTTAAACATCCAAGCACCAAAAACAGAAAGAGACCAACTACGTGCAACCACCATAGACTGAGGAATTGCCTCACAATATGAAACATGCAGAAAGTGGCTAGATGAAGGTTCAAATCACAAAAAAAGAACTGGACAAAAATGACATCTAATCTACTATCCTTAATTACATTTACTCAGTATGACATGATCATTTCATCTTCATGTTTTTTTTATCATGCAATTTCATGAAGGTGTTTATGTGCATTGAAAAGCACCATAGTTACCAAAAAGCATATATAGAGAGTCACTGACTATACATGTGTGACAGTGTTTACTACACACACGTGACGATTTTAAGTGCCTAGCCATTATATATATATATATATATCAAGGTTGCATGGAGACGGGTACTTGGGTACTTTGGAGACGGGTACGGGTATAGGTACGAGTACAGGTATTTTTTTTAAATAGGAGACAAAGGTACATGGAGACGCCAATATTTTTATTGTTATTATTAATTTATAATATCATCTAATATATAATATATATAATGTTTTAATTTTAATATATATAATGTTTTAAGAACATTATATTATAAAATAATTTTAACTAATTTTATTATATTATTATTATAATATAATATTCTTAAAATATTGGCAGATGTATTAATTTAAAATTTTACCTTATTATTAATTTATAATATTATAATATTATTGTTTTATTAATTTTACTGAAATATCAAATATGTATAACTATATACATTGTACAATGAAGTGAAATGCATTGAAACATTTCGATTTTATTAAATTATTACTATAGGCACCGACGGTAAAACACTAACTATTTATACATATAAAATTTAAACACTAATAGATAATATCATTAATAGTCATCGACGATATACTCCTGTGCGTGAGTTATTCTTCTTTCGCCTTCAGAGCCCTGGTATGCAAAGAACATCCTCTACAACCAATGCTTTTCATGAACTCGCACCATTGCCCCTACGCTCCTGCAAAATTACGAACGCACATCTGGGTGGGTAAACTGTGTGCACTTCGGGTGAAGTTCTTCAGACTCTTAAATTCTTCTGTTTCGGCAACATTTAGCTTCCCTTTTGTCACTTAGTACGGTCACTTTGGTCAAATTTAGGGTTTTTTTGTCATTTTTTTTTCCAGCGTAGGTTATTCTTTGGTTTTTTACTTAAAATGGCACACCCAACTAATGGGTATATACCCTACTGCGTACCAAGTGCAGGAGGTGCATCCCAGTACCCGGGTTGCATCCCAGAGGTTTGGGTACATGTACCTCTGCAACCCTTATTATTATTATCATTATATTGTGGGTGTGAATGAATGTGATTGTATAAATATCATAGCTACAAAACTCAGACTTGACTTAGACTCAAAAAGCTGATTTTTTGACCCAGACTTGGACTTGACACTAAGACCAACCAATACTCAACATTATGAAAAACCATTAAATATAAAAAAGATTAAGATTCCATAATCGTATCATTGCACCCTTCAATAAATAAACTTTAAAGAGACAATAAACTTATCAAATAGAGGCTACTTTGACCGCATACATAAGATTACATCAATCACATGAGTATAAAAGTGGATTTTAGCTAAAGGAACATTATATATATAAATATTAAATATACACACACACACACACACAATGCCAAACATACACAAAACTCATGGATTATAAAATCCATAGCATCAAAAGTAAAAGTATTGGTCTATGAGTCAAGGGAAACAACCTCACTCATCATCCCAAGATCCATATTTGTATGACAAGTCTTACGCAAGCACCTTGGGTAGATCCTTGATGATATGTGGCCATGATATATACCTATACATCACTGACACAAACATCCACAGGGTTTACTCGTGCTCTCTTCATCTACCATGATTACCATTTCTACCTTTCGATCCACATAACAACACATATAATGTTCTCACTGAAGATGGGATGCTCAACCTCGATGAACCGATCTGACTCTAGATCAACCTCCTTTGGAGAAATGAAATATAATTTTTTACCCAAGATGTCTATAACAAAGGTGAAGGTTGTAATAAACAAAAAAAATCATTCAAGCTTTGCACTCAAAACTTGTTGCACTTCTTGTAGGCTATGTGCTAAAACATACTCCAAATCTGCACCCTAAAACATTGCATGGTTGGCTCAAGACACGAATCCATATCTTTCTAAACACTTGGCAACTTCACACCAAACCTTTCACACCGTCAATGTGAAATTAAAAATCAACCTCATTGTCCAACTTTAAGTTCCAACATTAATGTAAAAAAGGAAATTTTTTAATTTTTAAACATAAATTACACCCTTTATAAGCATAAATTGTTGAAATGTACATTCAAGTTGCCTAGCATATGTCTCGTGCAAAGAAATCCCCTTGTGCAAGTTTGTATATCTCAATCTCAAAGATTATCTTTGCTCCAAGCTGAGGATCAAGTACCATCTTTTGGTTCATAAAATTTATCCTTTTTAGTTAGCAATCTCAGACAGATTACCGGTCCCTTGGATTTGAATCAATATGATGTCCCTTATTTCTCCTTAATGATTTATAGGAACAATGCCACAGACACTGATGTTGCACCTGTGTTAGGTTATAGATGTAGCAGCTCAAAGCGCAGAATATTACTCACAAACATGAGCTGAAGGCACTGTTGTTACCAACCACTATTGGTTAAGGTACCTTGTCTTGTTTAAGGTTTACTAACCATGAAAAGCATGACTAATAATAAACACTTTTATGAAGTAAATTACTTTAAAATAAATGCTAATCAATCAAACTATATATATAGTTAATTTAAATTATTAGTATTTACTTCTCCCACCAACAACTCAAAGAAAACAAATAAAGGCTCTGTGAATTGCAATTATTATTAAAAATTTACATAATAAGTGTTAAAAGAACAGAAAATTAGGCACACTTTTAAGTCGTTTTCACCATGTTTAAAGTTTAAAACTAACTTTAAAACAATTTGGGTCACTTTGCTAGCAAAAGGTTCCAGTTCCACCAAATCTTCATGAAATGTGTCAAACTTGTAAACATGTATGTTGGTACCAAGGTGCACTTTTTCGCAACAAATGTTATGTAAATTTCCTCTCGTCACACTTTTTGGTGACAAATGTATTCAAAAATTTCTATAATGCACTTTTTGGTGACGAATGTCATGAAAAGCTCCTCTAGGTGCACTTTTTGGTGACAAGTGTAAAGTAAATCCAGCCACACTTTTGGGTGATAAACATCATGAAAAGTTTCTCCCTGGCATTTATTGGTGAAAAATGTCAAGTTATATCTCCTCCAAGGCACATTCCTCATGGCTCTGATACCTATTTTCCCCAATTTATTTGGAACCCTAAGACAAGTTCAATACAATAAAGAAGCCCTTCAATTAAATTACCAAAGCACAGGGAGCTTTCCCTTATAATTTCAATAGAAGTTCTACTGCAAATCTGTTTTGTTTTCGATGCCAATTAAAGGTGTGATTAAAACACCTGCAAATCCAAAAGGTTTATCACTATATGTTGTTAAGATTGAAATTAAAGTAATAACACAAGTGAGCTTCCCCTTCCAATACAAAAAGGTTTATCCCTGCACACCATTGTGTTTCTGTTTTCCTTAAAAAAGCCTACTAACACACCCACACAACCCAGTCCAGATTTGGGTTCCCATTGCTCAGCATATTACTCAACATTTATTTTTCCTCAAACTGCATCTGTTGCTACATCTTCCTCATGTTTCTTGCTTATGATTTCAAATTCATATTCATAATCTTTGTTGTTCCTGAAAAGACTTTTGGTCTCTAACCATAAATTATTCGTGCCACTATTTGACAAAATAGGTTATAGCCAAATATACTGACTTGAAAATCATACTAAACAAACGTCTTGGCAAATTTTAGAATGGCTAAAACTTAAATCAAAGAAAGTGTCGTACTAGTGTTGGAATGCTCAACTTGTCATTTTGGAGCACATACACAAGTCCTTAAACAAGAATATCAAAGGCACTAGCATACGTTCATAGCTTCTAACAAACCTTTTATACTAAAATGTTAACATGTTTTTTGAAGAAGGCAAATTTTATAGCTTCTATCCTAAGTTGCCATTACAGGTACGAGTACGCTTGTACGTGCTTTTTTTTTTGCCCTTGGGTAAGATACCTTTGGGTACTTGTGTGTATACATATATACAAAAGAATTTAAGGAAATATACAGAATTGTAAAAATAAAAACATTTGATAGTATGATACTTCATCATTGATCAATGCCAAATACCAAAATGGTAGTGATAAAAATAAATATTAAAAGCCAATTGATAGTTAAATATTTAATATCTATCTTTATCAATTCGCATTTAATAGCAATAACGTTAGTTGTCTAAGTTCTTGATTCCAGTCTCCACTCCTAGTCCCCCTCATTGTAATCAATTTTTTTATATGACAAGAGATCCCAATCATAGTTCAAAATATCGTTATCGGCAACTTATCGCCAAGGACAAAAAAAAATATCGGGAAAATATCGGAGATAAATCAGCAACTTATCGGCAAAAATATCAAGAACTTAAGAAATTGCTTAAATTTAATTTGAAATGCATTTTTTTGCAAATTGCTCTAAAATGCTGTAAATCACATTTTTTCCCCTTCAAACCCTTTTTTCCTCTCCAAAACATCAATTTGCAAACAAGAAAATGTGAAATAATTGCTTTTTGGGCCGTCAATCCCTATTAGCAGACTGTGGCAGATGTTTTGGCGAAATATTGCCGATATTTTGGCGATAAGTTCATGTTTTTCGGCAATAAGTTTGAAACTTATCTGCGATATGTACTCCACGATAAATTTAGGTGTTTTATCGCGGCCTCCAACTTATCACGATAAGTTTACTTATCGGCGATATATCTGCCATATTTTAATCTACGATCCCAATAACTAGTGGGGATTTGGGAGTGGAGACCCTAACGAGTTTTGAGGGGTATCAATGATAAGTTGCACAAGTGTTAGATGTGAGAAAAAACCAGCCATAGAGGGGGTGCAGAAAGAGAGAGTGAAGAGAGAAAAATGATCTTTGTATTGGGGGAAACGATGCTTTTAGGGGTATTTTAGGGTTTTGGATGCAAAAGAAAAAAGTCAAAAAATGTCTTTTTTGTTACTTTTTGGCGCTCAGTGCCTATGGGTATGCCCTGTACACACCTTGGGCGTACCCAGATGCTCGGGTGCATATCCTAGCCATACTCATGCAAATCAGCACTCAATAAAGGTGCAGGAAGCCTTAAGGGCATACCCAGTAACATAGCTTATATCTTGTTTGGATCTACTACCTCTCCATTTCATACCACATGGCTTGATACTCAACTTCCTACATGCCAAAACCAATCTTAGACATTTTCGCACAAAATTGACTAGCTTCCAAAATTTACAATAACATTGTTTAAATACTCAAGGTGATCTCCAGTTCTTGTTTGTAATGTCCCCTTTTTGGGGCACATTATTTCACGCCTTATAGTTAGCCTTTCATCATGGTCCGGTGGGCTAACCGAGGCTTGGCAGGTGATCAGAGGGATGTTTGGCCTAGGTGTTTTCAGTTTCAGGCCAATCGGATCAATTTCTACAGGGTTTCCAGGGTACTTACTATTTATAGTAAGTCGGCAAAACTCAGTTTTCCTGGAATTTCAGTAGTGGACTTGGAGCGTCTCGTCGAGAGCTTTCCGACAAGCTATCCACGTCTTCATCTGAGTTTGTTTGGCCCTCCGTTTTAATGCCAGAGGGTTCCTTACTTTATTTTATTATGTCACTTTATAACTCAACGGTTATCTTTATTTAAAAGTGACTGTAAGTGGAATATGAGGAGACAAAGTGGGGAAACTGAAGAGTCACAGCTGCAGCTTTAAAAGAAGACTTGGAGTCTCATTGTGCATGCTCAATTTTATGAATTTATTTTCTCTTGAAGACTCCAGAGAGCTTCAGCTTTCGGTTCTAAAACCGGAGGACGGAAACCTTCAGGCTTTCTCGGTGGATTGGACGGAAACCCAGTTCATCTCCGGTGCGGATTCACAACAGAGTTCGCCATTGTATTCACAGGTTCTTTTATGTTATTTGATATCCTGTTGCATATTGTAGTTCGGATTTGGATTGTTAAAAATCCCCTTATTATTGTATTGTTGTTGTATGATGCAATATTATTTGATGAGGGTTTCACAGGAATATAATGCTGGTTTATTGCTATCGAATCAATGGTTTGTTGCATGCATTTGAATGTTTTATCTGCATGAATGTGTTTATTTAAATGTTTTGAGATATTATTGAGGGTTTTGGGGAAAATCTCGGTTTGGGACATTTCATTGTTGTAAATGATAATATCAAAAGAAAAACAGTTATTTTAAAAAGAAAAAAAAAATTCATAGGAGTTTCAAATGTATGAACATTAGTTACCTTATCTATTTCACATGCAATTGCACTATTTAGTTACATTGTAATGGATATCATCTATGTTGGCATATATTTCACAAAATTGCATGCCACTAAGTTTCTAAGTTGTTCATGGAAATTAAAAAAAGGCATTGCTATATTAATTGCCTTATTCATTTCTCAAAATTAAATTCTCGTTAAAATGACTTACAGTCTATCCTAAAGTTCAGCATAGCATCAGCACATACAACTTCTGTAATTTTATCAATTTTTAATCATAGCTCCTACAACCATCTCTGCATATTGCCTCACAATTTCCTTCTTAGGGTTGTATTCGTTTACAAATCCTTATAAGCTCTTAACAGAAGTAGCAATTTTTTTGTTATCCTTTCAAAAGGCAATGTCACTATCGTCAGAACAAACCTCACTACTTACACTCTAGGACATAAAATAAAAAATTTTATTTCCTTGGAAAGGGACTGAAATAAGCTATGCATATAAACAAGAAAATGCTAGTAAGCCTGTACGACTTGAGATCAAAATGGAAATTGTTCCACCAAAGTAACTTTTGTTACAACAAAATTGGTCTAAGTTTTACCTGTCGTTGACGGCGAATCATAGCTGGTAGATCTGTGTAAGGTAATTTAGGGTCAAGTTTGCATTCCATGAGGAGGCCTCCATCATAGTCCTTAATGTACCTGAATCATATTCATAAGATGTATTACCGATGGAGAACAATGCACTGCAATGAAAACAAGATGAAATATTAATAGTCTCTCACTAAATAATATCAGAAAAGAAAGAGGACCACATTGAGCTGAAAAGTTCATTGCATTAACGATTACAGGGATCCAAAGTCAATTTTTGAATACCTTCATAAAATTACAATGGAACTTTTCAACAAATATTGATTCCTTTAGTTACACATAGTCCTATGTAGACAATGTCTATGGATTTTTATTCCATAGATAAGGACTGTGGCTGCAAGGAATGCATAGTTAAAATCAAATCAATATTGTGTTTGAGAAGGATACCCTTTCCATATCTCTTTCTCCAAATAAATCTCCTTTGTAAAACCCTGCACAGAGAGTCATTGCGAAGATACTGTTACATATAAGTAAGGATATCTGCCTTAGTTTTAGCTTAGCAGGTTTAAATAAAACCAGGTCATCATCGAACAGTGCTTCTGGATTCAACTGTGTGCATTTTATTTAAAACTAGGTTATCATCTCAAGGAGAAAATGAATTTCAAATAATATTAGATCATCATCTCAAGGAAAAAATGAAGAGCCCACATTGCATAAGCTGAATGAAAGTTATCAATTTTAACTTTTAATTCACAGACAAGGAAAGTAAAGAAGTTCCATGCAACCAAAGATCCTATCATTGAGATCTGTGATACTATACTAGAAAAATAATTTGTTACAAATCAAGATAACAACATATACAAGATATCATTGTATCCCGAGAACTGTGCCAGCTTTGGAAATGAAAAAATGTTGACAGGGTTATTTAACCACCTTCGATAAAAATATCAATATAAATAAAAAGACCTGCAATTAGAAAAACATCGAGAAAATAAAAAGATTATTCTCTAAAATTTGAAGAGCTTGGAGCCATATGTCTTAATCACCCCCTAAATAGTAAAATGCATTCTCTCCGATCAAGTACAAAATTCCCAACAAAAGAACATCTTGATCACAGATAGATAACAACACATTCTTTATTAGATAGTGGCCTTTCAGTCTAGAGGCCCCTACATCGAAGAACATTGTCAGTATATCATTCTCTTGGAATAGGTATGAACCATATACTCAATGAATATCACAGCCCTAGTGAATTACCTCATATTATCAGCATCCATAAATTATCCTAAATTCAAGATTATTTCTAAAATTCAAACATCTGCAATTAATAAGTTCCTTGTGTGACAATAATCTCAACCAAAACCCCCTATTGCTTAATAACATATTATTTTTCTTATATAATTTTTGCTAGAATCAGCTTTGCTCTTAAAATATAACAAACTATTCTGCCAAAGATATAATAAGTGATTTAAACATTAGCACAATTCCAGATAAAAAGCTAAGTCTCTGTTAATCACATCTTTGATGTATGGTTTCCAGTTCCAGCATACCCAGGCTTGGCTCACTCAAAATGATCTGTATGTAGAAACTCCATAGAAATATAGAGATCTTAAGAGCTTGAATGTATCCAGCTAACTGGTATACATTTTTAGCACTCCCAGTCCCAGGTACTTGCCTAGAAGCTTTCCAATTGTGAAACCCAAGGCAATGGCAACTCTGTTATGTGTACATAGTGGAGGGTTAAAGAAGAATACTTCTGATTTCACCTCATTTATTTGCTTCCGATATGCATTTGCATAAGTAGAGAGTATGGACTTAATGTTCTTGGCCTCTAGAACACTTACCTCCCCAAAAAAGATTATGTCGTGACCAAATTGTAGATGGGTGAAAGCATCCATTCCATCAGCAGCCTTGACTCACATCCACCAAATGTTTCCCCTAGACAAGGAGATCCGGCCAAGGGCTTTGTAAGAACCCTTGTTGGTTCTAACTCTGGCAAACACCAAATTGCTTTACTTTTCAAATGTTTGACATTTTATCATGTTAGAAAATAAATTAATTATAGTTGCAGCCACCAACGTTGACTATAGAGCCAGTTGCAGCTGCAGCCACCAATGTTGACTCCAGCAGCCTTGTGTCATTCTCAGCCACCCATTTAGCTACCACCATTAATTCTCAGCATGTCTTTGTTGACTATGTTGTATTCCAGAATTATGTATTATTGAACGATTCTATGGCATTCTAGATTATTCTGAAGACCTCTATAAATAGAAGCATTATGTAAGGATATAAGTATCAGATCTTTATCTGATCATTGTGGATCATGAGTGGAAGTATAATGCTGTAGCATTATACAGAGATGTAATAGAGTTTCATTATGCTGATCAATGAGTATGAAGTGTTGTAGCACTGTTTGGTAAATATTTGTGTCTTGCATATTATATTTGTATGTTTATTTCTGAGTTTGTGCTTGCCATTTATCCACTCCATCCACTTTCTAACATGGTATCAGAGTCGATGGTGGATCCTTAAGAGCCCACGTTTTATAACTGTCTGGAGAGCCAAAAATAGGTTGTGAGAGTGCTCTGCAAGAGAAGACCGTTGATTGATTGAGATCGCAGATTGTGTTGTTGTATTCTCCAAACGGACGCTGAAGTTTATCAGTAGAAAGATGAATTTGAAAGAGTAGTCGCTGGTTTGGAACATAAAGCTAGCCGCTCAGAGAAGCTATCGTGTGTTGTTGTCAAAGGAGGATTTGATGTGTGAAGATTTGAGACTAGAAGAAGTTAAGGCGGTGCTTGTCATAGAGGCAGATCGCACAGCTAAGAGAATAGGCATCGGATCAAAAGGAAATAGCAGTCTGTAGGAGATCCGAAAAGTAAAGTCGCAGATCTGAATCATTGAAATAAAAGAAGAGTGCCCAAATTGTTTTTTACAGATGCAGATCATATGTTGAAGTTGCCGCTGTTGAAGGAAGTCGTCTCATATTGCCAATGTCTGGAAAAAGAGCATTGTGTGACAAGGAACGTGATTTGTAGTTGTATTTTATTATCATAGATTAATGGAGTTAATCTAACTGATAAAAAAAAAAGGTTGTGTTTCGTGTTCTGCGTCTCCCCT
This sequence comes from Thuja plicata, assembly GCA_018584345.1. Taxonomy (NCBI): domain Eukaryota; kingdom Viridiplantae; phylum Streptophyta; class Pinopsida; order Cupressales; family Cupressaceae; genus Thuja; species Thuja plicata. The sequence goes on from MU226986.1 coordinate 6,802,905, forward strand.
GTTTTTCCCCGTTTATTGGGATACTTCAGTAGAAGGATGTTGTTGAGAATCGAGATACACCTCAAGAAATTGATGTTTTCATTTTTGTAAAGTGATTGTCAATCTCAAATAGTGTGCAATCACGAAGTTGAAGAATGTATTGTACCTGATTTATTGTAAGGGGTACATTATCGGTGTACCCGACAACCCAAGAAGTTTTTGGTTTAACATATTGATGAACCATGTATCCAAAAAGGAGTCCTATAGAACTGGCGAGTACAGCAACTAGGTACCCATGTATCTCGGTAGATGGATCACTTTTTTATATGGACTCAATAATCAATTTTGATGCAGGTACACAATGAAAAAAGCCCAGAGAAATGATGGTTTCCCTGTAATGATGATTTATGGTCAGTAGAACCAGTGCATGTTTGGTTTCTAGTAATCCTAAAACCATTTGTTGTTTGGTTTGTGGTAATCCTGAAACCATTTGTTGAGAGGTTTGTGGTAATCCGAAACAATTTGTGAAGATTTGTGGTCAGTAGTAACCACTAGTATGTGAGGTTCGTGGTTAGTCGAAACCACTCAGATGCAAAGTTTATGGTTAGCTAGAAACCATGTGTGAAGTAGTGGTTAGCAAGAAACGACTTGACAAGTGTATTGGTTAGGGGTAAACCGTGAAAACCCAAAGTGCTTATGATGAGGGGAACTAGTCTGGTGAAAAGTGATAGTAAATGGGTACCTAACAAGGCTATAAGCCAGGACCCATCGTTTTATGGGACGATATTGAAAACAATTCAATAATTAAATTATGGGGGGATGTTAGAAAATAAATTAATTATAGTTGCAGCCACCAACGTTGACTATAGAGCCACTTCAAGCTACAGCCACCAATGTTGACTCCAGCAGCCTTCTATCATTCTCAGCCGCCCATTTAGCATTCTATGGCATTCTAGATTATTCAAAAGACATCTATAAATAGAGGCATTATGTAAGGATGTAAGTATCAGATCTTTATCTAATCATTGTGGATCATGAGTGGAAGTATAATGTTGTAGCATTATACAGAGATGTAATAGAGTTTCATTATGTTGATCAATGAGTATCAAGTGTTGTAGCACTGTTTGGTAAATATTTGTGTCTTGCATATTATATTTGTATGTTTATTTATGAGTTTGTGCTTGCCATTTATCCACTCCATCCACTTTCTAACATTTCAAACACTTTGCAGGCAAGCTCTAATACCACTGTAAAAAAACCCTACTAAATGACGGAGAAAGATGCTTTTTTCTAATCAAGGAATATTGTCAAACAAGTTGCATACAATCTGAAAAGTACCATAAACGGATTGCAGACCAAATATATATAACATATGATAGGCCAAACACATCAAATTTGCATCATATAGGACATTGGCATTTTTTCAAAGTCTTGCCATACATGACTCAAAAAATACAAACTCTGAAGTATATACTGCTGCAAATGAATTCTGATTTTTATTTCAGACCCCTCATGATTGACAAACAAAATTATTGATGCAAAATATGCAAGTTAGAATTAATCAAATGCAAATGAAGAAACCTGGAATCTGATCACAGTCTTTGCTGAACACCAAAATTGTTGATATTTTCAGATCTACGCAAGGACAATACAATCTATAGATAGCTTTTAAAACTGAAACAATATATAGACAAAATTGACAAAGAACGGTGGAAAGATGGTACCAATTTTGTACACCAATTTATCTTGATAAGTCTGCCCTTGTTTTAGATCTGCAACTCCAATATTGATGTGATGTAAAAAATGCTACCACACAGGTCCAAAATTGCAGCCCTTTAAAGTGTTAAATTTGAACCCCAAGGCATGCGAATTCTGTCCAAGAATTTGCATTCAAGTAATGTCTAAAATAGTAGATGGGAATCAAGCCCTAGATAGGGTAATTCGCACCCTTGATATGCATAATATTCTGATCCAAATCACACACCAGATTTTGTATCAAATCGGACTCCAAGTATATATAAATTCAATGATGAATGCCTGAAATAATTCGCTCCAATTTGTTGCTAAATTTCACCCCAATTTGCTGATAAATTTTGCTCTATAATGCAAGGATAATTTGCCTTCTTTGGATTCTTGAGAGGAAGAACAGACATTATGTTTTTGGTGTGTACTTCTCCAAGAATCAAACTTGAATATATATATGTGCCTTGGTAATTAACTATCCCTCCAAGAGATGGCCGACTTGGGCCCTTTTAGTTAATTATTTTATTTGTTTATTTTATAAGAATAATGCCTTAGTTATTATTATAAAATCGCACATGTATATATATTGCAAGGGTGATAATAAATACCAAATTATTATTATCTTTAAATGCCCAAGTTGATCTTAGCCGTAAAAGCTATAATGTTAACACTCCCTCTTAGACTTGAGGGTAACTTCAACCTATAGATCCCATCTATAGTAGGACACACCCTTTTAATCAAACTATCATCCTTGATAGTGGTAACAAAAACATAACCATCTCGGATACCTTATCCTGAGATGTCATAGATTCCACATCTATGAAGGTAGATCCCTATCTACCAAATAAGATGAAAACATAAGTCCATATGTATATCATCATTTAGTTCCATGATGTTATCCTTCCTGTTTGTGGATTGATCAGATCCACAAGAATATCAAGTCCATGATATTCATGATAACATCAAGCCACCAAATTCTCAAATATACAAGAATATCAAATCCATGATATTCAATGTAACATCAGTACATGATGTTAATTATTCACGGGTCACCTTGACTATATAGATATCAAATCCATGATATCAAGAGCATTGGCCTAACGAATATCAAGTCCATGATATTCAACAAATGCTCGGAGTAATGGTTTCCCGACATCAAGTCCATGATAGTCACCAAATGCTCGGAGTAATGGTTTCCCGACATCAAGTCCATGATGTCACCAATACTCAAATGTGGATCCCTGGTCCACGAGTCTCCAAGACGCAAAGGATATCAAATCCATGATATCCAGCCAATATCAAGTCCATGATATTCAACAAACATAAATGTGAATTGTCACAATCCATATATAAATTTAAGCATAAAAGAATGAATTCATATAACCTTTGCCACAAAGAGATATGAATTCATAAAACATAAAAGAAATGTCAGTACAACAAACTCATATTTTCACCATGCCAAGTTTATTCCAGAAATGTTCAATTTTGTTCCTTGCTAGGGGTTTGGTGAGAATATCTGCAGTTTGTTCATCAGTACATACATATTCTAATTGAATGGTCTTTCTTTCCACCATATCCCTGACATAGTGATAAGGAATCTCAATATATTTGGACCTATTATGGAACACGGGGTTAATAGCAAGTTTAATGCAACTTTGATTATCATAATAAATAACAGTAGGTTCCATGGTTTGTCCAAACAATCTCACAATGAGTTTCCTTAACCAGATGACTTCTCGAGCCCTGAGAGAAGCTGCAATATACTCTGCTTTTGTTAAACTCTGAGCAACAGAATTATGTTTCTTGGTGAACCAAGAAATCATAGCTGATCCCAAGATAAAACAACATCCGGATGTCTCTTCTGGTCTGTAATGCATCCTGCCCAATCAGAGTCTGTAAAACAATGAAGTTCTAGTTTTACATTTTTGTATAGTATACCATACTCAATGGTCCCAGGAAGATATCCCAAAATATGCTCAACTGCACTCATATGCAATTGTTTAGGTTTTACCATAAACTGACTTACAACATTTACAGCATAACAGATATCAGGTCTAGTGTTAACTAGATACATAAGAGATCCAATGATCTGTCTGTATAAACTAGCATTTGCAATTTCAGAACTAGTCATAGCTTCTCTCAACTTGAGAAGATTGGTTTCCATAGGTGTGGACATTGGTTTACAATCCATCATACCGAATCTCTTTAAAATATCCACAGTATATTTCCCTCGATTCACAATAATTCCATGAGATTGTTGCCACACTTCGAAACCAAGAAAATAATGAAGAAGGCCTAGATCCTTCATTTCAAATTCCTTTGCAAGATCTTGCTTCCAGTCTGCTATAAGATACTCTTCTCCTGTGATTAGGAGGTCATCTACGTATAGCACCAATATCAGTAAATCTCCATTTGATATCTTGAAATAGAGATTAGGATCTGCATCGTTCTTTGAAAATCCCAAATTTTGAAGATAACGATCAATCCTTTCATACCATGCTCGAGGAGCTTGTTAGATCCCATACAAAGCTTTCTTAAGATACACACATATGATTGTTGATCTTTTGTGGCAAATCCTTCAGGTTCCTCTATATACACTTCCTCTTCAATTTCTCCATTTAGAAATGCAGTTTTAACATCCATTTGATGGATCTTCCAACCTTTGGAAGCTGCAATGGCAATAATTGCCCTAACCAAGGAATATCGAGCAAAAGGAGCAAAAGTCTCCTCATAGTCTATACCTTCCTTTTGAGTGAACACCCTGGCTACGAATCTGGCTTTATGTTTCTCAATACTACCATCTACAGCATGTTTGATTTTGAATATCCATATTGATGATACCACGGATTTATTCTTAGGTCTAGGAACAATATCCCACACGTCATTTTTCATTATAGATTTGTATTCTTCTGTAATTGCATCTTTCCATGCCCGTATTTTAAGTGATTCACAAACAGAGGAAGGCTCGGACTCTATAATCTCACTCATGAATGCAGCATAGTTAGTATACCTTTTAGATCTTTTACTTTCTCTAAAAGTTCCGGCAGGAGCTGCATAGTTGTTTGCATCTTCCAACATTTAAGTGGCCCACAATGGTCTTTTCTTGTAGATGGAAGTGCTAGGTTCACTTATAGGTATTGGATCATATTCAATAATATCATGATACTCCCTCTCATTCTCAAGAGGGTTGGATTGAAATAGGTCATCACATGCTATATCCTTAGAGGTCGAGAATGCAAGGTCTTCTTCGAATATAACATCTCTACTCAACTCAATATGCCTTTGCCCCGGATAATAGATCCTATAGGCCTTGGCAGATTCACTATATCCCACAAATATTCCCTTCTTTCCTTAGGGTTCCAATTTGGTTCTCTTTTCTGTTGGGATGTGAAAATATACAGGACAACCAAATATCCTAAGAGGACTCACATCAGGTTTGTTTCCACTCAATGCCTCTTCGAGAGTCTTATTATTCAAAGTTGAACAAGGACATTTATTTTGAATGTAAACCGCAGTGTTGGATGCCTCAGCCCATATTGAAGTATGAAGATTTTGATCATGTATTATAGCCCTTGTTGTTTCAACTATGGTCCTATTTTTCCTTTCAGCTATTCCATTTTGTTGAGGGTTCTAAGGAACAGTAAAGTGCCTCTTAATTCTTGATTCTACACAGAAGGTGCTAAAGGTTTCAGAAATGTATTCTCCACCATTATCTGTTCTAAAAATCTTTATCCTCTTGTTTGTAAAATTCTCTATTAGAGCTTTGAAGTCTTTGAATTTATTGATAACGTCGACAGATTCTTTGTTCTTTAGGAAATATATCCAAGTCTTTCTAGAAACGTCATCTACAAAGATGATGTAATAAAGATATCCACCAATGGATGGTACAGACATGGGTCCACAAGGGTCAAAATGTACTATCTCCAGTATTTCCTTAGTCTTGCTTTCACTACTAGGAAAGGAGGATTTGATATTTTTTCCTAATGCACATCCTTTACATACACCTTCATGTCTAGGAGATAAGTGAGGGAACCCTACTACAAATTTATCCATAGAAGACAATGTTTGGAAATTTAGATGCCCTAACCTCCTATGCCATAAATCACATGAAGCAATTGATTCAACCATGAGAGCTTGAGATGAAATCGTATCAAGTCTATAAAGACATTCATGTCTTAGTCCTATGGTATAGCCTTGCTTCAAGGTTGAATTTTTGGTCCAAGCCAAAACTTTCCCATCCATGAATGAAATTTTATAACCCTTATCCTCAAGTGTTGATATTGAAACTAGATTTCTCTTTATGCCTGGAACACATAGGACTTGAGAGAGTTGTAAGGATATGTTGGACTTCATTTGAATGTTGCAAATCCCAAAGCCCATAATTGGATAAGAAGTATCATCGCCTATGGTAACTTCTTCCTTAATGTTTTCTCAAAATGAATCAAAGTTTTCCCGGAACCCAGTGATATGCCTTGAAGCCCCGCTATCAATAACCCAAGAGTATTTATTAGAAGTTTGGGTAGACAAAGCTGAATATAGGATTGGATTTTCCATGTTTCAAGTCTTAACAGTTTGAGACTGTTTTCCTAAAATCAGAATAAGATCTTTCCTCTACCTAGGCTCTGATACCATGTTGATATTTTCAAATCTATGCAAGGAAAATACAATCTATAGATAGCTTTTAAAACTGAAACTATATATAGACAGAATTGACAAAGAAAGGTGGAAAGATGGTACCAATTTTGTACACCAATTTATCTTGATAAGTCTGCCCTTGTTTTAGATCTGCAACTCCAATATTGATGTGATGTAAAAAATGCTACCACACAGGTCCAAAATCGCAGCCCTCTAAAGTGTTAAATTCAAACCCCAAGGCATGCGAATCCTGTCCAAGAATTTGCCCTCAAGTAATGTGTTGTAAAATAGTAGATGGGGATCAAGCCCTAGATAGGGTAATTCACACCCTTGATATGTATAATATTCTGATCCAAATCGCACACCAGATTTTGTATCAATACAGACTCCAAGAGTATATATAAATTCGCTGATGAATGCCTCAAATAATTTGCTACAATTTGCTGCTAGATTTCACCCCAATTTGCTGATAAATTTCGCTCTATAATGCAAGGATAATTTGCCTTCTTTGGATTCTTGAGAGGAACAACAAACATTATGTTTTTTGTGTGTTCTTCTCCAAGAATCTAACTTGAATATATATATGTACCTTGGTAATTAACTATCCCTCCAAGAGATGGCCGACTTAGGCCCTTTTAGTTAATTATTTTATTTGTTTATTTTATAATAATAATAATGCCTTAGTTATTATTATAAAATCGCACATGTATATATATCGCAAGGGTGATAATAAATAGCAAATTATTATTATTTTCAAATGCACGAGTTGATCTTAGCTGTAAAGGCTATAATGTTAACAAAAATTGGGGTGCAACTCACGGAAACATGAATGTCGTTGCTTTATAGATGAATGGCGGCACTCTAAACCACAAACAAAGATCTCTAAAATTGTAGCACAAGATACTGTCATCTATCCTTGCAAATAAATCTGAGATGAAATTCTAAATCTTCTTCACAATTCAATCACCAAATGAAGCACATTCATAATCTCTGAATTAGACTATATCTGGCACAATTTGTTGGCAGAGATGAACCAGTTCAAAGTGCAAAACACTTGAAGAATTCTCAATTCTTCCAGCCTTCAAATGCTGAAACCCTTGTCTTCAATATTCGTCACAAATTCATAAAAATATCAAATGCACAATAGAATGATGAAAAAGAACTCATGTGATTCTTTTATAACATTTGTGGGAGAACTCACACACTTTTCCAGCCAATGTGGGATAAATAGATATACTTTTCCTTTTAATAATTCATTTACTCCAATACTTTAATTAATACTTTGGCTTAGGCTTCAATGAATTAATTGGA
>MU226986.1:6810663-6823704 GCA_018584345.1 Thuja plicata
CTAAAATAATAATAACTCCCAAATTACTTATCCTTTAAATATGTCGTCTGAAACAGGAGTCACACCTAATATTTCCCCACGTGACCAAATGCACTTTCCAAAAATAGAAAGGGTCCTTCTCGATCAAGATCAGACTTACTATAGATGGTAAGTACATGAAACTGAGCCCAAACGAAGTCCAATCTAAGTCAAACGAAGACCAAACTAGAACATACGAAATTCTAGAGAAGATAAGAACCTCCATTAACCAAGCCTCTGCCAAAGAAGACACTCTATCCACAATAATTAGCCTACGAGGGCACAATAATAGGCTAATCCCTCGAATTCCAACGCTCGTGAAAATGGGGATATTACAGTCCGCCCTCCCTGAAATTGCTTGTCCCCAAGCAATCACGACAGGAAAGAAAATCCACAATGACGGAGGTCCAAAAGAAAACTGTGAAATATCCCACACTACAACACTACTGAAGGACCAAAATAACCACAACTACACAGAAATGAACAACAACCCATCTACTCAATCTTTGCACACCGAAACTGTGCATCTGAAACAAATCATGTAAATAAAGATCAAAGGTGAAACTAACTGTAACCCACAACCATGTACACACTGTAATACACCCCGGTGAAGTCAAACTAGAATCCTGATGCACACAAAGGATTCCGCTGCACATTGAGAAGTGTGCAACCACATATGCCTGGATCCCAAATCCAAAATAGATGCCTGCCAAGATGAACACTCCTAGACTTTTGTTGTTCAACGCTGATCCCAACTTCACCATACCAAAAGAGGTGAAGCAATCTAATGGGACCCATCCAACCTACAGTGCTAGCCCTGTCACCACATGGATCCCAGTAGAGACGAAACTCACATCCATCCATAACAAGGAAGAATGGATATCTGATACCATCCGATAGAACAAAACTCCCTGCACACCCTACCAATATGCTTTGCATATGAAGTCCATTTGTGTAACAGGGACAAGTACTCCCAAAAATAGTTGTACCATAAACCAGATATCCATCCTCTGCAAAACCATCCTGGATATGTTGACCTTGCAAGTAGCCTCCTGCTAACTTGCAGTAACTAGCCCCATCAACTGCAGATGGAGAAAACCCATCCCATAAAGGATGGTATAAAGCTAGAGCCAACCCACACCGACGTGCAACCAAATCCTCAACCTGTGGGTCAAAAGAAAAATAATGAGCGCTCCTCATTGTGTAATTACAATAAAATGCTCCAATCCATGTCAGAGGCTCATCAATATCAATCCGAGAATCAAGAGATGGATCCAATATCTGACTCTGAATAACTGGTTGTGCAGGATCTTGCGTAACCCTCTCAGCAAACCCAACCACAAAATCCCTGTGAGGAAGCATTGTAGTCAAAGTATCTACAATCTTTCCCACTAAAACCCCAATACTTCGAGAATCCCATATGAGAGTACTCTCAGAGGCCCCAAAAGGTCCCTCCTGCAATTGCGGACTCTCAAGTAGGTACTCCATAAATGACTCTGTGCAGTAAAAATTAAATGAAGAAGCATCAACTTGTTCCCCTGCAATCCACAGTTGATCCCTCTGAAACCGTGGCACTACCAACTGCCTATTGCTATCAGTTGTATGAGATGAAGTAAAAGATTTGCTTCCGGCGAAAGGAAACAAATCACCATTAGAGCTCGTCTCCAAATCCACAACTTGTTCCCCTACAATCCACAACTGATCCCTCTAAAACCGTGGCACTACCAACTGCCTATTGCTATCAGTTGTATGAGATGAAGTAAAAGATTTGCTTCCAGCAAAAGGAAACAAATCACCATTAGAGCTCGTCTCCAAATCAAATGAAACCCTGCCCATGTCCTATGAATCAAAGGGAGTAGTGTCAGGAATCGACACACAACTCTCTGATGAATCCACTACTGCTACCTCGAGCCTCTCAACAACCTGTTTTGTATCATCCGTCATCGTGCTAACTACTGGAGGACCTGGTACCACAAGAAGCTCTCTGCAGTCCTCCACTGATGCACTCATCTCCTCTGTATCTACTACACCTGTACCAAGGATGGATGTAACTGTGTCCCCAACACATCCATCACTGCCATCTCGACTCACCACCAACCACCACTATATGTAGCTAAACTGGATATATGTCTGGCGTAGACTGAACTCGCTCCAACTCCACAGTCACCTTCCCCAACTGCATCTGTGATTTCTGAAGAGCCAACTGGGTGCTCTCTAACACCCCAAAAGTTGTCTAAAGCTCATGGGTGAGCTCAACTACCTCCTCTTTCCCTAACAATGCCTCGTAATAGGTGCTCCCCCACTCAAGCAGGTGTTCCTTATCAACTAACAATTGTACATAACTCTGCCTCAAAATTCTCATAGCCTCTCGAAGTGAATGAATCTTTGCTAGGGAAAGATAGCTACCACCGTGCTCATCTGTTATAGGAGCACCCCAACCGTAAACAACCAACAACTGTCGGATAGCATCATAATGCTCAAGAGATGAAGAAATGTCTCTATAGCTCACCCTCAGCTATCTGGACACAAGATGTCTCTGCATGCCCTGGCTCCCCTGTACACTCTTTGTCTCACTAATTGCACTGTGGTAGGAAACTGTACCTACCAAACTCACCTCATGATCATTCTTCTCATGTGCGCTAACAATCTCACACATGTCCACCAATGAGGTACTTCCACAAGGTACCTCTACAAATACCTCCTCTGAAGAAGTGGAAGCCACTGCATCAAACTCCTTGCACACATCTGCTTCATCCTCGTCCGTGAGTCCCTGTAAAACAGGATCCTAGGACCCATCACTATCAAATGACGACTCTAAGTCAACACTCAATGTCTGGAATGATAAACCAAACTCACTGCAGCACACATCATCCTCATACCAAACATCAGAGGTATCCACAACGCTAGTATTAGCATCGTCTAACTGAGACCCCTCTGCTATCTCCTGCTGCATACATGACTCAATGTCATCATGTGAATCAACAATACAGGGGCATGAATCTACATCACCTAACTCCTTTGTAACACTCAAATCATGAGTGTCATCATTGGGTAGCTCCAAGCTCACATCCTCTATACAGTAGAGGATTGTTGTCTCTTGCACAGACCCAACACTACGACTGTTGCTATAAAAATCAGAGTTGTCAAAGCTCATATCCTCCTCGCAGTCCTCAAAGACAACACCATCATCTAACGAATCAAAATCCATAGTGGCATCAACAACATCTTCCGCACTAACACTATCCACAACATCATCAAAAAGCTCACATAAGGGACTGTTGTCCTGAAAATCAGACCCTGTAACACTAGTACTACTACCAACTGATGTAAAGCTTCCATCAATGGTAGTGAAAATGTCATCAGCCTGTTCTGTGACACTAACTCTAATATGCTCAAGATGCTGAGACTCAATACCACTATCTGCCAACAAGTCAGCCACATCCACATGTCCCTATAAAGAGTCTCCATCATCATGTGTACAAATAGGACTACTGGCTGACCCACTAAGTATAGGATAATCTCCACAATGATCAGTAGCTGCTGAAAATTCATCATGAAGGTTTATAGAAGCCTCACCTATAAAGATCTTGTGTCTCTCCTCCTGTCTTTTTCGTGAAGAGGACTTATTGAAAAAAGAAACCAAAAATTGTGTTGCCTTATCAACAGTTGCCGGACTGAGAGTTTCGCATTTAGCCTTTCCTGAGTTTGCCTCAGTTTCTCCATTTCTTTCATCATGGCATTTGTTTTCTTTCTAAGATTAGTCATATTGTTCAACTGGTTTCCCTGTTTAATTGATTTCCTGGATTTTTCCATAATTGTAACAACTGCAAAAGTGTTGGTCACTCAAAACAAATGTGTGAGCTCAATGATTTCCACCCCAACAGGATGGCAGGAAACTGCTCTGATAACACTGTAAGAACCCTTGCTGGTTCTAACACTGACAAACACAAAATTGCTTTACTTTTCAAATGTTTGACATTTTATCAAACACTTTGCAGGCAAGCTCTAATACCACTATAAGAGCCCCCTACTAAATGATGGAGAAAGATGATTTTTTTCTACTCAAGGAATATTGTCAAACAAGTTGCATACAATCTGAAAAGTACCATAAACGGATTGCAAACCAAATATATATAACATATGATAGGCCAAACACATCAAATTTGCATCATATAGGACATTGGCATTTTGTCAAACACTTGCCATACATGACTCAAAAAATACAAAGTCTGAAGTATGTAATGCTGCAAATGAATTCTGATTTTTATTTCAGACCCTTGATGATTGACAAACAAATTATTGATGCAAAACATGCAAGTTAGAATTAATCAAATGCAAATGAAGAAACCTCGAATCTGATCGCAGTCTTTGGTGAACACCAAAATTGGCACGCAGCTCACTGAAACATGACTGCCACTGCTTTATAGATGAATGGCGGTACTCTAAACCACAAACAAAGATCTCTAAATAACTGCCATCTGCACAAGATACTGTCCTCTATCCTTGCAAATAAATCTGAGATGAAACTCTAAATCTTCTTCACAATTCAATCACCAAATTAAGCACATTCATAATCTCTGAATGAGATTATCGCTGGCACAATTTATTGGCAGAGATCAACCAATTCAAAGTGCAAAACACTTGACGAATTCTCAATTCTACCCGCCTTCAAATGCTGAAACCCTTGGCTTCAATATTAATCACAAATTCATAAAAATATCAAATGCATAATAGAATGATGAAAAAGAACTCATGTGAGTCTTTTATAACCTTTGTAAGAGAACTCACACATTTTTCTAGCCAATGTGGGATAAATAGATATACTTTTCCTTTTAATAATTCATTTACTCCAATACTTTAATTAATACTTTGGCTTAGGCTTCAATGAATTAATTCCCAATTAATGGCGCCTTCCAATGATGACTCAACCCTCAACTTAAGTGAAATTATAAAGTTAAATTATAACTTTATAATAAGTCATTAATAATTAAATAATAATTTGGCCACTAAAATAATAATAACTCCTAAATTACTTATTTTTTAAATATGTCGTCTAAAACAGGAGTCACACCTAATATTTCCCCACGTGACCAAATGCACTTTCCAAAAAAAGAAAGGGTCCTTCTCGATCAACCTCGGACTTACTATAGATATTAAGTATATGAAACTGAGCCCAAACAAAGTCCAATCTGAGCCAAACGAAGACCAAACTAGAACATACGAAATCCTGGAGAAGATAAGAACCTCCATTAACCAAGTCGCTGCCACAGAAGACCCTCTATCCACAATAATTAGCCTACAAGGGACACAATAATAGGCTAATTCCTCAAATTCCAATGCTCATGAAAATGGGGACATTACAGGTTTCCAATCATTATGAGATGATCTCCTTGCCTAAGCCCTCTAGATGTTCAAAAATATCGCTCCGAGATACCACTGAGAAGGATGGAAAAGTGGGAAGAAGATATACACTCAAAAACACATCCCTGCAATAATTTGCTAAAACCAAATTTTCCTAATACTTTCATGAGAAACCTCCAATCAACTTCATCATATGCCTTGCAGATGTCTAGTAACAAGCATACCTTTTGTGTCAGACCTCAATGAAAATTGTATCATTTCATGGATGCTTATTGTACTTTTGTGATTGATCAATCGGGGACAAACCTGCTTTTTCCCAAGAAACAAGGTAAAGGGCAAGGTCTTTAGAGGATTGCAATTGCATTTGAAATGATTTTATTCTTGCTGTGCCTTCTCAGTTCCTTATCTCTTTTAGTTAAATCTGTTATGCTGTTTTGAATATAGTATGTACACAGCTTTACCTCTGCTTCAATTCCTTTGTTGATGAGGTCTTAGCCTCTTAGGTCAATGTAAAAAGTTATTTTCTTTCTAATATACACTACCCTTTATCAAAAAGAAAAAAAGAACATAAAATACTCATTGAGTATGATACCAGATAAGAGAAAATAGACATAGTACCTGTTTAATGAAGTAGCCAACAGCATTATTATCAGCATATGTTAAAAAATATGTGAGACCATCCTCATCACGTGCGTGTTGTTTCAAATGGTTCATTAGCCTCGTCCCATAACCTTTCACTTGTTCATCTGCAGTGATAGCACAGAAGGCTATTTCTCCAAATTTCTGACTGCTTGAACAAGCCACACATACAGAGAAAGGCAGTTATTTTTCCTCCCTAATTGCATGAACAGCAAATGACTCAATAAACAGCCAATAAAGCTTAGATACCTGGATCTACATTTCTAGATTAAGATACTTTTAACTAGATGTTTCTAACTCAGATATAACGCAAAAAGGAATTATGTATACAAATATTAGCCATGGCTCAAATAAAACAACCATCAGAATAGAGCACATATTTTTAGAAACATAGATAATTTAATATGTCCAGAAGTGTAAACCTGCTCAGATCTGCTAATTTTTGACAGATTATGTAATGTATTACAGCTCCTAAAAAACATTAGCTATTCAGAGAAGCAAAAATCTCCAAAAAGTTCTGATTATACCTGATTTTTGCAACTCTTTCACACAGACGATTTTTTCCCTGAAAAATCTTGTCTTTTTAAAAAATCGACTGAAATTTCAACATTTTTTTTTCATTTAAATCGCATTTAAAAATTGCATTTGAAACCTTAATCAATCTCTCCCCAACTTGTGAAACCCTCGATACCTAAGAAATGGCAAAATATTTTATTATAGTTTTAGGGCACAACTACAAACAAGAGCTCATTAGGACATGCATAGAAGGCACAACTAGTTGCAAATTTGCAGGGAGTCACTTAGTGGTGTATTTGAGTCGAAGAAAAGCAACTTTTTTTTGTAACACTGCAAATACATTCTATAACTTTACGCCATAGAAATAGTATTTACACAAAATTCAACCACGCCCATACAAATAGATGAATAAATTGTTAAATAAAATTTTCATTGTGCACATCACAAGTATCAAGGATCGTCCAATTTTAATTAACAAGATAAAAAATGTTAAATCTATCTTATTTGGTGTTGGGCTTCCATCCAAAGAGATGGCATTTTCATGTTATGACATGCGAATGGTTTATGGTTTATATTCTAAGGTTATATCTTTACTCACTATTCATAATTTCATACTTCATATTTTGTGTCTACTTTATCATGTTCAATTTTATCTATATTGAGATGCTAGAATTTCCATCAATAATATCATACATTATCACACATGGTTTATTTTTGTTTCTACTTCTTATCTATGTTGAATGTTAAAAAAAAGTATTCAATGTGCACATCACAAGGATATTTAAATTTAAATTAACAAGATAAAAAACATTAAATCTATTTTATTTTGATGAGGCTTCCATCCCAAGAGAGTATTTTACTGTTATGATTGAGGTTATATTTTAGCTTGGTATATCTACTTCATATTTTATGTTTACTTTATCATGGTTTAATTTTGCTTGTACTTGTTTTCTTGATATTTTGCACAACTGAATTGTTTTTTATTAAGTAAAACAGGTTTTACAAGGTGCCTGAAACCCCAAACATAGCAACAAATCGGAATGTATGCCCAGAAAAAACAAAACAGAGCCAAAAAACGAAACAGGCCACCACAGGGCCACAGCAAAACCCAACTATCTACTAAAAAACAAACAACACAGGGACAGCCAAAAGAGCTAGGGAACATAATCAGGAGATGTCCACCATCATGCTTGCCGCCTCGGACTGGAGGATCTCCATCTTAGCAACAGATTCCTTTATCTTCTGGAGATCAGTCGGGGTATCATTCTCCTTCTTCTTCTTAGCACTAGCCCTTGTCCTCTTACTAGGTCCCTCTTCAGTCTTCTGCTCTTTTTCCACACCTGTATTGGCCGCATAAGTCCCTTCAGGTTTCTCTACCAGTTTTTCAATGAGAATCTTGGTATGCTCATTAGAGGCTTTGAGTATGTTGAAGCTCTGTTCAGCAATGCTTTTAAGGGTCGCCTCAAACGTCAACATCTTATCCTCCATTTTTCTGACCCTAGTGCTTAGATTCGTCTGATCTTCAACAGTGCTATCAATATTGGTATTTTTTGTCCCTTTTGCTCTGTTCTTGAGCTCCCCCACTTCATGGAATAACCACTTAATGGACCTGTAGGTGTCCAGCATGTTCCTGGCATTATTGAGAAGATCCAGCTCAAATTCCCTCAAATTATCACTGAGAACAACCATAGCCGAGTCAATCAGCTCCTCCAGCTTAATCCTGCCATCCTCACCTTCAATAACTTTGGGATTAATGACTTCCCTGGTTATCCCCATTTTGGCTATTTTAACATCAAAATTGTGCCAAGCCGTTTTCCTCCCCTGCGCAGACATGTAGCAACAATAATCACTGTCCTGCCCCTTTTCTTTCATCCTGATGTCGGGTCAGAGAGCTAGGGAGATGGGATTTCCTGATTAGTGTTGTAATGCTCATCTTGAAGCTTCTCCTTCTCCTTGTGGCAAGAGCCAGGGGATTTTCTATGAGTCTGGTCCTCGGGATTCTTCCAGCTAGTGCTATCATCCCTATTCTTGCTCTTTTTGTTTTGGTATTTCACAATGGCAGTCTGCCTTCTCTTTTTCCTTTACCACTGGATATCTCTTCCTCACCATCAGTATTCATCCCTTCCTCATTTTCATTATACTCCTCAGAGGATATCACAGTGGTAGTATGCTTTTTGGATGGGGTCGCCATTTTTTCTTTTTTAATGGTATGAATACTGGCAATACACTTCTTAGAGGAGAAACCCAGATTATTCTTTTTAATGTCATAATCTTATTGACCCTCAGAGTGCATACCCTCACTGTCTTCAGTCTCTGAAGGAACATAATCAGAGCCAGAGACATCCATTATGTCTTCTTTCTCAACGACCTCCTTCCCCATAATTTGGGCTTTAAAATACTCATAAATAAGAATTAAAAGCCCCTCGTGCAGAGTAGGGTTTGCAATAGCCTTATCTCTAAACCCATTGATATTTTCATTAATAGAAGCATATAAGTAGAACGGGATAGAAACCTGCATACCATGCCTAAAGTGGTTCATGAGGACGGAGTGATAGGTTCTGATCCTATCAAACCTGGTGTCCAGCGTGACATAATAGATGATGGCCCTCAAGACGAATCTCCATAGTGTTTTGAACCCTTCAGGAAGATAAATAGGTCCCGATTTTGATGAGAGCTTTCTTCTCTTCCTCATTCCTCACGAAATCACTGATCGCAGAGTCATAAATTTTATGATCCCTGTAAAATTTCTTGTCCACTATGGGGATACCAGTAACCGTGGAAATAACCTCCTCAGTGACGCAAATTTTCTGCCCTCTATCACCACACTTCCCTCGTCATAGCTTTTCACGAACATTTTAGTCACCGACGGCTTCCCTCCATGAAGCCTTTCAATGAAAGTGGGAATTCCGCCTTGCTGAAGGTAATTCAAGACCTTAGTTCGTCTCCTCCATTTCTCACAATCATTAGAGGGCTCCATTTGATAAAGGTGGAAAGATGGTACCAATTTTGTACACCAATTTATCTTGATAAGTCCGCCCTTGTTTTAGATCTACAACTCCAATATTGATGTGATGTAGAAAATGCTACCACATAGGTCCCAAATCACAGCCCTCTAAAGTGCTAAATTCGAACCCCAAGGCATGCAAATTCTGTCCAAGAATTTGCCCTCAAGTAATGTGTAAAATAGTGGATGGGGATCAAACCCTAGAGAGGGTAATTCGCACCCCTATTATGTATAATATTCTGATCCAAATCGCACACCAGATTTTGTATCAATTTGGACTCCAAGTATATATAAATTCGTTGATGAATACCTGAAATAATTCGCTCTAATTTGCTGCTAAATTTCACCCCAATTTGTTAATAAATTTCGCTCTATAATGCAAGGATAATTTGCCTTCTTTGGATTCTTGAGAGGAAGAACAAACGTTATATTTTTGGTGTGTACTTCTCCAAGAATCGAACTTGAATATATATACATATATGCCTTGGTAATTAACTATCCCTCCAAGAGATGCCCGACTTGGGCCCTTTTAGTTAATTATTTTATTTGTTTATTTTATTATAATAATTCCTTAGTTATTATTATAAAATCGCACATGTATATATATCGCAAGGGTGATAATAAATAGCAAATTATTATTATCTTCAAATGCCCAAGTTGATCTTAGCCATAAAGGCTATAATGTTAACACTCCCTCTTAGACTTGAGGGTAAGCTCAACCTATAGATCCCATCTAAAGTAGGACACACCCTTTTAATCTGACTATCATCCTTGATAGTGGTAACAAAAACATAACCATCTCGGATACCTTATCCTGAGATGTCATAGATTCCACATCTATGAAGGTAGATCCCTATCTACCAAATAAGATGAAAACACAAGTCCATATGTATATCATCATTTAGTTCCATGATGTTATCCTTCCTGTTTTTGGATTGAACAAATCCACAAGAATATCAAGTCCATGATATTCATGATAACATCAAGCCACCAAATTATCAAATATAAAGGAATATCAAATCCATGATATTCGATGTAACATCAAGTCCATGATGTTAATTATTCACGAGTCACCTTGACTCAATAGATATCAAATCCATGATATCAAGAGCATTGGCCTAACGAATATCAAGTCCATGATATTCACCAAATGCTCAGAGTAATGGTTTCCCAACATCAAGTACATGATGTCACCAATACTAAAATGTGGATCCCTGATCCACGAGTCTCCAAGACTCAAATGATATCAAATCCATGCTATCAGCCAATATCAAGTACATGATATTCAACAAACATATAAATGTGAACTGCCACAATCCACATATAAATCTAAGCATAAAAGAATGAATTCATATAACCTTTGCCACAAAGAGATATGAATGCATAAAACATAAAAGAAATGTTAGTACAACAAACTCATATTTTCACCATGCCAAGTTTATTCCTGAAATGTTCAATTGTGTTCCTTGCTAGGGGTTTGGTGAGAATATCTGCAGTTTGTTCATCAGTAGATACATATTCTAATTGAATAGCCTTCCTTTCCACCATATCCCTGACATAGTGATAAGGAATCTCAATATGTTTGGACCTATTATGGAACACGAGGTTAATAGCAAGTTTAATGCAACTCTGGTTATCACAATAAATAACAGTAGTTCCATGGTTTGTCCAAACAGTCCCACAATGAGTTTCCTTAACTAGATAGCTTTTCGAGCCCCGAGAGAAGATACAATATACTCTGCTTTTGTTGAACTCTGAGCAACAGAATTCTGTTTCTTGGTGAACCAAGAAATCATAGCTCGTCCCAAGCTAAAACAACATCCGGATGTACTCTTTCGGTCTGTAATGCATCCTGCCCAATCCAAGTCTATAAAACCATGAAGTTCTAGTTTTACATTTTTGTATAGTAGAGCATACTCAATGGTACCACGAAGATATCTCAGAATATGCTCAGCTGCACTCATATGCAATTGTTTAGGTTCTACTATAAACTGACTTGAGAAGATTGGTTTCCATAGGTGTGGACACTGGTTTACAATCCATCATACTGGATCTCTTTAAAATATCAACAGTATATTTCCCTTGATTCACAATAATTCCATGAGATTGTTGCCACACTTCTAAACCAAGAAAATAATGAAGAAGGCCTAGATCATTCATTTCAAATTCCTTTGCAAGATCTTGCTTGCAGTCTGCTATAAGGTACTCTTCCCCTATGATTAGGAGGTCATCTACGTATAGCACCAATATCAGTAAATCTCCATTTGATATCTTGAAATAGAGATTAGGATCTGCATCGTTCTTTGAAAATCCTAGATTTTGAAGAACGATCAATCCTTTCATACCATGCTCGAGGAGCTTGTTTGAGCCCCTACAAAGCTTTCTTAAGCTTACACACATATGATTGTTGATCGTTTGTGACAAATCCTTCAAGTTGCTCTATATACACTTCCTCTTCAATTTCTCCATTTAGAAATGCAATTTTAACATCCATTTGACGGATCTTCCAACCTTTGGAAGCTCCAATAGCAATAATTACCCTAACCGAGGAATATCAAGCAACAGGAGCAAAAATCTCCTCATAGTCTATACCTTCCTTTTGAGTGAACCCCCTGGCTACGAATCTGGCTTTATGTTTCTCAATACTACCATCCGCAGCATGTTTGATTTTGAATATCCGTTTTGATGATACCACGGATTTGTTCTTAGGTTTAGGAACAATAACCCACACATCATTCTTCATTATAGATCTATATTCTTCTGTCATTGCACCTTTCCATGCCCATATTTTAAGTGCTTCACAAACAGAGGAAGGCTCGGAATCTATAATCTCACTCATCAATGCAGCATAGTTAGTATACCTTTTAGGTCTTTTACTTTCTCTGAAAGTTCCAACAGGAGCTACATAGTTGTTTGCATCTTCCAACATTTTAGTGGCCCACGATGGTCTTTTCTTGCAGATGGAAGTGCTAGGTTCACTTATAGGTATTGGATCATATTCAATAACATCAGGATACTCCCTCTGATTCTCAGGAGGGTTGGATTGAAATAGGTCATCACATGCTATATCCTTAGAGGTCGAGAATGCAAGGTCTTCTTCGAATATAACATCTCTACTCAACTTAATATGCCTTTGCCCCGGAACATAGATCCTATGGCCTTGTCAGATTCACTATATCCCACAAATATTCCCTTCTTTCCTTAGGGTTCTAATTTGGTTCTCTTTTCTTTTGGGATGTGAATACAGGACAACCAAATATCCTAAGATGACTCACATCAGGTTTGTTTCCACTAAATGCCTCTTCGGGAGTCTTATTGTTGAAAGCTAAATGAGGACATCTATTTGAATGTCACCGCAGTGTTGGATGCCGCAGCTCATAGTAAAGTATGAAGATTTTGATCATGTAGCATAGCCCTTGCTGCTTCAACTATGGTCCTATTTTTCCTTTCAGCTATTCCATTTTGTTGAGGGTTGTAAGGAACAGTAAACTCCCTCTTAATTC
>MU226986.1:6823804-6834742 GCA_018584345.1 Thuja plicata
GTCCTATTTTTCCTTTCAGCTATTCCATTTTGTTGAGGGTTGTAAGGAACAGTAAACTCCCTCTTAATTCCTGATTCTACACAGAAGGTGCTAAAGGTTTCAGAAATGTATTCTCCACCATTATCTGCTCTAAGAATCTTTATCCTCTTGTTTGTACGATTCTCTATTAGAGCTTTGAACTCTTTGAATTTGTTGAGAACATCAACAGATTCTTTGTTCTTTAGGAAATATATCCAAGTCTTTCTAGAAATGTCATCTACAAAGATGATGTAATAAAGATATCCACCAATGGATGGTACGGACATGGGTCCACAAAGGTCAGGATGTACTATCTCCAATATTTCCTTAGTCTTGCTTTCACTACTACAAAAGGAGGATTTGATATTTTTTCCTAATGCACATCCTTTGCATACACCTTCATGTCTAGGAGATAAGTGAGGGAACCCTATAACAAATTTATCCATGGAAGACAATGTTCGGAAATTTAGATGCCCTAACCTCCTATGTCATAAATCACATGAGTCAATTGATTCCACCATGAGAGCTTGAGATGAAATAGTATCAAATCTATAAAGACATTCGTGTCTTAGTCCTATGGTATAGGCTTGTTCCAATGTTGAATTTTTGGTCCAAGCCAAAACTTTCCCATCCATGAATGCAATCTTATAACCCTTATCCTCAAGTGCTGATATTGAAACTAGATTTCTCTTTATGCCCTGAACATATAGGACTTGAGAAAGTTGTAAGGATATGTCGAACTTCATTTGAATGTTGCAATTCCCAAAGCCCATAATTGGATAAGTATCATCTCCTATGGTAACTTCTTCCTTAATGTTTTCTGAAAATATATCAAAGTTTTCCCGAAACCCAGTGATATGCCTTGAAGCCTCGCTATCAATAACCCGAGAGTAATTATTAGAAGTTTGGGTAGACAAAGCTGAATAAAGGACATGATTTTCCATGTTTCAAGTCTTAAAAGTTTGAGATTGTTTTCCTAAAATCTGAATAAGATCTTTCCTCGAGCTAGGCTCTGATACCATGTTGATATTTTCAGATCTATGCAATGAAAATACAATCTATAGATAGCTTTTAAAACTGAAACAATATATACACAAAATTGACAAGGAAAGGTGGAAAGATGGTACCAATTTTGTACACTAATTTATCTTGGTAAGTCTGCACTTGTTTTAGATCTGCAACTCCAATATTGATCAGATGTAGAAAATGCTACCGCACAAGTCCAAAATCGCAGCCCTCTAAAGTGTTAATTTCGAACCCCAAGGCATGCAAATTCTGTCCAAGAATTTGCCCTCAAGTAATGTGTAAAATAGTAGATGGGTATCAAGCACTAGATAGGGTAATTCGCACCCTTGATATGTATAATATTCTGATCCAAATCGCACACCAGATTTTGTATCAATTCGGACTCCAAGTATATATAAATTCGCTGATGAATGCCTCAAATAATTCGCTCCAGTTTGCTGCTAAATTTCACCTTAATTTGCTGATAAATTTCGCTCTATAATGCAAGGATAATTTGCCTTCTTTGGATTCTTGAGAGGAAGAACAAACGTTATGTTTTTGATGTGTACTTCTCCAAGAATCGAACTTGAATGTATGTGGCTTGGTAATTAACTATCCCTCCAAGAGATGGCCGACTTGGGCTTTTAGTTAATTATTTTATTTGTTTATTTTATAATAATAATGCCATAGTTATTATTATAAAATCGCACATGTATATATATCGCAAGGGTGATAATAAATAGCAAATTATTATTATCTTTAAAAGGTCGAGTTGATCTTAGCCGTAAAGGCTATAATGTTAACAACGCCACTATCCACCAAGGCCATTACCTTTCTCCCCTTTATGACGCCTCAAATTCCAAAGAGATTGTGTTTGGATGCTTTGAAAATGCATGCCAATGTTCGACTTTTTTCATCGCTATCTCATGTTTTGTCCTTTTGCTTGGATTCTCTTCCCTTCTTTCGGGTACTAGTTTGATTTGGTGTGCTTGATCTTTTCCTTTGCATATATGTCCTTTCCCCCATTCTTCTACACACTTGAAGCATGCTCTTTCCTTCCTCTTGTCCTTTCGTTTGCATTTGTGCCCTAGCGTCCAAGTATCTTTGCATCAAAAGCATATCGTTTCCTCTTGTCCACATTTGTGTCCTCATTCCCATTTCTTCTTGCAATCGAAGCATAGGCCCTTCTTCCTTAGTTCCTCTCAGTCATTTTCAAACAGAAAAATCCTTTTTCGCCCATCCCTCTCATGGAAGAGTTTATCTTCTTTACGGAGATGCTTAGAGTGTGTGCTTGATGCATGGTGTTTGGATTTATCCCTGGTTGAGTGTGTATCAAACTTTGATGCTTTTTGGATTGCCTCCTCTCAGCTTGTTGGATCCAAGGCACTCACCATGCTTTTGATTGATTCTTTCAAACCCTCTATGAAAAGGTAAGTGAGCCATTCTTGAGAGGGTTTTGGCACTATGACCGCCAATCTTTCAAATTCGATTGCAAATTCTTCTACTGGCCCTTCTTGCTTGAGTTGGGTTAATTGTTTTAAATACCATTGTGGGTGTATGCAATCAAATCTTTTTATGAGTTTTTGTGTGAACTCATCATAAGTGTTTATTTGTTGGTGACCTTGGGTGATAAGGCATTTAAGTGAAGTACAGCAAATTTGATGGCATTTTCTTCTATCATGGGGCTTAAGGAAAAATACGTGTCTAACTTCTACACCCATGAATGCTTTGTGACTCTCCCTAATCATTCAAAGTTAGGAAGGGCTATTTTATTCACTCTTTCTTTTAGGTCTTTATCTTGTGGAGCCTTTCTTTTCTTATTAGAGGAGGCTTTCATCTTAGCATCACAATAATCCTTAAAAGTGATATCCTTTCTAAGCTCGGGGTCAATTCTAAAGTATGCCTCTACAATTTTGTCAACATTATTCATTGGAGGAGCATTTGGTTCTTCTTCTTCTTCCATATATCCCTCCCTAGGTAGGAAAGATGGTCTTGTTGGTCTATGATATGGTATCCTAGGAGGGCCATTTTTATTATTTGTGGAACGATTGGAGTTAGTATCCCTTCCATTGTTACTCATGTTTTGAATGCCTTGAAGGAGGAGTTGATTTGTTCTTTCATTCCTCTCATTTTGCTCCATGAGGGCTTGGGAGATTTGGGTTGTTTATTCCATGAAAACCCTCAATTCATTGCTCATCTGATCACTCATGATGGTGGTGAGTTTATTTTTCTCTCTTTCCAATGCTCTTCAATCCCTTTGGCCAGTTCGCATCAACTACCTCTCACATGATGCCAGGAAAGATGCTCTAATACCACTTGTAATGTCCCCTAATTATCAGTATTCAAATTTACCCTACATTACAATGAAATCAAGTAGGGTTCAGGATTGCCTTTGTATCTTGATGAAGATCCTGCAAAATAAGTTAGGAAATACTATAATCATAATTTATAATTAGGCATGCTTGCATTAGAAATAGCTATATATCAGACTAATAGGGTACTTAAATCAGATTTAAGATGTAACAATCATGAAGATATTAAGGTATGGTGATTTTATGAGGTGCCCGAGAGACTCCCAACCCTAGGCCCAAGAGCGGATATGCCATCCCCCTTGGCCTCATGTGGCCCTTGCCATACAAATCTGATGGTGTGCCTAGTGTGGTGTCCTATCACCATTATCGTCATCCTTGTCACTTCTACCTTGACTCCAACAATTTAGCATTCTAGTACATTTGTTCACCCTAGTAAAGGTAATGAGGAATATGCAGCAGGGTGTCTGGAAAGTTCATCCTCGTAAGCCCAAAGGCAGTCCCCTTATCCCCCTTTGGCCCCATGGGACTCCTGAGTCCAACATGAGGTGACATGCTTAGAAGGCGACCTCATCGCCATTTTCCGTCTTGTTTCTAACTCATTCCTAGTTTCATGGCTTGTTACAGCAGTTAAATATGCATTCTAAATCACATATTCCATATATCATATGTTAGACCTGATCATACATAACGAATTAACAATACATCTAAATGTGAGCAATATTGCCTTTTATTTCAGGAATATAGCATTTTATGAATGTAAGCTATAAGTAATATAAACAGTTACAGGTATTATAAGTATGTATTGGCGATGACAGTTATAGAAAAATATTATGAATATATATCAAGATGTTCATACCAGAGGTCGCAAATTACAAATATAAATTTCTGTACGTTTCCCCCTTATTTTTATCTCTGCTGCTGACTGACAGTAAACAGTGATGATTTTATTTCCTTCTGATGTTTATGAAGGTAAGCTATAAGTAATATAAACAGTTACAGGTATTATAAGTATGTATTTGGCGATGACAGTTATAGAACAATATCATGAATATATATCAAGATGTTCATACCAGAGGTCGCAAATTACAAATATGAATTACTGTACATTTCCCCCTTATTTGTATCTCTGCTGATGACTGACAGTAAACGGTGATGATTTTATTTCCTTCTGGTGTTTTCCCTTAGGACACCAGATCTAAAGCTTCTTCCGCACCCCCTTCCATTAATTCAATTTTCCATATATATATATCTTCTGCCCTTTCACTGAGGGTCACACCTCATCCAAATAATACATGCCTATTGGTAAAGAGTCAATTGACTTTAATCTAAGTTGCCGGTTCCGATTCGGGTTCAAAATTCGTTCAAAAAAATTTGGGGGTGGGTTCGAATTCATTTTGGGTTTGTTCGTACAAAAACATATGTTTTTAAATATATATATATATATATATATATATATATATATATATATATATAGTTTCATACACCACTATGCTAATAGTAAAGCAACATAGCAAAATACACCGCCATATTAATGTTTTTGTCCAAATGACATATATTTTACCTTTTTGGCCTTTCTAGTGGTCTATTTTAGGGTTGGAGGGTCAAATTGACTAAAATAGACCTAAACAACCTTTTAAAAGTCAAAAAAATCCATTTTTTGGCCAAATTTGGCCCGGGTCCTGCCGTGGATTTGCAAATTCGCCGTCAAAACAGCAAAATTTGTGTCGGGTTTGTCTGACAGAATTTGGGCAGACATTGAAGGTCTGTGGCAGACTTTTCCAAGAACCGAATATGGACCAGACATTTGCAAGAACCGGACCAGACTTTGGGGTTGCCAGGGAAGAATTTGGCAACATAGACTTTAATGATTGTATTTCTTAACTAATTTCTGTATGAATTATTTCTTAAAATATTGCACCTCCCTGAGTATTAACTATTTATATTAACTGTTGTTTGTCTTATTATCTAAATAGATTATAAGTTCTGCCACCTATCAACAACTATCCTGCTTAGTCATCAACCATTCTATTGCTGTCATCTGATCGCACTATGCTGGGTGTCTTCTTAGGCGGCTATATGATCATCTGCAATATATTCTTATGAATTTATTAATGCTTCTTCTGTGCGGAGACAGTCCATTTCCTTTGTTTAATTCACAATACTCCCCTAATCGCTGATTAAGGGAATCACTGGAGATTTACAAGATGACATTTGGAGCCTTATCGTGGTGAGACGATTTCACCCTCAGTTCTAGTAGTTCTTCTGATACAGGGTCATGACATGTTCTATGCTGAAAATCATATGCTTGTATACAAAGCAAGCTCCAAATATGATATTATGATTTATTTAAAAAATAGAAAAAATAAATTTTATCTACATATATCAAGTCTTAAAATAAACCTTTTAGAAGGTTATCTAAGAATAAACACTCTAAAAGTTTAAAACAGGTAAAAAAAGCAGTCTAAAATATTGATGGCTTCTCTAATGTTGTTGACTTGCAACATGATTCCTCTGCCCAGTCACCACACTCTCAAAGCTTGAATTCATATGTTTTCCCAGTTTTACATCTACGAATTGAATCAGACTAAAAATCTGTAGAAATGTTCCATATGATATATCTAAAAAACATGTTTTCGTAACACAATAACCCATATTGTCATTTTCATTTTATGAATAATAACATTTTTTCTTCCAACAACAATGCTGTCCGTACTTTTGAATTCCAAACCAAAATCAGAATTTTGGGGATCATATATCACTTTCCAGCTTTTTAGACCAAAATCAAATTTTTGATCGATTTTTCCATTTTCCACCATAGTTTTCAAACGTGGCCTTGGAGAGTACTTGACAAGCCAAAAAATTCCTACTTGAACAGACTCAACAAAAACTCAGTAAAACTCTACAATTTTAAAAAGCAACATAAATTTTATGCAAAATACAAATAGAAAATTTGTCAATGAGGAATAGAGGTCTAGAGGCAATGCCCCAAACGATACTTACTTGACAAGCCAAAAGATTCCTGCCTGAAGAGGACTCAACTAAAACTTGGCAAAACTCTGCAACTTAAAAAGCCACATAATTTAATGCAAAATACAAATATAAAATGTATCAAATCAGTGATAGGGGTCTAGAGGCAACGCCCCAAATGAGTTCAAGGGCATCACCCCTCGTAGGGTCCAAGAGCGGGGTATGGGTGGAGTTGAGGGACAGAGCCCCCACCACCAAGCCCAAATGAATACCTTCAAAACCACACAAACCTTCATAGTGCACTCCATTTTTATAATTTTTTAAAAAGAAAAATAACAAAGTTTTTACAGTGTAACCCACAATTTTGGCACATTGATCGCACAACGAGTCGAGTTGTCAAATGAAATGTCCCTAACGGGTATTTTACCCAAAGTTCCTCAAATATATCTCATGCAGATTTAAACATATGATTTCATGCAATAAACATATTGATTCTACAGAAATAAACCAGCAATATATTCCAACAAAACCCTCAGCAAATGTTATTGCATTTTACAACAGCAATACAAAAACAATGGAGTTATAAAACAATCTAACCTGAAATACAGTATGCAACAATAAGATCGGATGACAAAAACCTGGAAGTGCAATGGTGAACTCCGTCGCGAATCCACCTCAGAGATGAACTGGGTTTCCGTCCAATCCACCGAGAAAGCCTGAAGGTTTCCATCCTCAGGTTTCAAAATCGAAAGTTGGAAGCTTCCTGGATTCTCCAAGAGAAAATGAATTCATAAACTAAGCATATCTCAAATGAGTCTCCATTCCTTCTTTTAAAGCAACAGTTGTGACTCTTCAGTTTCCCTTCTCTTTCTTTTCATATACCCACTTTATTTCACTTTAAATTAATATATCCATTCAATAATAAAGTGGCATAGTAATAAAATATGAAATCTTCTGGCATTAAAATGGATGACCAAATGAACTCAGAAGTTGACGTGGGATAGCTTGTCAGAAAGCTCTCAGCGATACACTCCAAGTCCAATACTGAAACACCAAGAAAACTGAACTCTATCGACTTACTATATATAGTGAGTATCTGGAAACCATGCGGAAACTACTTTGATTGGCCTGAAACTGGGATTCCCTAGGCCAAATATCATACTGACCCCAGTCAAGCCCTGGTTACCCTATCGGACCATGATAAAACAGCTAA
Organism: Thuja plicata; assembly: GCA_018584345.1. NCBI lineage: Eukaryota > Viridiplantae > Streptophyta > Pinopsida > Cupressales > Cupressaceae > Thuja > Thuja plicata. The sequence goes on from MU226986.1 coordinate 6,831,320, forward strand.
CGATGCAACAGAAAAAATGTGCCCGAAAAAGGGGAGATTACATCAAACTTGCCAAAAAAATTGGTAAATTTTTCAAAAGACCCAACATCAATTCTTCGCAAGTTAACTTGCAATCACTTAGGAGCTGAAGAAAAAGCCGAGCACTGCTTTGCTTATGTCCATTTAGTCCAAAAATACTTTACTCTCAAGGACCTTTTTAAACACTTTTTACTTTGCCTGCAAAAACAATTATGAAGAGAGCTTTCAAAACAAATGACCATTTTTGGTTTTTGAGATTTTGGGACAAAAACGTAACAAGTGTGCTTTTGGGCTTTTTGGCCAACTTTTTATTTTTTCATACTTCTAACAAAAAGCACTTGTGGATTGCATTTTTCAACCTTTTGGTCACTTTTTATGTTTGAACTTTTCAGGAAAAAAAATTGCCCATGGAACACGTCGTTGGATATTGTGTCCATTTTTTTACCTTTTGAACAAAATTCATCTAGAGCATGTTTTTGGATGTTTTGGCCACATAATAAGAAATGGCCTTCTTTTGGCTCAGAAAATGACTCCATACAAAAATTTGTAACAGGTACAACACATCCCAAGAATCATCAAACTAAATATGTTAGGTAGGATCTTGATTACCCTCTCTTGTGAACTTAAGAAGTGAGTTCCCTTAATTTGTTGTGGCATGTCTCACAACCTCTCACCCTCTTCACAGTTTACATATTGTAGGAATCATCAAGTTCCATTTCTGCTCTCCTGTAATGTCTGCTTTTTATATTTTCCTATTTTTATTATTTACTTTTCTAAATAATAAAATCTAACTCAGTTATATTTGCACAATTAATTATTAACTAGCAATTGCACCTTGGTGTGCAATGGGTACGCCGAAGAACTGTGGAAGGTCAATTAAGAGATGGAATTCACAGTTTGAACAACAAAAAGCTTAGCGGTAGGTTTTATGTTGAATTCATAACTAGTCTGATCCTTAGAAAATTGAACAGTCCAGTTCAAAGAGGCTTGGTGGAAAGTGTTACGTTTGACTCTAGCAAGCCTAAAACCATTTATTCCATTGGTAGAGGGACTATGTCCGACTTTGAGCTGACCTGGTTGATGGAATTTGAAAAATCAAGTGAAAAGAAGTATGGTAGAAGGTGCCAAGTTTGATTCCTAGCAGTCTAAAACCATTTAGTCATTGCTATGAAAACAATCTATTCTTTGAACAGTAAGAAGCATTTTAGTCCATGGAACATTTACAGAGCAAAAATGACATATTATGCCTATATAGCCATTCCAGAACAATTACAGGGTAAATTGGAACTAGTGTGGTATATGCGCTCTCTGATCAAGCATGCGAAAACAAAGAAAATGATTCTAGAGAATGAGGCTTCACGTGTTTATTTCTTGTTGAAGAAAAGACACAATCCCTCAACATTTACTGCTCTTATCATCCTACGAGAACAAACCCTCCTATTACATGCTAGATAATTGAATTAATTATGGTGAGAGGTGATAATGTGATAATCATTTCCGTTGGCAAACTAAAAGACAGTGAAAAAAGGACGAAGATACAATGGCATGCAAAATAACAAATTGGAAAATGAGAAATGCCTAAAATCAAACAGTTGGGATGGTGTTCATCGTCTCACAGCCCCTTTCGAAGATTCTGTACCGTTGATATAGTCAGCTGGTTCATTTCATATGATAACGCCTTCGGCATAATAAGAATTTTTAATTTTTAATTGGCTGATTAAATAAATACTGCTGAAATTAAATGTACTGAATTGCTTGGATGCTCTGAAATCTGCCCAGATTTATCTCAGGTATTATTTTTCTGTAGTATTGTTAATTTTCTTAAAGTCTTAACCAATTTAATGCCTTTGGTAAATGATTTCTTAACTTGCCTGAGTAAAGGGTTTTCACCCACAAGCTCAACAAGGAAACTAAAAGGTTTCCGTCCTTTAATTTCTGGTCCTTAGGTCAAATGAACCCGCAGTTCCATGCTCCAAAGGACTAATAATCAAATAGTAAAATATGTATTCTTTATATGATGCTTACCCTTTTTTGGTGTCTCTTGATCTTCAATCTTGGTAGATTTTACGTTGGTGTGTTTATGTTTCATGACCAAAATTTCCATATGTACAGCAATAATTTCAAACGATGGTTTAACAATAAATTTTACAAGACAGGTACAGATATTTAGCACATACACAATCTAGAAAATATCTTTTTGATGATTAATAGTATCATCACAAACATTTTCAGACATTTTGGGTAAGATTGCAAACCATACCTGCGATAAGGTCGATATGTGATGCCCCCAACAACTTGATTTTGCTTGACTATCATCACAGACTTGTGGCTCCTACAATAATAAAAGATGTAGTGTAAACAACTGCAAAGAGCCATTCACAAGGAGAAAAGCATCTCTTTTAAAAACCTTAGGATAAAAGGATCAACCAAATTATGATCTAGATGTGAACTTCATCAAAATGAAAGAATTCTGTAGGTTAAGATTTTATTTTATTTTTTGGTTTAGAAAACATAGGAGATTATAGAAATTTATTATGATTCATCTCCATTGAAGAATCCAATCCATCAACTTTGAGTAAACAAATAACGCTCATTAAACATGACTCCAATTTAATTATACAATAAAACATATGCAAATAAAAAAGCATGTTGAGATAAAACTGTGCTTCTTTTTCCAATAATTGGACCAATAAAATAAATGCATACATAACAAAATATGGTCATCAGTATCAAGTACTAATGTCCAGTTAGTCATAATGATGAATCTGGAGACACTTTGTATAATTGCTCATTTCTACATCCACACATCATTAAAAAAGGGAAGGACAACCTTAATAAATGAGGTTGCAATAATCTAACTCTCTAGTGATTTTCTTCCAACTGTGCTCCTAATGATCCTCTAGGGACTGGATGGCTCAATCTTTATATATTGCTAATAGAAGCATTGGAGGAGACTTAACCATGATAAAATGGAGGGCATAAGAATGAATATCAAACAGCAACTTCTTCTACAGAAAACCAACTGCAGGAACAATTCAAACAATGTTCCAGATCTTTAAAATTTCCGAAGGACAATAATTTTTACTAAAAATGGCTTGTATACACAGTAAGGAAAAATCTATGAAGAATTGACCGGTACTGATGATCAAAGTCATAGCAGATCTTGGAAGCGAACTTAATATTGGTAAAGTTAGTGCTTCCAGTGGGTTGGTTCCTACAAATTCAGAAGTGGGAATTGGTGCTTCTAGTATGTTGGTGCCTACAAAATTTGTAAGAAGTTTTCAATACAAAAGCAATATTTTGCAGTGGTTTTCTCCCACAAGGGTCACCACGTAAATCTTGTGTTCTTACTTAATAGATCTTGCATGTGTGGTTGATCAAATATTGGTGTAGCATCTAATCAGG
>MU226986.1:6834842-6849959 GCA_018584345.1 Thuja plicata
GCAATGAGGAGCATGTCGTGCATTTGCTTCAAACTATGAGTTTGATTAGCCATGGGCCCATTGTACTTTGTATTGCAAACTTAATGAAGTTGAATATCGATATATATCTGATGAATTTTATATCAATTAACTATCATGTTGTTTAAATAAATGATAAATTGAAACTTCTTTTACCATATTTTGTAGTTACTTTTTCAATATTAATTTTACTATAAGCTATAATTTTAATAGTCATCCACTTGCTGGTCCCGCAATTTTTCGAAACAAAAGTCCCCAAAATTTGTTCCCTAGACTCCATGTCACAGAGTATCAGAAACTACACAGAACACTAGATGTTAGATGATGAACTTTACATATTCAATAAGGCTTTGAAATGATTATTTTCAAGGGTCAATACCTGTTATTTCATTCCCTCTAAGATTGCATAATGTTTATGCTTCTTTAAACACTATGACAGATGAAAATGCACAAACCAACCTGGATATTGCCTTTACCTCTCGTCTTGCTCAACCCTTACTCCTAATCTAGTTTTGTCAGAGTCGGATGGAATGAATACTAAGAAAAATACTAATGGCGATGCTTAAGCAGTCGATTTGAAATAAAGTCTGTCAAATAGGTGATGTTCAAGATATGCTGACTTTAAATGTTTCCCCTCTCCACATACAACATCAATAAAGATCCTCAAACCTATCAATTTGCAGCCTGAGCAAGTAAAAGAACTGTCACATAATGTTCACATTCACATAGATCATTTATGTAAGTCCAATAGCAGGACAACACTAGAAACCTTAGTTCAGATACCCACTAAATAATCAATGCAGCCGATGCCTTCTCTTATGGGACATAACTTCAGAAGATGCTGGCAATCAGTTACAGACAATTGAGAATATTGATAAACAGCTAGTAGTTGCATCTTCCAAACAGGAAATAATAGCCACTTCAAATGTTGCATTTCATTATTGGTTTGGATGTCATCTATAAATAGTTATCTGCATTATACAGTAGCTCAGCAATTCATTTCTAATCTACATAAAGTTCTGACCGCCTATATCTACTCTTTTGATAGAAAAGGTACAAGACTTACATAATGTTGAAAAAGACAAGAACATTAAAATGAACACTATTTTACAAATAAAAAATAGTATGGGGAAAGACTGTATGATTAGAAACTTACAAGATGGTAATATCAAGGACGAAAAGACAAAAGAGAGCTGTATAACAAAGCTGGGGATCAGGTAGGCTTTTCATCAAAGATCCAATGGCTTTTCATTTCAGCCATAGTGAATATAAAAGAAGCAAACATCCACTTAAGGGAGCATTATGATATGTATAATTAGTATTTTGTTAAGGGAATTATGCATGCAAAACAAAACATAGGATGATTAAGTTAGGTGTAGAGGTTAAAGGACATAGAAATAAATAATAGGGAAAGCAGATGTGCTGCAGATAGAAGAAAAATGCAGCTACCCAAAAGAGAAGAATATATCAGAGTTCAAGTGACATATATAGGAAAAGTTACTTGAAAGAGCAATTAAAGTGATACAAAAGAAGCTATGGATGTTTCCATAGAAGCAATGAACGCCACCAATACACTAAAGATACTTTACTAAAGAAAGATTCAGAAGTTGATGGGAATCACTTCAGCCACATCTTCAATTTCTAACTAAGATTCTGCTCAGCCCCTAATAATGCCTCTGTTGCCTGCCCTATGCTGCCATTAGGGCCTATTCCATCATATCCAATCTGAACACTTCCTTTGCCTCACATCGCCAAGGAAACTGACAAGATTAGAGATGGTTATAGATGTCAATCGTAGAATTGCAAGCAGAATTTGTCATAAAAGTAAAGGAATGATTACCTTATTAGTTGCCACAGCTACCTCTTGTTTTACTTTTTCCTAGATGTGATTTTTGTATCAAAATGATCCAAGCTCTTCATTGTTGAGTTTATTATAATATCTGATGAGACTCAAACCTACATTGTGGAAACAGTGCAGATCATGACTATATTTACCAACAAAATCATTACATTCTCTCTATTCTTCTGTGTTGATGATGATTTTATGTGAACCCTCATAGAATGGATCTGTTCTTTTAGATAGTGGTGGACATCATATCTGTTTGTACATTTTATACCTACAATCCTTGAAAAAGCAATCACAACTAAGTTGACTTTTTTCAATGTGCAAGGATATATCATATCCAGACTACTCAAGAGTTGATAAACAACAAACAACATCATAAAATATCACAGCCTTACAGGCCATATACTTTCACATTTAGCAAATGACACATCCTTGACTCGTAATAAAATATACAGCCAAAAACCTATGAATCCCCAGAACGGGAGAATCCGACACTGATTATATAGAATTCAAACTGAATTATAGACAGATGTTGAGATGGCTACTGCGTAATAGACAAGATAGTTTTTGAATTTTTTATGCTCTGCCAATATTAACCTTGGCAACAAACCAGAAATGAATAGCCAATATCAGTTTCTCAAGACGGAGTTTTTCCAATATGGCAATAAGTAGTCTTTCTGTTTCTGCTAACAAAAATTAAATTTAAGTTTTAACTTTTCATTCAAGCCTTTGCTGTAAAGGAGATTTTTCGAAAATATACTGATGATCTTCAGTTTGATGCTAAGCCAAATACGTTGGGCTTCCTGTCATTGTTGGATAATAATTGATAAATGAGTTTGTTCACTACTTACATATTGGATGCGCCTTTTTGTGTATCAGAACCATCTTAAAAGATAATATAATGTTTCATCTATTAAAATTTCAGGAAAAAAACAAAGAATTTCCAGAAAAGCAGAAAAGCATACCTGTCCATTACAAGCCGTACTATATACTCCTTTGGCATGTTTGGAAGTTGCCTTGCAAAGATATTTTTTAATCCAATAAGCCTGTAATTGGTTATAAGACAGTTTCTCAGATAAAATTAAATCTCTCTTTCAAAAAAATGTTTAAATTATATGATTATCAACACCAAATGAACATAGATGAAACTCATCTACCCTGTGCCAGGAAAATCAATCCTAGTGTTAGAGAATCAATAAGAAATGTCAAGCTAGAAATTGCACCACAAGGAACCAAAACAAAATCCTGACCAGCTGATAGAATTAGAGGAATGAAGCAAGAACAAAGTACCCTATACTATTGAAAAGATCAAATTGTGTTGAGGAAAAACCATATCATATGCTGATCCTTTCCATCATTAGGGGTGCAAACAAATTTGAGCTTGCCTGCATCTTCCTGAAAAGAAAACCATATATCCAACCATATTAGCAGACAGTTACCATCATAAAGCTATTGCCCTGCCACTTTTACTTAGACATGAAAGGGCTTAGTACAAATTCAAACAAAAGGAGCTCCCTCTGCTTAACATATGTCAAGCTTTCTCAATTTCCTCATCTCTTATCATTACATGTTAACCTCAGTTAGGATCATGCATTGTTTCAACCAAAATCAAATGCAGCAGGACATATGCTTAAAAGAATTTTTTAAACTTCAATCAAAATATGTTCTATATTTGAGCAAACAAAATACATCTACATTGGTTAACAAATATCTCGTACTATATATAAACCAATTTAGATTAACAATTTAACACATGAATTTGCTTAGAAGGGTATACTCTTAGGAGCATTTCTCAAGATTTGTTCACACTATATTCTATGGTCAACAAATAGAATACATCCGAAACAGTTCAACAACATCTTATCTTATTCTACAAACCTGACCATAGACAATAAATATGAAATTGCCTCAGGTGAACAGAACCGAAAATATCACTGACCAAATAAAGTTTATCTACATTTCAGAGAACAGGTACTAAATCTGTTCTACATTGCCAGTGAAGTCTAGAATTTAGATAATCAACCTCAAATCTGCAATATATTGCCAGACAATAAAAGAATTTTAAAGTTTGAACAGGTGTAAATATATGAAAACTGCAAGCACCCAAAAGATGTTAAAATTGCTGCAGGTAATGCAGTCATTACAAAGCTGCAAATCATGAGGACCACGGAGTCTCAATATGTGCCCATCATGTTAAGATTTATTACTGCAAATAAATGCAGAAAATAGCAATTAACACCTGAAAGAAATAAAGAGAAATCACCTAAAACCATTGCTATTGTGATTTGTATAAATGAGCTCAAACAGTATAACATTCAACAAAGCATCATAAGACGACTTCTCAAACAGGAAATATTGTAGTAGATAAATCATAATATAACTCTATGCCTGTTCCCTACTTACAAAAGAGAAGCCTGTATATAATATATATAAGCTAAAGATCTTACAATGACAATGAATGTTCCTAGCCATCTACTTCTAATTTATTCTTAGCTTTACAGTTGTTTCAAATGACCACCTACTTTTAACTCACTGCCATCTACTCTTTACAGATGTTTCCTCTGTCACCTGTTTTACAAGGCTACTCTTTGTTCAAGCTGTCTACCTACTTTTCATTCGTGCCTATCAAATAATCCTAAGAAATACAAGTGCTTAGGAGCAATAAAATTGTCAACACTGCCTATTTGCAAATAGGGTAATTTTGCATAACCCAAGAAGTTATATGAGCAGTTATATAAGCTTCTCCTATGGTCCTTCAGAGTGTGGCTTTGTCAAGATAGCTGCAGCTTGTTCTGCTGATTAGATATACTCCACCAATTATTTTACATTTTGCTGCAGCTTTGTTGTCACAATAGATAACTTGGGGCTCTGAAGTTTTTGATATAAGTCTGCAATAAGTTTTTGTACCAAGATGGCCTTGCAACAAGCTGAGGAGGCTGACATGTATTAAGCTTACACTGAGCTAAGAGCCACCGTGTTTTGCTTCATGTTAGACCAAGAAATCATGACTCACCCTATAGTGCTTAAAAATGAACAGGCATTCATGGTTCTCAAATGATGACATGCGGTCAAGCTCATGACCTCATGAGTGTTTTTTTTTTTTTTTTAGGCAAAAGTGGACGAGCCACTAAATATATATATTAAATAATAAAAGCTGGTTCAAGAGCTCATCCGGGAAAGAACCAGCAAGAAAACCCAGAATCCTTGCTCAGATACAATACATTATTTATATTCAAGAACAAAGTCACCACCCTTCTACATTAGTCATTCTTTCCAGTCATTATTTATATAAAACCGTCTAGCCGGTTCAGGTCATCGGTATTGTCGATCGGGTAACCCTGCTAGCCAGGATCACTTGTCGATTATCTCGGTGGGTCCGTCGGTGTCGGTTCTTTGTAGCGTCGGTGATAGTTGTTGTTGTCGTCGGTGTTAGTTATGGCCATTATCAGTGTCAGTTATGGTCGGTGTCGATGTCGGTTCTGGTCTGTGTCGGTGTTGGTTCTGGTCAGTGTCGGTGTCGGTTCTGGTCATCGTCGGGCACCACTGACACCGATATCCCAAACCATGGTATCCGACCCATAGACAGCCCAAAATGAAATTTTATATCTTCTCAAGCCCATTATAACAAAAAATTTAACACTCTACAAAATCAGGCACGGTCGAGGGACGAACTATATCAACGACTATACATATTTGCAAAAAAGTTCTTCACCAGTAGTTACTTGCTTTACTCTTGCATCGCAGCATCATCTGCAGAGTGATGCGATTGGTGCGGCCACTCCACAATCGACGACATTGCTCCTTCCTCTGTTGCAGCCATATCCCAACCGCAATCCACCATATTCTTCTGCTCATGTGGTGTCGTATATCGTGGTCCCCAACCCGAAGAACATCCAGTTGGTTCTGGTTCTGGGGATTTGGTAACCCACCCGCTTCGATGTGCTTCCTGATTTCTGCCTTCCCGACCCAAATTGGTTGCGGCACCCGACGCCCATTTGGATGCTGCACCCAACACCCAATCCAAACAGTGGGAAGTGTGTAAACTGGGTCTGTTCTCCAGGGCCCAAATATCTTTTCGCTGCAAATTGAAGCTTGGGGTTTCTTCATGCCTTACATGAGGTCTCCGGGGATTGATGTGCCTAGGCATCCCTAATAAATTTGGTAACCCCAGAAGGTCTGTCAACGTGAGAACCGTAGCCATTGTTTTCCCCTCCAAACGCGGGCCAAGGACATGCCCATTCTCTTGGAGTGCATTTCTCATGATCTGTGCATTCTGCATTTCTATTGCCCTCTTGGCTCCATTAAACGCCACTAAGAATCCGTGGTTGTGCAGAATTTGATGTGTGGTAAACAAACCCCCAATCAACGCGTGGCCATTCCAGAGGTCATAATTTTGCATAGCATACTTTAGTTTGTTGGCAACCCAAAACTGCTTATGAACCACTTTGAATGCCAAAATTTCTAATAAACGAGGGGACTGAAGGAGGTCCATTGCATTCGGCAGAAATGACCTCATGAGTGTTACACATGCTAGTTGATAGAATAATGGGATATCAGATATTATATTAAACAAAGGAACGAACATTCCTTATATAAATTTACAAAGACATTGTTTCTAAAAGAAACAAACGTTGACAGAAGACAGAATAGGAAACTTTCCTATACAGACTAAAGACGACTAGATGACCATTAAAGAAACATTCTATCTTGGAAGATATTAACCTAATACCCTCCCTTAATGGTCATTTTCGTAAGGATGTCGGAACATTCTGCGGCGGTTGAGACCCGACCTGGATCTGCAAAATGTTAGAGACCAAGAACTTTTGTAGAAGAGAACTACGACTCAGAACAAGACTGCAAGAAACCCTAAATCCCACGCAACTTTGCGTATTATAGAATCCAAAGAACGATTTTTGAGGATAAAATTGACAATCCCAATAAACAAAATTCCACGCGAACATCGCAAATTACAGATGACTGGATACATTTTTTAGGAGAAAAAACGATCAAAACCAAACAGACACGGATTTCGAGACAACGTTGTCAGAAGACCCAAAAAAATCCGTGAAGTACCCAAAAGAGAGCTCGAAAACCCAGAAAGAATCTCTGAACAAAATCTGAATTTGTTGGCACAAAAATCATTGCACAGAAAACAAGACACCGAGAAAAATATGACGACAACCCAGTTGAGATCTCGAAAAACCCACCAAGAATCTGAAGTCAAAATTTGAAACGGATGAAACAAAGAGAGGTTTCAAAAGAAACCCTGGGTGGCTGACTGGAAGGTCAGATATTCTGATAGAATAGCAAAAACTTTGCAAAAAACGAAGCCTCAAACATGGAAATTCTTCCGAGGGACGACGCCAAACCCTAAGCGAGCCAAAAATGACCTTTATGATAGTTGGAAGTTGCAGAAAACGTCGTTTGTCTGCAGAAAAAAAGCTCAAAAACTGATCGCGTTTGCAGAAAAAACAAGTTTGTAGAATTGTTTTTAGCAGAAAAACGACCATAAAACAAGTCGAAAAATCTCTAGAAGTGCACGCACGACGCTAGGAGAACTCCAGAAGGGCAAAAAAGCAATCATGGAGAAAAAACGACCCAAAACGGGATGAGCAGAAGAGTCTAAGCATCTGCAAAATCAAACATGGGTGTCCAAAATGGAACAAAAAACTGACCAGTGTAAGCAGAAAGCAACCCACGGATTGTGTTGCAAACTGATTTTTGAACAAAAACCCTAGACGGGTCTTCGAATAAATGGATTTGAATGGATTTACTTCGAAAAAATTAAAAAACATAAGATTTTATAATGAAATTAATTTTATCAAAAAAAAATTCCCAAGCTCTAATACCATGTTACACAGGCCAAATGATACAAAAATGGGATATCAGATGTTGTTATATTGAACAAAGGAACGAACATTCCTTATATAGATTTACAAAGACATTTCTAAAAGAAACAAACGTTGACAGAAGACAAAATAGGAAACTTTCCTATTAGACTAAAGACAACTAGATGACCATTAAAGAAATATTCTATCTTAGAAGATATTATCCTAATAATGAGGCATGTAAATAAATCATTCTTTTCTTTAACTAGTTTCTCCTTGGTGGACATGTCTAGTCAACTTCTTAGGACCACCATTCTGTTGTTTTCAGTCAGCCTATGTTATTTGCAAAACATTCGTAGTCCTCAATTGCCTTAAAACATATATTTTTAGCCCTAAAATCGTGAGTTTACCCCTTGTCTTTTGGTTGGCAAAGGTGAAGAGTCTCTCCACCCTAGCAAACAATTTGCTCTCAAAATGGGCAAACATGAATTTAAAACTTGGTGCTGATGAGCCTTTGAATGCACATTATATATATCAAATCACATCATGGGAGCCATCTTTAGCCTAACTCTTGCAATCCATTCCAAACCTAGTCCTCTTATTTATAGAGTTTTGATGGCCATTTTGAGGGTCCAAATCATACTTAAAATACATATCAAAATTAAATGAGCCCTGGTGACCTGGACTTGACAAAGAATCGGCTCCCTTCACAATTGGTCACCCCAATTATAGAAAATCCTGAAAACTCACCATTCCTTTTGCCAGCAACTAAAAATGATGCACTTCCTAAGCAAACATGCCAAACACAACAGCAAAAAGGGCCAAATCATTGCATAAGTATGCAAAAGTGAAAATGAGTGCTAAGTCTAACTAGTGAGCCAGAGTCCAAGTCAAAAATGAGCCACACAAGTCCAAGCCTCGTTCAATTCTTGTAAATCGAATCCAAATTCATTTTCAATTATTGCTCTAAGCAATCCAAACATTTGAGAAATTTGGTCCACCAGTTTCAAAGCCTCTCAGATGGTACAATATGGATTCTATTCTGTTGTTTTAGCCACCAACAGCTTCCAAGCTACCACAACTAATTCAAATTACCAAGTTATTGCGGCCTAGAGTAACCTCAAAGCTTTTATGAACAGCACTACACACAACTACAGCCAACTCTTGTGTTGTGTATCAACCCATTTGTTGTCTTTCCCTTTTACTTCCAACAATAGAGGACACACATAGTTGAAGGAGAAAAGGATAGCAAATTAGCCAGGTCCCTGAGGACAATTACCTGTCTCCACATTGCTACAGAACTTCGATATTGTTGAGCCTAAGTGTGGGCTTTTGATTGCATTTAGTTGACTAGATTGATATTATCTTTGGAGATTAGTTTTAGTTGTAGAATTTAGATTAGTTGTAGATTTCCAATTCACTATAGGTCTAGGATAATTTTCCTCTTAGGTGTGGATTTAGATTAAATTATATTATTGTTTATTGATAGAACAGATCTAAATTGCAAAAATGGTAGTGTAGTTTAATTACTTGTTATATCCTTCAAAGTTTGCAAACCAGAACAGAGGATCAAAGCAATTAAAATCAACAGATTAAACCTCCTTTTCACACCAAAAAATCAGATCTTCGACTTCAAATTTTTCTCTCAAATCATGTAATAAGACCCCTGGAATTTTTTTTGTTTGCAATAAGGAAATGATGACGTGAACTTGTATTCATGAGAACATATGGCTCTTATTAAATTGATATCAAAATCAGCATAGATTCATCTGCAGTTGCACTAAACATGATAGAAGTTCAAAGCCATATAAAACAATGAACTAAGTAGACAATGTTGTACAAACCCCCATAATGAGAAAGACCAGGATAACAGGGATAGAATTTTATAGAAATGAACGTTACAGGTCTGAAACATCAAATAGCTCAAGCTACAGGTCTGTGGTTCACAACTTGTTGGATAAGACAAACATGAATGACTTCAAAGACTCCTTGTTGCTCATATGACACCCAAACCATTGTAGAAAGATGCATCCCCTGTTCCAGCTTCATTTAACGCCACTTAAACTCCTGAGAGATGAAAAAAATTCTCATCAAAGCAACCCGAACAGCAACATTCAAATTTCTGGGTGTTGGTTCTAACTATACAGCACCTTCGATACCTATTCAAACCCCTTGCTATCCTAAAAACTCATCAGAAAACCCTTGCAATAAAATAATAACAGAAAACCCTCTATTTAAGGACCCCAAACTGATTGCCTAGTAAAGACAGAAACAACCCAGATTTATAAACTTGTTCCAGCTCTTTTTTGTTACATCCCTCATTCATGAACCTTCCATGTAATTGTTTTAAGTTTTAACTGCTTAAATGGAGATGAGATGTTAATGTTGAAATATGTTTACTGAAGCATATTGATGAATACTGATGCATATTGATGAATATGGATGTATATTGATGGATTATGCTAGCAATAAATGTTTATTCTATTGATACCAAAAGGGTAAGAGGATTATGTCTAACTACCTTGTGTGTCAACTGTCAAGTGGATGTAGGAGGATGGATCACCCTCGAAGAATAGAGGTAGAGTATCATCAGGGAAAGAGGATGCAGACGCAAGAAAAGGGCAAAGTTGCCATCTAAGCCTGGAACCTAGAGATAAGTAACCATGGTCATCTGGTCACCTAGAGTCGTAGGGTCAGGTATGGTTGTTAGTCGCCAGTTGTCAGTGGTGGGGATAAACCCTTCTCTTGTTCATCTTTAAATTAAAATGATCTAATCTACATCGATAAGAATATTCATCTTTGTGTAAATGAAAATTGAATTATTTGTCTGAGTAACTCAATCAATTCTATCGATTTTATAAGAAACAACCTCATGACTACCTAAGTATATATTTACAAGTGTGTGTGTGTGTGTGTGTGTGTGTGTGTATGCGAAGTACATAATACCATATGCATATGTATATGAATAGGTATATATACATGTATACACATTCATACATTCATGAAATCTTATGAACGAATGTATGCATGCATATACACGTATGTACATATATTCGCATACATAGGAATATGTAATTATGCATCGAGCATATAAATATATATCATATACATGTGAGTAAGTGTTCAAATCTTCTTAATAATTAAAAAGCATGATTTAATTCTGATTCAAAATATTCAGCTATAAGCCGAAATGCTTAATCAGCTAAAAGGTGGCGAAGAAGTAACTCCTTGCCACGAAAACTTTCAAGGAGTTTTCTTTGTAACGTGAGAAGAGAATAAAAAGGAGGATCACATAGAGTTTCTTCCTTGGGCTCTTTTAGCTCTCGCTACCTCTTAACTCTGGGCTTATGCATTTGTACAATTTTCATTATCCAAAGCTTTGTTATTCTTTTCACCTCTGCATTCTCTGTGGGGGACCTGTAACTGCAAGTTGCATTGATCCTCAAGAATCATCTCTTCTTTGCTTAACTCATTAAGCCCAAGACGTTATATGTCTGCGAGATCAAGAGGAAGGATCACTGGTTGATCCAACACATTCACAAAATCATGTCAGCCAAACTTCATCAGTTAATTGATCAGGCAAGCCAATCCTAGCCATTTTTAATTCTGTATGATTGCTATCGTTTGAAATTTGAATATTTGATCATGAATCGAAATACATCTGCATGAAATTTATCATCAACAATCACTGTCATTCAACTGAAGTTAAATATTAGAAATGTGAGAGATGATGACAATAATCAATGTCATTCGATTGAACTCTGCATATTGGAAATGTGATGTGTTATCTATAGTCATTATCTTTCAATTGAAATTTGCATATTAGAAATGCAAAATGTAATCCATAGTCATAGCTTTTCAATTGAATCTGTATATTAGAAAAGAGAGATGTTATCTATATTCAATGACATCAATTGAATCTGCATAAGTATAATGCGAAATATCAATTATAGTCAGTGCCCTTTGACTGGTTTTATACATGATCATTGTGTAGTACCTATAAAATTCACTATTTGGAAATGAAAGCATGACTACCCAAAGGGAAAAAATGTCCTCAAGCTTGAACAATTGCTGTTACACCATGAACAATTGGATCTATATGAACCTCTCGTTCAGACAATTGATCGGGAAATATTTATGATCAAGAAATTGAATTAACTTGTATCTACTCTGCAATTAAAGAACCCAGTAGCATGCATGATAGGAAAGGACACTTATCTTATTCTATTCTGACATTAAGCTCAAGGGATTTAATCCAAATCCATTACTAAACTGAAAAAGGACAGCAAAGAAAAAAAACCAGATCACAAACATGCAGATGCAAGGAAGGTTGAAAATATTCTCATTCAAATGAAAGAAAATGAAGAATAAAATCATACATAATAAATTCTAATTATGATTAAGGACAGTAGACGTCTGTTGGGAAGGGTTCTTTCTTAGAAGGTTGTTTGACTGTTAAGATAGTTAACTACTTAGCAGTTGCTTGTTAGGGGTCACCATCCCATCAAGGTCAAAAGACCGTTAATGTCAGTTGACAATGGCAGTTCGCCTGATGTTGGTCATTAAGACCAAAAGAATGAATGAATGATTTTAATGACATCCACGAGACTGATCAGTCTAAGGGACCAAAAACTCACAGCCTTAAATCATCTCCATATTCTTTTCTATATATGACCTCCTGTTATGAATCTTGACTAGAAAGCTAGCTGTTTGGTTGATCTTATCCTCGTCAAATGAATTGTGCATGTTGTCGGCTCTCAAGATAATTTCATATTGAGCACGGATATTTTCATACACTGCGCATTATGTAAGAAAGTGTCATTCTGTCTCAACTGCACCCATCCTGCAGAAAATGCAGGTCCTCTCCTCCCATACCTCTTTGGGCCTCTTCCACCTACCTGTCTCGCACCTGAGATGATGTGATCTTGTCCTCAATTGTGCCACTAACAGTCTTGCTTTCCCTTTAATACTTGCCCCTAAATATGCTTTCTCTCCATGTTCCCAAGTTGGGTTAAACTCTTGAATGTAGGAAACCTTTTTTCAACCAATGTGGTTAGTCCACATGGCACTTTGAAACTTTTATATTACAAACTTTTTTATTTCTTCGTTGGTATTAGGACACTCATGCAACTTGATGTTCCATTTGTTCAACCACTTTTTATTTTGTTTCATCCAGGTTTTCTTCTATGGTCAAGACCTCTTCCATCGCAATTTTGGGCCAGCGTTGGTTATCCATGTTTTCAAGCTTCTTTAAATAACTTAGCAACCAGGTTGTTGTTGAAGCCTCCAACGGAAAAGTGCCTGCCTCCGCTAAAAGAATTTCACACGGTATGGAGGTATTAACTTTGAGACTGCTTGTGATTAGGTGTTTTTGAATACTCTCTAATTGTCTCCATCCACAGTCTGACATGCTGGCCCTGTTAATGTTTGTACCTACAAGAGACATTTTTGCATACTTGCGATGGTTGTGTCTACCAAAATTGTTACCTCTTAGAGTTGATGTTGCATTTTCTCATAAGCTTGTGATTGCAGAAGTCTTCATCGATGGATGGTTACTTCAGTTGTGTTGTTGTTTAGTTTGATCATACTTTGCTTCCTTCCTTCTACCAGATTTGTCTTTGCCTTCATGTTTATGATTATGGAGCAGTTGTTTATCACTGCTAGCTCATATTGCCATCGTGTTCTTCCATTCTTTGTGGCGGTCATCATCTTTTATGTTTCGGTTCGGTTGAAGGTGAATCGTCTCTCTTATGTAACTGTCATTGTCCTTAATAAAAGGTTCGAAGTTCATGACACCGCGTGGCTTCTCAAGATGATTGGAATTCATAACAGCAAATTGAGTAACTGTTGTTGGTTCTACTTTGTGTAACAGGCTTTGTCTTTTGGGCTACTTCAATATGGAAATTTTGCTGAGTCGGGTAGTGCTGAATATAATTAATGATAATGATTCAAGCAGTTGGTGTTGATATTGTTGTGTCAAGTGATTGACGTAATGTTCTTCAGATATTCGGAGTGAAGATCGCATGCATGATCAGTGTATGCCTATTATGTTCGTAGGATAGAGATAGGTTGTCTAATATTGTTCAGCGATATATCACTCTGTGTAATCATCATGTGATCTGTTGTTTGTGATTCAAAAGAAGTTTATATTCTGACGATGTTTGTTATGTGATAACAGTCTCTGTGAAGAAGTCACTCATCTGACTTAGCTTGTGAAGCATTATTTTGTATGTTACGATTAGCAATAAAGGATCGATTTTTCGGGTGTGGCTTGGTTTTTCCCTCAGGCTGGAGGGTTTTCCCAGGATAAACTAGTGTTATCTATTCTTGTGTGTTTTAAGATTTTGAATGTTGTTTCTTGTTATTCTGGTTCAAAAACATTAACAAGCCCCCCCAAACTTCGTAGCCATACAGAACCACCAAAGTGACAAGCAAACCAAAAAGAGTTTTCTTGGTTTTCCAATCCCAAAGTTCCGCTTTTCTACACCTATTTTAGACAAGATATGACGCTTTCCATCCCCCATGTATCCTTTTCGCTCTACAAGTCTCGCAACTGAGTTTATCGTGAAAGTCAATCCCAAGATATTTGTATTCTTTCACAATTTCCAATGGGCTGCCTTCAAAAAGGAAGGTAATTTGTTTTTCTTTCCTCTTCAAAGAGAAAAACATGACTTTGGTTTTGGTAATGTTCACCTGCATCCCTACCTCCTAACAAAAGTGTTCTAGGGCTCTTAAATGATCTCTTAAACCTTGAGCTATTTTTGATATTAAGATAAGATCATCAGCATATAAAAGAAGCTTCACTGCATATTTTGCCAATTGGACACCTTCTCCATCTATGTTGTTTAACCAAGTTTCTAATTTATCAATGTATAAACCGAACAAAGTGGGGGATAAAGGACATCCCTGCTTAACGCCAATGTCACTACCAAAACATTCGGTCATTCTTTCGTTAGTTTTGATTTTGGCTCTGACTCTCTCATATAATCTATGAACTGTCGCTCTATAGACGTCAAGGATACCCAATTCTTTCATTTTGTTCCATAGTTTGTCTCTAGGCACAGTGTCAAAGGCTTTCTTAAAGTCTTCAAAACAGCAATACGCTTCTTCCCCCTAATTGTTCCATACTTTTTCTATCAAATGTCAAAGAGTGATGCAGTGGTCAATGGTGGAATGTCTAGGTCTGAAACCAGCTTGCCCTTTTGTTCTTTTTCCCTCACCTTCTACCCAACTGCTAATTCTACGTTCCAACATGCTCCCAAAGAGTTTGCCAAAAAGGGGATTGACCATAATGATGCAGTAGTGTTGATGTCAGTTTTGTACCACTACATAACATATAGGAATTGAATACTTGATACAGGATATCAAACACTCAACCCTCTCTTGAAAAGTAAATACTCATGAAGAACATGAGAAAACTCCAAG